>QEPC01011011.1:699337-721807 GCA_003113815.1 Sphenodon punctatus | reverse complement strand
GAACGCGAGGTACGACCGAACGACCGAACACGAACACACGAACCGAACGCGGCCGAACTGAACGGCCGAACACGAACACACGAACCGATCGCGGCCGAACCGAACGGCAGAACACAAACCGCGATCTGTTCACCCATGCCTAATATATAGGTATATATATATAATGTGTGTGTGTATATATGTATAGATATGTATATACGTATATACGTGTGTATATATATATATATATATATATATATATATATATATATACACACACACACAAACACTAAACAATTAAATCTAACATGTGCATAAAGATAGATAGATAGATAGATAGATAGATAGATAGATAGATAGATAGATAGATAGATAGATAGATAGATAATGTGTGTGTGTGTGTTTATTGAGCTGATTGTTTCTATTCTATTGTAAGCCACCCCGAGTAGCTTTTGCAAGAGGGGTGGGGTAAAAATTGAATGAATGAATGAATGAATGACAACTCCCTTTTCTCTTAGAGTGCTTGATGGCAGACCTTCACATAACTTTCATTGTATAGGACTTCTAGACCTAGATTTTGGGAGACCCACTCTCCCAATCTGTTTTTGGTAGGACTGATTCATGACAGACATCCAACCAATTTTGAAGGGCTCTCAGCTCTATACTGAAGCCATTCTCAATATGTTCTTTACAAGAGCTCTCAGACCCATTAACTATAGTTGTGGAGTCTCACCCCACCCAACATGGGCTCAACCAATACATTCTAAAGCCTTCAGGCCCTTTTAGGCTCTCAGCCATGTCTCTGTGGGCAACCTGCCTTTTAATATACCAGGTTCACTTTCTCCCAGGTGTACACACAGCTGTTCCCCAGGTTGTAGCCTCACTCTCTCTCAGCTGCTTTCAGGGCACAATCCTCCGCTCACCAGGTTTTCTGCCAAACACCCTGCTGCAGGTCTACAGGCCCCATTTTCTCTACCAGCTTGACAGCTAACATTAGGGATGCCGACATTCTCCACCAGATGTGAGTGGGGCCTTGCCACTGGTTAATCAGACAGGATCAGGGTCCCAAGCAACAGTCTCAGGCAGGAAATTAGCAAAACAACAGTCTTTTTTTCAATGCATCTAATAGATCTCAGGCCAGGCCAAGCAGACCCTGTCGGTTTGCTTCTAAGTGTTCCTAGACCCTTTACCTGCTTCTGCAGCAGTCTTACATAGGCCATCTCCTTACATCAGGCATATTCAAGCCCCTTTCCTGGGCTTAGAACACAGCTCTCATCTCTGGCTACAGATTCCTCAGCAGCCTTCCCCAGAATGACCTCCTTCCTGATTCTGCAGCTTCCTTTTGTATGCTGAGACATCCCCAAACAATCTAACTTCCTATGGCCGCAATATTGTGACTAATCAGTAACCATTTTAATTTCCTCTCTGGGTACAGAAGTCTTTTGCGGCTCTTCCCTCCATACATTCTCTTACTCGGTCACAACTGTGTGTTGAAGAAGGTAACCGGCAAGTCTAGGTAGTAAATATTAGGGGTGGGACACTGGGGAGAATACCAGATACTGTATTTACTCGCATTCCCAGGATCTCCCCAGTATCAGATTTACTGGTATTGTCATACCAGTTTTTTAACATTGGCCGCTTTACCGTTTTTTTTACATTGTGGCCATTTATTTCAATGGCTGTGATATAAAAAGCCCGGTAAAGCAGTCAATGTTAAAAAAACCAGTATGCCGATACTGATGATAATCAGATTAATCCAATACACCCGATTATTGGGTGTATCGAATTAATCCAATACCAATATTCCCACCCCTAGTAAATATAAACTAATGCCTTTCATGCCAGTAAGACAATGAGACCAATACCAAGACCTGTGCGCACTGCTGCACAGTTTGCACATGCACTGTATTCCCTGTGCTGGGGATGTGTGCTCTGTGCATGCCAGTCCACGGAGGTTGGAATTGGCCCATAGTTATTATGTGTGTAACTGCTGATTCCAGTGATAATGAAAAAATACAAGCTATGTAACAGACCACGCTACTTCAGATTTTTTATCAGACATGGGAAGCTATAGTAGTATGTGGGGGTAGAATTTAATCCATCTATTTGAATAACAGTGTTCTCATTCCAAGTCAATTCTTTCATCATGTTCTAGCTGCTTTTCTTTCACCATCTGCAGCACATGGTGTCAAACTGCAAGAAGAACACAAATCACCCACTGAGTCCATTTTTCTTGGTCTGTTCTGCTTGTTGAGGGGATACATAATCTATCGCCAGGTAGCAGTAACCCAAGAGTCTGTACTTCAGGATTCTGCTGTGTTTTTTCCTATAATTTATGTAAATGAAATAAAGATATGTTAGTCAGGGTAAATCTGAATCAGAGTACTGAGTCTTCATTGGTGTAAGGAAGTTAATGCAAATCATTCTCCCTCCAAAGATGTATGAAACATATGCACAAAAAAATGTCCTCTGAAGAATGTGGCAATAGATTTGTATCTTCCTGCAATGTGCTAGTACATCTGTCCCCCCCCCCCTCATTCATCTGACTATAGAGAACATAACTTCATAGTTGATAAATTTTGAGAGAAGATGGATGAATTTTCTGGGGACAAATGATAGGGTGCAGAATTATGATAAAATTCAGTGAAAGGCAACAAACAAACAAACAAACAAAAAGCATAATACCCTGATCTGGAAATAGTCTGTTAATGAAGAAGTGATTTCAACTGTGTGTAACCCCATTACATAAACATACCTAACGTAACCCAGGAGGTCTGCCTGGCAGCCTCCAGAGGCAATGTAAGACCATTTTGTTCTGTTAGGCTTTTGGCAGCGGGGATTGAATTAGGTGGGTTGTAGGTGGGAGTAATGGGGAATGTAGTATTGGGTGGGTGTTATGAGAGCATGTTTGGTATTTTAATTAACTTTTATATGTGTTTTATGTATTTATAGGATTTGTTTTTTTAAGCTTCCCTGAGCCTTTGCAAGGGAAGGGCATGATAAAAATGTAAATACATGAATAAATAAATAGCAAACATTACAAACAAATATTACATAAATAGTCTTATAAATTTGAGTGGGCCTACAAGATGCTTTGCAGTTTGCAGCTTAAAGACACCACTCTTACACAGAAGAAGAAATAGCATGTGTAGGATATCTTGGTCTGGGAAATTAGCATTCAGAGTTGCTGGAAACAAAGAATCTGTCAAAGGTTGACACTAGTTGAGATGTTAAGCACCTGAGCCTTTACAACTTTGTAAATGTATCCTGGTTATAACAAAAATGGGCACCTAATTTGGTACCTGTGGGTAATACTCACATTTTTTAGTACTGTGTTGAGTATCCAATAGGCCAAATACCTCCCAAATAATAATTTCTGTTACTGGTTTTCTGGTTATTGATAAGATAAACCAGGATGGAAAACCAAAAAATCATGACCATAAGTTGACATTGTGTCACCAGAAGTTGAAATTCTCGGACATTGGATACGCAGTTAGTACCTAAACATTGTGAGTACCAGGAATTTTGATGATTTTACCCATTTTTGTGATTACTCATTTCAGCTCTTTCTATATTCCCTTCCCTGTTGTCTCCCTTCCCTTATCTCTTCTAGACTAACTGTTAAGCTAATAATCTGTGACTTCTCAACCTCATTAATGTATTCTTGTCTATCCCTATGCGACTTTCCCCTTGCCTAGACTACCTCATCCATCCTAGATTGTAAGCCCCTCAGGGCAAGGACCACTGTCTAATAAATTATTATTCAATGCCAGGTACATTTATTATTACCTTTATAATAAATAAATAAATAAATAAATAATTAATAAGAAATTAACTGAAATAAGAAGCATCTGTGAAACATGTGAACTTGCATATTTTCACCAGCAGAAGTTGGTCCAATTAAGTTCAGTTGGTCAGCTATCATCTTAAGTACTGTATTTTTATTCTTTCTCAAGTTTGCAACCCTGCATTCATGGAATTAAAAACTACTGTTTAGAACACCACTTGTCGTGAGGAAATATTAGTAAGACGAAAAGATTAGCCATTTGTTCATCTTCATTTTGGAACCCTCAATAATGGGTAAAAACCACACATGAGGCCACCCATGGCCAGGCCACAACCCTGCTGCCCACACAGTCTGGGGAAGGCCCCATCAGATGTGTGGACAGTCATCTTTGCCCCCTTATTGCTCCCACTGCCCTACGCCTCATCATGACTGGCAGCCATAGATACCAATGAGACCTGTCGTGGTGGCTGGTCATGGCAGGCCACAACTGATGTTCTAGACTGCTAGCCTACTCTGACACACTATGTCCTGCTTTATTAGCTAAGGCTGTGACTTTGGGGTTTTCCCAAATTCAAAGCCCAGGCTAGCTGTCGACATGGCTTGGTGGTGCAAAAACAGATGTGCTGGTGGCTCATGAGTCAAAGTGAATCTCATCACATGACCATCATGTCTGTTTTTACTCAATGTGTGATACACACCTACCTCCACCCATCTACACCCAAAAGACTCTTTTGGGTGACAGACTAAAGTTTGACAGACTAAAGGAGGGAAAGAAAGAGAAGGGTGGGAGGGGGGAAAGTTGGGAAAGACAGGCAGGTAGACATCCATGGCAATGTGATACTCAGGTTAAGGACAGTAGCAGGCAGGCAAGCAAAAATACATTAGGCAAAAGACTAACAGGGAAATTTTTCCAATGCAGAAAGAGCTTTAAAGAGAAAGACATAGGGTGTTTTCAGACGTGACGGGACCAATTGGCCCCGTCACTAAATCAATGAATTCATCCCCTGCCAGGATGACCTGTCACGCCCTAACAGATGTGCCGGGGGATCCCGGTGGGGAATCGGGAAGGGGGTGGGGCCGCGCAGCGCAACGTGCGGCCGCATGGCCCCACCCCCTCCACACTCCCCACCGCCCGCCCTCTGGGGAGACGGGCGGCCTCCGCAGCCAATGCCACCGCAGCGCTCACCCGCTATGGCCACGGGCCAGAATCCCTGCGGGGATTCCGGTCCGTGGCCGCTGTCCAGACGTGACGGCAGGGTCACCACGGCGGGGAATCGCCTTCACCACACAACGGCCTCCGGTCCCGTCGCTCCGGCCGCTCGCATGGTGAATGTGATTCCCCGCTGTAGTAACATCTGGGGGGAACATTCGTTCCCCCCAACAGACGTTACGTGGTCCAAGCCACCACAGGGAATTGACTGTGGTTGACATTGACCACGTAACATCTGAAAATACCCATAGTAGAGCAACCTGGAACCAAACAAAAATTGAAAATACTTGTAATAGAGAATTGGTCACATATTCCAGATGGCTGAATATAAAATGATGACATTAAATGTCAGAGGCTGCAATTCCCCTCAAAAGAGAAGGAGGGTCAGGGACTTGATAGCAGAATTGAAAGCAGACATATTCTTCCTCCAAGAAACACATCTAATGGAGAAGGATGTATACAGTTTTGCAAGTAGGAGTATGGGGGGCATGTACGCTTCTTGTGCGGGGAAGAAGAAAGCAGGGTTTTTGACAGAGTTCAACAAAAATAATGTCCTTAAACTGGAAAAAAACCTTAAGGATAAAGAAGGGAGATTTTTGTGTCTGATAGGCACACTGGATGATAGAGATGGGTGAACATGTAGCAGTCTAGGTTCGGCCGTTCGGTTCGGCTGCGTTCAGCTTGTGCGTTCGGAGATTCGCCGGGTTCGAGTTCGATCATTCAGTTCTGCCGTTCTGTTCGGGTTCGGCCAAAAAAATAACACGAGAGCCAGAAATTGCACCAGAAACTGGAAATTCGAGTGTGTGCGGAGCTGTGTGGCAAGTGACTGTGTGTTTGACTTGGTGGCTGATCAGTTTGTGTGTTTTGACTGTGTTTTTGTTGGGCTTGGATGTGCTGTGTGTTTGAGTGGTTGGTGAGTGTTGGTGTGTGTTGTGTGTTGGCTGTGTGTGTGTGTTTAAAAAAAATAATTTAAAAAAATGAAGAAGGATGTAGTTTTGATCCCCCGACCGGGGGCCAACTTGCCACTCGAGGAGGAGGACAAGGATGAGGTAGAGGTAGAGTTCGCTGCCCCTACTACACCTCTGGTGGTGGTGCCGAGCTCCTCATATGAGCAAGTGGCGGGCTCAGGAGGTGCTGCCAGCAGTGCCAGGTTTGTATAATTATTTTTTTCTTTGAGCACAAGAAAGGCTCTATCCTTTAGAGTGAGCTCACTGGCATGCAGGTGGATGTGTGCCTGGGTGGTGGGCATCAGTCAGGCACAAACAGTGGGCATGAGTGGGTGGCAGCGGATGTCTTCCACAGAGAGAGAAGGTAATGTAGTGTGGAGGGCTCAGGCACGAGCAGGACCCCCACCTAAACATGCGGCAGGTTAAGGCTAGCAAGGGTCTCCACTCTCCAGTTGCCATCCCATTCTCTACGCACCCCCAAATAAGGGCAGGGTCTTTCCTCCAGCCAGGGTCACATCTCCCGTTACCATCCCTAGCACCCCAAGGAGGGCAGGATTTGCACGTGCCAGCCAGCCTGCGTTTCTCCATTGCCATCCCAAGCAGCACCCCAGGGAGCGCAGGATTTGCACGTGCCAGCCAGGGGCTTTCTAGTTGCAATATCTAGCATCCCCTAGCACCCCTGGGAAGGCACGATTTGCATGTGCTTTACTGCTTTCAAGTTGCAACCCCTATCACCCCAAGGAGGGAGGAGTAGAGGCATCATCATACATCGTGCATCATGCATCAATGCATGATATTACTTTGGTGTTCTTAATGTGTTCCCATTTCAGAGACGAATCGGATGCCGACCCCAGAGCTGATGCCAGGACCAGGCCGAGGAGGACCCCTAGGGGTAGGCAAGAGTCTCTGCCACAGCCAGTCACACCCCCAGACATCCGCCGCCAGACATCGGATATCTGGAGGTTCTAACACAAGGGCGAGGGAACCGCCACATGCAAGGTATGGCACGAGGACTGGAACTACAGGGAATGAATTGCCCTGTGACCTGTTAGGAATGGAAGTCCCCTGCAGAGAGAAATTGGATGGCCACCCCAGTCCACCCACTTGTGGAGACAGAATGCAAGCAGGGCTTGACAGACCATTGGTCTGACACAGTATGGCACTCCTTATGTTCCTATCTTTTTCTGTTCTTTTTAGATCAGCCAAAAAGTAGTCTGGCGCCAGAGGGAGAGGATCACGTCAGGGCTAATAAACCACATTGAGCGGAGGCATAGACTGATAGTGAGGCGGCTGGGTGAGGAGGAGTCTGGACTGGTGCCCGTGGAGCCTCAGCGCCAGAAGAAAGGGGGGAAGGCAACCTGAAAATGGAGGCATATAAGCCCTTCCCCTCCCCCCCCAGCCCCGATGTGGAGACCCCTGGGCCACTGGAGGATGCAGAGGTCAAGGCCCTTCAGTCCAGGTTGCAGCGGTCCACCCAGGGCCATGTTGAGGCAGTCTGGTGCTCCTCTGCCAACCTGGAGAAGTGCCTGGTGGAGGATCTGCAGGCAGTCCAGGCGGAGCGGCAGAAGGTGCGGGCATATGTGCAGTATGTCTCCGCCGAGCTGCGCTGCATGCCACCAGCCAGTCTCCAGGTGGCATACAGCTATGAAGGAGGGTTTGGATCACACCATGCTAAACGGCATGATGAGTGAGTACGAGGTCACCGGGCCTCAGGCCTGTGAAGTGCCCCAACCTCTGTTGCCTTTCCCCCAATTCCCAGAGGACAGGCCCAGTGGCAGCAGAGACTCTTAGTTTAATTAATAAGTTTCCTTTACATGTTTGCTTTTGTTTTGTTAAATGTTGTTGTTGTTGTTTTCTTGTAGTTTTAATTAAAGTTTTTATATTTATTGTTACGAGCTTCGTTTTACCCGTCCAATCTTTTATCCCTATGTGCTGAAGTTCGGTCTGACAGGTGGCCGAATCTCATACAGCTTGTCAATTTCTTCCAGCAGCACCTGCTACCTCATGTAGCATAGTTTATTAACCCAAAGATGTGCTGCGCCAGCAGCAGGGTCTCAACTAGCAGAAAGTCCCCCAGGAGGTGCAGGGCTTGTGATTGTGTGGGTAGGTGTGACAGAGAGAAAGAGAGACAGGCTCCTCAATAGCGGGCAGCAAGTGGTGGGAGCTGGTGGTCAGAGGGTCTTTTAGCTCCAGACCCAGCACGGTGGGTGCTAGGGCTAAGGTGGAAGCTTGTAGTTCTTGGCCACAGCCCTCCCTGCCTGTAACTTGGCCCCAGGACTCTGGCAGAGGATACAAGGGCTGCAGTGGCTGCTTCTTTGTGCATTGGAATGACATTGGAATGCACAAGGAATTATTTATTTAATTTATTTATTTAAACACATTTATATCCCACCCCTCCTGCAACGCAGCCCGGGGCGGCTCACAACATAAAACAATTAAAACAATAAAATACATTAAAATTCCAATAAAACAATCAAATATTCAATATAAATATTAACAGGGCTTAGAAAACAAAGGGTAGGGGATTAAAAAAAACACCTCCCTACCCTCCCCCAAAGGCCTGGGCAAACAGCCCTAGACCCATTACGGTTGGTTCTGGGGATAAGGTGGCAGCTTCTGGATCTTGGCCACAGCCCTCCCTGCCTGTAAATTGGCCCCAGGACCCTGATGGTGGGTTCAAGGGCTGGAGTGGTTGCTTCTTGATGTAGTTGAAGATTGGTTCTCTGTGCGAGGAATGACAGACCCAGACCCATCACGGTGGGTGCTGGGGCTAAGGTGGCAGCTTGTAGATCTTGGCCACAGTCCTCCCTGCCTGTAAATTGGCCCCAGGTCCCTGATGGCGGGTTCAAGGGCTGGAGTGGCTGCTTCTTCATGTAGTTGAAGATTGGTTCTCTGTGCGAGGAATGACGACCCCAGACCCATCACGGTGGGTGATGAGGCTAAGGTGACAGCTTGTAGATCTTGGCCACAGCCCTCCCTGCCTGTAACTTGGCCTCAGGACCCTGATGGCAGGTCCTGGGGATGGAGTGCCTGCTTCTTGTCATGCAGTGGAACGACATCAGAATGCATGAGGAATGATGGCCGCAGACCCATCACGGTGGGTGCTGGGGCTAAGGTGGCAGCTTCTGGATCTTGGCCACAGTCCTCCCTGTAGAGGTATTATGTATAATGCTTTTTTAAAGAACCCCCTTTCTGTGCCACTGGTGAATAGGGATTGATGAGTGGGAATAGTTGTGTCAGACCAGCAAACCCTCTCTGGGTTCTATGGAAGTGATCCTATGGAGAAAGAAAAATAAAATCAGGAAGTGTCTGAACTTCCACAAGCAACTTTAATTTTATTACAGTGATGGCCTTGGATTGTCTGGCCTCAGTAGCTGTTATCAAGTAACATCTATATCATGCCCTACATAGAACATACAGCTGAGTGGGAGAAAACAAAACTAAGATAGACATGCCTGTTAATGGTCATGAGAGTGAATGAGATAAAAACTAGGAATTAAACTTAAAGTAACAGTATTTAGTCAGTGAGTGTAGATGCTGGAGATACAGAAATTAATCGGGATGTTTTGCATAACTTGTAACTTGACCCCAGGACCCTGACGGCGGGTCCAGGGGCAGGAGTGGCTGCTTCTTGTCATGTGGTGGAATGACTAGTGCCATTGGCACTAGCAGCAGCAGACATTGGTTGCCGGAGCAGTAAATCAGGTGGCGTGGCTTGAATGTCAGTCAGGCAGACTGAGGCAGGGTTCGAGCTTCACAACCTGGGTGGGTGGGCAGGAAGCGTGGCATGAGAGGCAGTAGGACAGGAGGGCTTGTGCAGGCTTTGAGCTAGGCAAGCTGGGTGGGAAGACAGGCACCTTGGCATGGGAGGCAGGACTGATGCATGCTTTGAGCTTGGCGGCAAGCTGGACGGGCAGACAGGCAGTGTTTCATGAGAGTCAGTAGGGCAGGCAGGCTGGGACATTGGCAGCAGGACACTCAGATAGGCTAGCATAGACTGTGCAGCGTGAGAGAGCAAGAACCAGTCAGTGTCACATAGGCGGGCCGAGATCATGTAGCCATAGGCCAGCTGACAGGCTTACAGTATGTTTCCAATGTCACCCTGCATCGTGTGGTCAATCAGATAAGGCGACTGAGGCCTTGTAGTATGCAAGAGAAAGAGAGAGAGAGAGAGAGAGAGAGAGAGAAAGAGGCAGGGTGGGTAACAGGCTTTGGGAGGGAGGGACAGAACCTCAGCAGCACAGGAGTTGTAGCCCTAGCCCAGATTGAGAAGGAGGAGGAGGAGCCACATCCCAAGACTGCCTCTAGCATGGGAATGGCATGTGCCACTGCACCATCACTCCTTGTCATGGGGCAGGTCAGGGAATCCCAGCAGCGGAAGGTTCAACTTCAGGAATAGCAACTGCTCCAGCAACTTGGACCCCAGTCTCAGGCGGTGCAGGGTGCAAATGTCCCCCGCATTGGAGAACACCCTCTCACTGGGGACGCTTGTTGGTGGGTAGGACAGGATACCCTTGGCCACTTTGGACAGAGTCAGCCACACATTGACCTTGCCCGCCCAGTAGGCCAATGGATCACTGCTGGGTTGTATGCATGGCTCCTCCTCCAGGTAGGTCTCCACTGCTACTGAGACAGCATCATACTCCCTCTGGTAACTCTGGGTGGGCACCACCTGCTCCACTGCCCTCAGCCACGATGCTTACCCTTTTGTGCTGAGTCACATGCTCCTCAGAGTGGACTGCACAGACGAGGAGCTGCTGGCAATAGGGGTCCTGCTGCTGCTGCTGCTGCTGGTGCTGCTGGTGCTACCACTAGGGCTGGTGGCAGGGATAGACCCATATGACTGGAAGGGGTCGCTGCTCCCACTCCCACCATCCCCAGGGGCGTCCTGCTGCATGACCTGCTCTGCCTGCCGGACCTTCTGCCCTACATAGATCATACAGCTGAGTGTATGCTCCAGTGTAACCTTCTGGAGGCCATAGACCGCAGTCTCACATGCCATGCTGCCCTTGATCCTGGGGTCCAGCATGGTGGCCAGGACATATTTGTCCTGGCGTAGGAGCTCATTGAAGCACCCACTCAGCCCCGCCTTCAGCTTCTGTACAAGGACAGTCACCTCATCGGACATTCTCCTTCTCTGAAGGCCAAGATCCGATCCCCCCCACCCCCCGAATCTCATCCAGGCTGCTGAAGAGACTATGCACCAGCAGGGTCACCTGGCTGAGGGTGGTGGTGGAGCTGATCAATGTCTCCGTGACAGCCAGGAAAGGTCTCAGGACAAAGACAGTTTGGGATATAATATCTCATTCCTTCCTGTTGTATCCTGGAGGTGCCTCAATGTCTGTCTCCAGTTCCACCTGATGCATGGCGGCTTTCTGTTCAAGAAGCCGCTCAAGCATCAGGAAGGTGGAGTTCCACCTAGTGGAGACATCCTGGATAAGGGTGTGCACCGGCGACCTTTGTTTGGCCTGCTTCTCCAGGAGGAGCTCGCTGCCCTTCACGCTGTGGTTGAAGAAGCCTGCCAGCTTCCTCCCCCGCTCGACCAGGGAGCTAAGGGTGCTTGGCCCAATCCCCTTCTCCCCCAAGCCCAGAGCGTCCTTCACCACAAGATGGAGGATGTGTGCGGTGCAAGGGATGCTCGTGAAGCCCCCGTCACGGACTGTCTTTAGGATATTGGCCACGTTGTCCGAGACCACACACCCCTTGGTGAAGGCCATGCCTGATGTGACCCACTACCTCACCATGGTGGCCAGGGCTACCTCGAGGTTCCTCGCGGTGTGGGAGCTGTCCATGACTTGGGCCTGAAGCAGGGTCAACCTATACCCTGCTTCAGGTCCTCTCCTGCCACTGCCAAGCGCTGCCTCTGGGTCCTGCTACCAGTGTGCCATCACCGCCAGGTAGGTGTGCTGGGCATTTCTGGTGAACCACAGGACCATGGTGAAGCGGACCCCCATGGTGCCCCCCCATCCCCTGCAAGCTGTTCCCTTAACCACTCCTTCAAACCCCTGTAAAACTGTGTCACCACAGTCCGACTCAGGGTGGAGCAGGAAGGCAACTTAAAGTTGGGGGTCAGGAACCCAATCAGCCATTGGAAGCCCTTGTTCTCCACAATGGACAAGGGCTGGCCATCCAGGGCAATCATCTCAGCCAACAGGCGCTTCGCTTTCTCCTGGAAGCCTGTGCCACGACGCCCTGCAGATGACCTTGAAAGATCCCCTCACCCCATCTCCTCCATGGTGGACTAACGGCACTGCTGGGGAGGTTCCTGCTGCTAGAGGCAGCAGCAGTTGGTGCAGGATGCTGGCCCACTGAAGGAGTCAGGCGACTGGCTGCTGGAGTCAGGAACCCGCTGGCATCCACTTCCCCTGCCTTCCCACTGAGCAACACAGCACTATGGCATGCCTTGAGGTGCCTGGCCATTGCAGTTGTGCCATGGTTGGCAAGCACCTGCCTGCGCTTCACCACATAATTGCACCATGTGCACTGCACCTCTCTGGGATCATCTGCCTGCACCTGCTTAAAATGATCCCAGACTGAGGACTTTTTTCCCCCTCCTGCCTTCTTGCCCACCCCGGCGGACGCACTGCTGCCAGCATTGCTGGGAGGGGGAGAAGTTTGTGGCACTGGTGACGCAGCTGTGGGAGGAGGGTCAGAAATTGCCTCAGCTCCAGACATCTCCTCTGTGGCACTAGTGTCACTGTCTGCCTCTTCCTCACTGTCTGCGATCACGGTGGTGTCCCATGAAGGGGAGTACTGGGACCCTGAGGCTAGACTGCCCGTGCCCGTCATGCTGCTAGCACTCTCCCTGTGCCCCCCTCTGTAGCTGCTAGTGCTGCTGCTGCTGCTGCTGATCTCCCTATTGACATTGCCCGGGGATCGGACCTTGCCTCTAGCAGCCGGGGTGGGATCCACCAGCTCTGGACTGCTGGGGATTGCCTCGACAGTGGGGGACATTGGTGGCCCTGGAGAAACATCGGAAGAAGCAGCCCCAGCACCTGCTCCAGTACCACCAGCAGCAGAGACAGATGCAGCCTCAAGTCCTGCAGGCCTTCCAGTGCCCTGCGTGGCAGTGGTGGAGGGCACTGCCAGGAGATGATGCAGAGCCACTGAAGTCTGTTGCCCTAAAGCAGGTCTGCTGAGTTTTTTTTGGGGGGAGGTGATGTGCACTGCCTCTGGCTACTGCTGCTGCCGTTCCCCTGGCATAGCGCCGCCCACCTCTGGCACGTGCCCCATTGCCTCCCCTATGGGCAGCAGATCAGCCTCTCCTTCCCTTCTCCATTTCTCACTCCAAAATATATATATATATCACTCTCACTCTCATATATATATATATATATATATATATATATACTAAATCTAACTACTATTAACTAATAACTATTCTAAATGCTATCAACTAAATGAATTAAGTAAACACTACTCCTACAAACTCTAAAACGAAATCACTAAATGCTATCTCTATCACTAAACTAAGTCCTACAACTGTCTACTATCTCAAATCTATCTATCTATCTATCTATCTATCTATGGGATGGGGGTTCGGGGGAATCACAAACAACACGGAAGAACATGGGGTCACACACGTGTGATACTGGCCTACATGTAGACTACACGCCTAGTAAATATGTAAAGCAAAACATGCAACATGTATGTAATGTTACAGTTGAGAACTGTAAAACCCAAATCAGGACTGTGACACGTGACCAAGCTCCAGGAAATGGAAAGACAGTTTGTTGATTCCCCCCAGACAGATGGCCAGAGACACTTAATATGCTAATGCAGGCATCCATTGTCTATGTGCAAGAGACACAGAAAAGCTGATAAAGAGAACAAAAGGAATTCTAGAAGCCTCAAGAAGATATGAGGAGTTTCCTCCTGGGAATATAAGGAGTTGTACCCCAGAGGGGAAGGGGACTATCAGGAACTCACTCACCATCTTGCAGCCAGGAGGGCTGAGCCGAACCATGAACTGAGAGACAGGACTTTGCTTTCTAGCAACTCTAAGACTGAAGACCCAGTCGCTTACATCAAGCACTGAGAAGAACTTATGGACCTTTGTAGGGTAAGATCCTTATTTAGGAACTCAACCAGTATAGGTTAGGAATGCGTTATATTTAACTTTGATTTCAATAACCACTCTGTATCAACTATCTTGCTTATGTAATCAATAAACTTTATCTTTATGAAGAAGTGTCTGTGTCTAACATTGGAACACAAGTGAGCAACAAGAGTTCTCAAGCTCTTGCCAACCCAGAGATTAAAGAGTCTGTAAATGGGAAGGATCAGGCCCTTGAGTGACAAAGGGGTTTTCCCTGCAGCAGGCTTGAATCGGCCAGAGAGAAAAACTGATTGAAGTGGGCTGTACGCGAGGGAAACTGAGTCACTCAAACCCAGTAAAGTGGGGGTGCAGCCCTCCAACCCGTCTCAAACACGGTAAAGTGGGGGTGCAAACCTCCAAACTGTGACAAATACAAGGAGGGGTACAAAACTGAAATGAAACTTAAATCAAGCTAATAATAATCCTACTCTAAATGAATAAAAAAACAGGGGAAGGGAACGGAATCAGGGATGGAATATATGGGAGAGGGAAAGGATTCAATGGAGGGGGGAGGGAGGAAGGAAGATTGAACACAGGGAGGGATAAAAACAAAAAACAACAACTAAATCTATCTAAGCTAAATTAAATAAATGAGAATATGGAGGTAAATGGGTTGGATGGGTGAAATAGGAGGAGGACAGCAATTGATTAGGAATAGGAAGGAACAAAAACTGCTGAGAGAAAGGGAGCCTTCTGAAACGCCTGCTGTTCAGGAACAGTGACTAGCTCAGAAGGTATTGGGAAGGGGGGAGGCAAACAGTTTTGTTTCTTGCTGCATCCGCCTACCACAAGCCTAGCCCATGGCCAGTCGCAGACTGCCAAGCCAGTGGTCTGAGGTGAAAAGGGATGGTGATTGGGCAGGCTGGCTGCTACGCCAAGCCTCGTCACCCTGGTGCCAGGAAGTCTGCTCCTCAGCTGAGTCAGCTGACTCCCCCTCCCTGCTACATTTGGCCTTCCAGTGACCTGACACCACCACGTTTTAGCCACCCGAACTCACCCAAACACGATCTGAACCGAACAAACTGTTTGGTCATTTCGACGTTCAGACCTGAGTTCGGTTTGGTGAGTTCGTGTTCGGATTCGGGTTCAGTCATCTGAACAGGTTGAGTTCGGGCCGAACTCCAAACTTCCGAACCGCATTCGCCCATCCCTGCTGGATGATATGTTGGTAACCCTAGTAAACATTTATGCACCTAATGAGGGCAAAATGGCATTCTTTAAAAAATAGTTACGAATGGTAGCTGATAATGCTAAAGGAATGGTAATACAGGGAGATTTCAATGCGACATTATCAGATCTGGACTATTCAAGAAAAGGAGAACCTAGGAATGTCCAGAAGGGTCTGGCAGAGCTAATAGAGTCACTGGGATGGATAGAGGTGTGGAGATTTCTGAAAGGTACCTCAAGAGACTACACATTTTACTCACCTCTGCATAACAGCTATACAAGAATAGACTTAGTATTAGTGGCAAAATCAGATGTATATAAATATAAAAGGGTTTTTATCCATCCAGTAGTGGTTTCAGATCACAATGCTGTAATCTCATGTTTCTAGATGGGGGTGGGAGTGAGGCTTAAAAACAGTGCATGGAAAATGAGAAGGGATCTCTTAAAGAATGAAAAGGATAGAGAGCAGCTGCAAAAGGAGCTGATAGAGTATTTTGAAATAAATGTAAATTCTGTCTCATCACCGGCAGTTATTTGGGAGGCAGCTAAGGCAGTGACAAGAGGCAACTTAGGCAAGGTAATTGCACTGCAAGCTAAAATTTAAAAGGACAGAAGGCAGTTAGTTAGAGAGCGATATGCGGAGTTGCAAAAACTGGAGGCTCAGAATAAGCAGACTCCATCAGAGCAGCTCAAGCAAAAAATAATTAAAATTAGAGAAATGATAAATGGTGTTCAGCTGGAGAAAATTAAGGGCCAGATACAAAGAATGAAATTACACTTCTTTGAGGGCAGCAATAGTACAGAAAAAATTCTAGCAAATATAGTAAAGGTAAAACAGAGAAGAGCACATATAATGAAAATCACTAACACACAGGGAGTTTCACTCAAAGAACCGGAAAGGATTCAGGAAGCTTTTCTGGAGTTCTACCAGAAAATATATTCTACGCAGAATCCAGTAGAAGATGAAATAAAGGCTTTTTTGCATAAAACAGAGATTCCAAAGTTGAATGAGGCACAGAGCGCCTTTTTGAATAACAACAGTTCTGAACAGGAAGTGCAGGAAGCTATTATGGCCTCAAAGAAAAACAAGGCATGCGGGCTGGACAAATTTCCCAATGAATTTTACAAAACTTTTGCAAACATGATAACCCCACAGTTAACTTTAGTATCTAATAATATTTTGGTAGCTGAAGAAATGCCTCAAGAATTTTATAAGGCAGCGATATCTTTAATTCTCAAATCAGGTAGACCGACTAACCAGTGTGGCAGATACAGACCAATTTCTCTCCTAAATTCAGATTTTAAATTTTTTGCCAAAATCCTTGCTAATAGACTAAGGGCTAATTAATGATATTATCCCTAAAAACCAAACTGGATTTATTCTGGGGAGACAAGGAAAAGATAATATTAGAAAAACAGTGAACATAATTGATGCCATATAACAACAGAAGGTTCCGGCAATGGTCATCTCAGCTGAGGCTGAGAAGGCCTTTGACTTTCTTGAGTTCAAATGTCTTTTCCTGGCTCTGAAAAAAATAGGATTTCAAAACAATTTTATGAGGTGGTTAAGGACTATATATAAGGATCCACAATCTAGGCTGATTATTAATAATAACCTGATGGACAACTTTAAAAGAGAAACCAGACAAGGGTGCCTGTTATCACCTTTATTATTTAATTTGACTTTGGAACTGTTGGTCAATGCAATTAGACAAAATGAAATTATAAAAGGGGTAAAGGTAGGGGAAAATGTGCGAAAACTGTCATTATATGCAGATGACCTTATGTTTCAGAGCCAGAAACGTCGCTCCCAGAACTGCTCAGATTAATAGATCAATCTGGGAAGGTATCAGGTTATACCACCAATAAGGACAAATCATTTACAATGGTATGATGATGAGAGATGTCTGAAAGAGATTTCTCCCTTTCCTGTAAGTGAGAGTGGAATCAAATATCTGGGGGTAATTATACCCCAAAAGCTAAAAGACCTATATCTCACAAACTCCACTCCTTTGTTCAAAAAGCTAAAAGAAGAGGTTAGGCCCTGGCAGAAACTAATAGTGTCCTGAATGGGCAAAGTTAATTTACGTATGATGATGATTCTACCAAAGATTTTATATAGGTTGATGGCTCTTCCAATACATCTGCCAGAGGTTTTCTTTAGAGATACAGATGCCCTAATCAAAGATTTAATTTGGAATGGCAGGAAGCCAAGGAAATTAGCTATATTGAGGCCTTATGACAGGGAGGGGGGTATAAACTTCCCAGATATAAGACTATATTACAGGGCTGCTTCATTGACTGCAATCCATGAATGGTTTCAGGAACATGATGCACCTGAGTGGGTCGACCTGGAGAGAGAAATCCTTCCGGTTCATTTGCTAAAGGATTTAATAGTAGATAAAGGCTTGATTAGTAAACAACAGAGGTTACAGCACCCATTTGCGGAAACCCTGTTAAAATTCTGGACAGCAGAACAGAAAAAAATAGGATCACGAATTGGGTACTCACCATATACACCCATATACACCCATATATGAAGGAAGGGAATTTGGCAAACACACTGGGTGATTTCAGACGTTACGAGATCACAGTGAACCATGGTGAATACCCATCTGTGGTCACTGTGCCTCGAACCTCTGTTTGGTGGCTGCCAGATGTTCGCCATGGTCAATCTGCACATGGGGTCAATTTCAACCACGCTTCCCGGGCTCCCCAGGGGACTTTCCTGGGAAGCGTGGTGAAAGTGATCCCCGGCGGGGACCCCAAAAAAAATCACGTCTGGTCGGGCGCCACGGTCCGGGATCACCGGCGAGATCCCGGGCCATGGCAAATTTGGCCAGACGCTGCGCCGCATCGGCCCTGCCACCCGCCCGTCTCCCCAGAGGGCAGGCGGCGGGGAGTGTAGAGGGGGCGGGGCTGTGCAGCCGCACGTTGCGCCGCGTGGCCCCTCCCCCTCCCAGATTCCCCACCGGGATCCCCCGGCATGTCTGATACGGCGTGACGGGGTCATCCCGGTGGGGGATGAATGGGTTGTTTTCGGTATTGGGCCAACTGGCCCCATAACACCTGAAAACACCCATTGAGAGCGAAGCTGTGAGCGAGTGGGTTACTTAGAATGCAACAGCTTTATGTGATAGGAAAATTCATTTCACCACAAAGTCTAGAACAAATTACTAAAGATAAAGTAGACAGTTTCCAATATTTACAATTAAAGAGCACCGGTGCTTCCATTGGTGAGGGAGACTTCAGCAGAGATCTCTTCAAATTAGAAGAATTACTATTTTAAAAAAGCAAGTCAGCTGGGAGATTAGGAAGAATTTATAAGGAACTGAAATGACTGAGCTATGACAAAAAAGTCTCCTACATGGAGAAGTGGAGGAAGGATCTAGCAATGCCTCTGGGTGAGGGGGATGAGAAAAAGATTTGGAAACATATGCGTGACTGTGTCTACTTCATGCAAGTCAAAGAAATACAAATTAAGCTCATGATTAGGTTTTACTTAAATCCTATGCATGTTCGGTATTTGACTACAGGGGGAAAGGCCTCTGTTGGAAAGGATGTGGTGAGCAGGCAAATTACTTTCACTGCTGGTGGAAATGCAGTAAAGTTAATTTATTTTGGGGGAAGGTTTGAAAACGGGTGACTAAGATGACAGGGGTAATGATACCCTTTAGGACAGAAATATGTCTGTTGGGATTATTCCCTGAGGCCAAGAAGGTAAAGGAGTATGAAAAATCTTGCAAGGTGCTATACCTAGTGGCTCAAAACATAATAACCAGGCAATGTAAGACAGAGGAAGAATTCCCAATGGGAGAATGGATACAAAGACTTATGTATTTATTTAATTTGGAGAAACTACACGCAAAATTACAGAGCAAATATAAGCCCTTTAAAGAGACCTGGACACCAATTATAAGTGCACTAGAAGATAAACATCAGGAAAGCAAGGACATTCAGAAGCTCTTTGAATATTGAGAGGTTAGTCAATGAGCATTGCCTAGCCGATCAAAAAGTCAACAACTTCACACAAGATCTGAGATGAAAAACTGCTATGTAAGATGCATGGATGATAACTGACTTAATTTGTAATGTTGGTTTTAGTTTGAAGAAAGTAATGCTTCACAAATGAATATAGAAAATGTAAACATGAGCTTGCAAAAAATTGTGAGAATATTGCAATGGAAATAGTTGTATGTCTGATTAAGAAAACAATAAAATTCATTTTAAAAACAATATTTTAATAGGCTGAAGGCTATAAAACAAGCTACTGGCTAATAGAAACAATGTCTACACTCATCACCAGGAACACTCTGTACTAGGGGAACACTGGACAACTTACACACGCCCTCCCTGCCCTCCCCCCCCATGCGGAGAACCGGAAGTGCCAGGAGGCATTTAAATCCAGACCTGGCAGCTGTGCTACACTGTAGCCTGCATTTACCATCAGGGGTGTATCCCCATGCTGCCGCTGTCGCTCCTGCTGCTCCCACGATGGAGGGGTCCCGCCGAGCACCTGTGGATAGAGGGGGTGAAGGTGAGGGGGACTGGGACAACTTACACACCCCCTCCCTGCCCTCCCCCCCCATGCGGAGAACCGGAAGTGCCGGGAGGCATTTAAATCCAGACCCGGCGGCTGTGCCGGTGGCCGTCATCCGCGAGCCGAAGGGCCACAGCCAAAGGGTGCGGCCCTTTGGGGACCTTCGGGGCCTGGAAGGGGGGAGGGGGGAAAGGTCTGTTGGAAAAGAGAGTGGAGGGGGGGAGGGGGGGAGAAGAGTGGGAATACAGGTGGAGGGGTGGTTGTATCTGTGCTGGTGGAGGAGGAGGAGAGGAGGGAGGGAGAGGAGCAGGATGGAGAGGTGAAGGATAGGGGAATGCTGGAGAGGGATCATTGGAGGGCTGTGAAAAAGGGGAAAGGGGAGTTATGTTATGGTGGGGTGTCGTGGGTAGGGTTGGGGAAGGAATTAGGAGAGTGGGAAGAGTTAGATGATTTAGTACTGATCAGTGAAGTGGGTCTTGTGGGGCCGCCTCCCTCTGGTGAGAGGGGGGTGGAGGTGGTAAGGTTTTCTGTGGGTGTGATAGGAGATAAGATAGTGGTGGGTGGGATCTATTCTGTTTTTGTGGGAGAGGTGATAGAGTGGGATATAGGTTGAGGGGGGGAATGCGATTATGGAGATGTTTGGAGTGTTATGTTGTTAGTAACGGGGTCCCTGCGTGGACTACCTGGAATGTGATATATTATGTTATTTTGTAAGATTATAGGCCCTTGGTCCAGTGTGGGGCCTAAGGGCTTTATGGGGTGGGTATTATATATGGAATGAGGTAATGTTGGCTGACTCCTCCCGGTGAGAGAGGGTTGGAGCCAGCTGAATATCCTGGTGGCAGCAGGATATGTGGAAGGATGGGGCCATTGCCTGAGTGTAAGGATGGCCAGATAAGGTATTATTGAGGATCTTGTTAATTTTGATACTGTATTGATTTGTATTTAATGTATTGTAATGATATTGTGTGCTGGACCCCTGTGTGGGATAGGATCTCCAGCAAATGTATTATTTTGTTGTACGCCGCCTCGAGTCTCCGGAAATGAGTGCGGGATATTAATAAATGTNCGCCGCCTCGAGTCTCCGGAAATGAGTGCGGGATATTAATAAATGTCTGATGATGATGATGATATGTTGTCTTGAGAGCAACTGGCAAGGTTTGGTTGCATATGCCGCAGTGTCAAAATACCTCCTTAACTGCCTCAGAATGATTATGCTTTGTTGTTTTCATTAAGAGATAATATCTGCAAAATAAATACATCTCTGAGAAGTGATTGTTCATTCCTGAGTAAGAGCATCTAACTGGTTCCTCTTTTCTGTCTCTAATTCTTAATGTCCCACTCCTCTTTATACAGGGCCTGACACAACTTTAGCTAATTTTGTCATGATTATATAAAATCTATTTTATGAACAAGAGAGAAGTTACAGAGATGACTATTACACCTTTGTGCACTCGTGAGATGTACAAACTGAAACAATAAAGTCACAGTTGATTGAGCTTTTAATATATTAAACCAATTTTCATTTGTCTGGTTAAACAAAAATGCACCTTTAAATTATAGTAACTGTCTTTTCCACACATAAAAAGTACAAGGACCAATGCAGAAAAAGTAAAGGAACATCTTCAAATGCAGGGGAAATAGTTTGTACTCTATGTCCACTTTTATACGAGGTGCTTAGAAGCACCTCCGGAGCCCCGTATTCAGAGGAAAGCCGCACGAAGAGTGTTTACATGTTCCCCATGCAACCGAAAGTGACGTGCTGCCCGTTCTCAGCAGTAGCGGTGGCTGGATACAGGGGTTTTTGAAGAGGTGTGTTCTGAACACCTCACTTTTCAGGCTTTCAGAATGCCCCTATTCAAAGCCCCGCGTCTCCAGCTGCTGCTGCTGCTGCTGCTGCTGAGACAGGGCAGCATGTTGCTTCTGGTAGCTTGGGAGGCATGTAAACACTCCTCACACAGCTTCTTCTTGAATGACGGGCTTCGTAGGCGCTTCTAAGTGCCTTGTTTAAAAGTGGCCTACCTGTAGATGTTAATATGAAAACATCAGCCTTCTGTCCCGAAAAGCCTGGAAACAGATACAAGTTTAATGTCTATCCAGCTGGCATAAAAACCCTATTGAAATCCCTGAATGGGATTTGCATGTGGCTCCATCGTGAATAGCACTGGCGGGACCCCGGGGAAATTACCGGATACTGGATTTACCGGTTTCCGGTTCCCAAAAAACCAGATTCCTGGATTAAATCCGGTATACCGGTACCGGATTTATTCCATTGATTTCAATGGGGCACTGTGTCCCCATTGAAATAAATGGTATAAAATTCCTCCCCCTCCCAGGCTGTGCGGGTGGAAGGGGGGACACCCACCACCCACCCTGCCCAGCCTAAATTTTAAAAAAAAATTCCCCTCCGGCGGGCAAGTTCAAGAGCCCCCCCCCCAGCACCAGTGGTCGTGGCGTCCCAGCAGCAGCCGGTAAGTATAGACCTGATCCCTGGGGGGGTTAACACCCCCCCACCCCCCCCAGGGATCACCCTACTACAAGTTCCCACTGGCTGCATTACCTTTTTAGTTCAGCTCCGGGTGCGGCGGCGGCGGCGGGCGGTCCGGGGGCCTCAGCGCTGGCTGTGGCTGCCGGCGTCAGAGATGCTGTAGGCCTTCGGGGGAAACCGGATGCCTACTGCTGGGATGCCACGGCCGCTGGTGCTGGGGGGGTTCTAGGTTGAAAAATCCAGGCTGGGCAGGG
>QEPC01011011.1:653510-686598 GCA_003113815.1 Sphenodon punctatus | reverse complement strand
GCCCCAGCCACCCCCACCCCCACAGGGGCCGCGCATCCACCTCCTGGTGCCCCGGTGCTCTGGAGGGTGCAGCCCCCCCGGGGGCCACCCAGTACCCTGGCCACCCTCACCCCACCACTGTCCGCCCCCCTGCTGGACCAGAAGGCAGCTCAGGACACTGCAGGGCACATGGACAGTGGGGGGGAGGAGAGCTCCCAGAGCTCTGTGGGCCCCAGCGGGCACCCATGGGGATGCCTGAGGAAGCGAGGGGGGATGGGGGGAAGGGGGGGAGGGTGAGGGTGACATAATGGGGGGCACTGTGGGGGACAGGGCAATGCACGGGTGTGGGACTGGGTGATTGTGTGCACATGGGGGCAATAAAGGCAGTTGTCCGTAGGGCGGCTCGCGCTCCTGTTTGTGGGGGACCCAGATGGGGGTCCAGCGTGCAAGGGCATGGCCTTGGATCAGCAGGTGTCCCCCATGGGGGGTCTGTCACACCTGAGCCTCCCGGACGATATGGCTCGCCAAGGCAGACCGGATCCGTTTGGCGTAACGGTTCTCCCTGGGGTTCTCTGCGTTCACGTAGAGGGGCATGAGACTGGGGGGCCGGTGGGACTCGGTGTACTCCAGGGCCGCCCCCTCGGTTTTGCAGACATTGTGCAGCACGCAGCAGCGACTGATCACCAGGGCCGAGGTTGAGACGGTGTAATCCAGCCACCCAGCTACACTCCTCCAGCGCTGCTTGAGGGCCCCGAAGGCACGCTCCACCACGGTCCAGCTGGAAGACAGGTGAGTATTGAATAGGACCTCCTCAGGGGTGCTCGGTATGGGGAACACCTTCATCAACCAGCGGGTGTGGGGGTAGGTGGGGCCCCCCAGGATACAGGGGGGCATCGGGACCCCCTCGATCCACCTCATGCCCATGTCTGTGAAGTCCCCCTGGAACATCCGGGCATAGAAGGGGAGGTGGTCATGATCCTGGCATCGTGACTGCAGCCGGAGTTGCCTGTGTAAATGTCTATGAACTGCCCCCGGTGGTCCACCACCCCCTGCAGGTGCAGGGAGTACACTTCATGTACTCCAGGGCCTCCCCGGCGGCCTGGCGGAGGATCTAGATGTGGGTTCTGTCCACGGCTCCCATGCAGTTGGGGAAGCCTCTGGCCCTGAAGCCCGCCATCACAGCCCCCTGGTCCACAAGCTGGATCATTCTGTCCAGGAGCACGCCCTCCACTGCCTTGCACACATTCCACACAATGCAGGCAACAGTGCTGACCCCCACCCCGAAGTGCTGGGACACCGACCGGAAGGAGTCGGGGGTAGTGAGGGCCCAGACCCCTATGACCACCCGCTGGACCATGGGGATGGGGTCCCACATGGAGGTGTGCTCCTGCTCCAGCCAGGGTGTGAGGAGCTCTGCTAGGCAGAGCATGGTGGCCTTGCTCATTCGGAAGTGGGTCCTCCAGTCTTGCTCTTCCCAGTGGGCCATCGCCCTCGCCCACCATGCCTGTGGGCGCTCAGTGACCCATAGGGATCTTGCTATGGGCATAGCAAGCAGGGATGCCCTGTGCAGGGTCTCCCTTGCCCAGAGGACACGCCGGGCAGCACAACAGAGCAGGGCAGGCCAGGTGCGGCCCCGGCTCACAGCCTGCCAATCCACCCCAGAGACGCGCAGCATCCTGAGTCACGCCCGGGCTCTCCTGCATCCATTGGGCCTGGAGGCCCCATGCTGCTGCTTGGGCCTGGGCAACCAGCACCTGGGCGGCCAGTTGCACCTCTGTGGTCCAGAGGCGCAGCTGCTCGGTGTGGACTCAGCTGTGACCGCGAGGAACATCCAATAGGCCGCTGCCCTGTCGCGCTCCATGGTGTTGGGGCCCACGGGGGGGTGGCGCTTTTATATGGTGCCTGTGAAGGCAGGGCTGTGCTGGGGTGGGCCCCTGCCCGGCCATGGACCTCCCCGGGGGGGGCAGGGCATGGGTGCGTGCCATTGGGTGCACCGGCATGCGGGTCACCTGGCCTCGCTCCTGCATGGGCACGTGGTTCTGCGTGCTCCCAGGAAATCTGCATTCCAGCAGCCATCTCCACCGCCGACCCAGCCCCCTTCCCCCCACTGTTTGCCGCAAGATGGCCTTAAAGGTGAGATTAGCCGGACAGGGAGCTCGCTGTTGTGTTCTGCAGCTGGGCCGGGTCCGCGCCTCAAGCCTCACTCTGTTGTGCCACAATGTTGCGGTTCGCAGCCGCCTTCCCTGTACTCGGGACCCCTCGGTGCCCCTCCCAGCCCAGGAGGGTGTTTTTGCCACCAGGGCTCTGTGTCATTCTCCCTGTGATGCCGCACCATGGCTGCCTGCCCATCCATGGGGCTCCCGCTCCCCTGCCCTCCTGGGGCCCCCATATCTGGNTGCCCATCCACGGGGCTCCTGCTCCCCGACCCCCATGGGGCCCCCCATATCTGGACCTTCCGCGAGACCATGTCTCTGTGTGACTTGTGGCATACACCAGCCATGCAGCTGCTCCTGGGCACCCTGGGCAGCCGTGCGGGTGCCTATGAGGGCATAAGCTCTGGTCTCCGTTACTTCATCTATGAGGTGAGTGCTCGAGATTGCCGGATGCATACGGAGGCCCTGGGGCTGGTTCGCTTCCCTGAGGGACGCATCCCGGACCAGCGGTGCTCCCATGTGCCCTGGACCGGGGCAGAGACCGTGTCAGCACTGGTGGTGTGCGGTTTGAGCACCTTCACGGAGTGCCTTGCTGAGGGTGGCCCTGCCTTGGCCGTGACCTACTTTTCCTGTGTTCACGGGGTGCGTGGCTACCAGCGCATCCGTGGGGCGGTGTACCACCGACTGCTGGAGCTGGGACATCTTCCATGGCCCCCTTCCGCTGCCTGCTGTGTGCCAGAGCCTTCCGCGGTGGAGCTTTTGGCCCTGCTGGGGGTGTGGGCCCATGTGGACGTGCAGCTGGCTCACCATGCCTGATCCCTTGGAGGCGTACTACCTGATTGCCCACCACATGTCCTTGCAGAGGTACTGCTGGGGCTTGCTCCATTGGCCCCACCTGGTTCACCGGGTGGGGCACCCAGGCCCCGGGCCCACTGTGGACCCCAGAAGCAGCCTGTGACCTCATGTGCCCCTCCCAGCCCCCCCGGTGTCATGCTTCTATGTGGGCCCCTGCCCCGGTCCGGGGGCGCCGGTCCCCACTGGCTTCTCCCGCCCTGATGTCTCCGGTGTGGTGTGCACCTGCCTGCTTCGCTGGGTGCTGCTGCCCCTGGCTGCGGCCCGGGGCCTCCTCCTGCCCCCCCCGGTTGCCGTTCCGAGTGCCTGGGTGGCCTCTCTGACCCGCCCATGTCCAGCTGCCTATCCACATCCGCGGGCGCTCCCACCTGCAGTGGGCCCCCCCCATCTTGGGTGCTTGTGTGACCTGGGGGTTGGGCCCCCCCAGACTGGGGCTTGGTGATTCCCGGGGGGTGTCATGTTGTTGGACCTGGAGCACCTCTCCACCTGTCCTGACTGCCCTGCCTGTGGCCCTCTGTGACTGTGGGACCCACGTTCCCCTCCTGGACTGTCTCCGCTGGGATGGCTGTGCCTTGCGGGCCCCCATCATGCCTTGGTCCTGGGGTCCTGCCCCCCACTTTCCGAGACTGCCTGTGTTGCTGTGGGGGCACCTATGTGGACTGTGGTGCTGTGGGGGTGGGCGTTTCCTGAAGCCTGTGTCCTGCCCTGCCCCTTTGCGGTGCCCCTCTCTTCCGTGTCCCCCCCTTCTCCCGTTGTTCCTGGTGAGTTGTCTGGGCACCCCTGCCCCCCCTTCCTGACCTTTCCCTTGGGTGGGTGCTCCCGCGTGTGTGTGCATGTGTGTGTGTGTGTGTGTGTGTGTGCCCGGGCGTGTGGTCCTTCTGTGTGTTGCGCTGTGGGACTGCTGTGTGTGTGTGTGCGCCTGCTGAGTGTGGTACCTGTTGCCCGCTTCTCCCTCTTCCCCCCTCCCTTCCTGTTTCCCTTGTGTGGGCGTTCCCTTGTGTGCCTTTTTGCTTCGTTTGCCCTCAAGCAGCCATGTGTGTGTCCCGCCCCTGCCTGGTGTCTTCTGGGAATTTTGACCACGGCCGGGGATGGGCGTCACATCTGTTGCACTGCCCTGATCCGTGATGTGTTGGCCCAATTCCTGGTCATGGTCCCGGTCCCGTCACGTCTATTTGGGGCTTTTCTTGGCCCCACGGTGTGGTTGTTTTATTCGCCTCCACCGGGGATCGACTGTGGTGAACCGCCCGCCCGTAACGTCTGAAATCACCCAGAAGTGACAGTATCATGACCACCGCCCGGGGGCAATCAGAGAGAACATGGTCCGGGGGAACACAACAGACATGGAGTGGAGATGTGGACCGCAGTTCGAGCCCCAGAATGCACCGTGGCTGGGGTCAATTCCTTCCACCGCGGCTGTGGGTTTCCGTTCAGAAGTTACTTTTCATTCACCCCTGTCATGGTGACCATTCACCACACTTCTGGACCTCCTCCCGCCCCGACCTCACGAAGTGTGGTTAGCTTCACCCCAGGCTGCGTTTGACTGTGGTGAACATCTGGATGTGAGTAAACAGACATGCACAGTGCTTTCACCACCTCCCGCATTTGACAGAGGTTGCCTGTGGTGGACATTCACCATGTCACTTCTGAAATCACCCATTATGTGCATGTCAGCAAGGGATCCTGCCCTTGTCCATGTCTTCAATTGGGTTAGGGTGTGCATTGCATTTTCGTTATTATGATAACAAAAACAAAAATTGTGATTTTCATTTTCATTATTGTAATAAACAAAATGACAAATAATGATAATGAAAACAAAAATGAAAATGAATTTTTGTTTTTTTAATAATGGAGGGAAATTGAAAAACATATTTCCGGCTATAACTTTTTTGTTTCTTAGTCAATTCTTATTCTGATGAAACTTGGGGAGATTGTACCCCCAATGGAGGGCACTATGTGGACCAAACTTTGAAAAGATTAGATAAAGGGGGGCAGATTTTAGAAGCAATTGAATGTTGTGATTTTAAGAAAAGCTCCATACACATTCCTGGCTACAATTTTTTTTAATCTTCCATCCAATTTACATTAAACCTGGGAAACATATGTCCATCCACTAGTGTACCAATCCTGCAAAATATCAGAAAGATTGGATAACATATTCTGATGTTATAAGCTGTTAACTTGAAAATACCTTTCTGGCTGTAACATTTTTATTTTCCATCCTGTTTACAGGTAATTTGGCAGACATTTATCATACACCTTTCCTGTCATCTATGCAAAATTAGAGGACAATATGATAAGTGGACCCATTTGTATAAGCAATTGAAGTTTTCCCTTGAAGACTATTATTCAGATAAATAATAGCAGCACATACAATGCCAGTCAGGAGCAGGCACCTGGCATGGTAGGGGTAGATAGGATAGGGAGCAACCCAACAGACTGACAGACATATTCACTGGCCAATTGCTGCATGCATCCAGCTTTACAGGACCAATTGGTGGTGACTTCAAGGCAGGCACAGTGTAGGCCCTCAGGCGGGTATAGAAGGGACATAACTGGGAATTTGAGGACAGAATCCAAGCAATCAGGATACATATTTGACACATCCAGACTGGCCAATTATCATCACAATCACATCCTGCAGCACTGTGACAGAGGACATAAGAGAATCTCTATTGGCTCTAAACAGATGCTTCTGCTTTCCCAATAACAAGTGTGGGAGAAAAGTTGGGATAGTCACATAACAGAATGAGGATGTTTGGTTGACATTTCTGCTGGCCAATTGGCATCACAAACCAATTTTATACCACATTGACATGTAAGAGAATCCCTGGCATAGACTCATTCTCTATGTATGCTGTGCCAGCATATAAAATTGGACCCCTTTATCACATCTTTCTGATATTTTTCAGAGATGATCTTGAAAGTGTGAGATACAGTCCTACCAAATTTCATGTACACTAGATGAACTACAAAGATGTTACAGTCAGACATAAATTTATAAGTTAATTGCTTATACCACCAGGACCCTTTATCCAGTCCTTCTGAAGGTTGGTATAGATAGTAAAAATTGAGAGGGGTATAAACTTGCCAAGTTTTATCAACATTAGAAAGGAGTCAGATAAGTTACAGCCTGGAATGTATATGCAGATTGTTGCACAATTTCCATGAAGAGTGAAGCCCAGCTGTACCTTATATTGACTGGAGGGGCGGGGACTGCTGAAACAGCGTGGAGCGGTGCTTAAGATCCCAGAGCTGCTGGAGGCGTGCACCGAGACAGCGTGCCTAAGGGCAGTGTGTGCAAGGGGCACGAGGCCCCCTCTCCTGAGACCTTAAGAGCCCGGCATGATACGGAAGTGCTGTCGCGATTTGTCCTCCTATTCTTCAGATGATTATTTGTCAGCCAAGATCACAAGGAACTTTTGTTTGGATGGTGAAATGGCCCCAATGCACGATCAACTTGGTTGCCCCTCTGGGTTTGATGGTGACCTGGAAGGACAGGCGTGCCTGCCCTCCTTGCAATCGGTTCCCTCTCCCCTCAAGAATGACAATTCTGCACAGACAAGCAGGGGTAAGACCACTAAAACCTATTTACTCTATCAAACTGGCTTATTTGCCAAGACTGTTGAGGTCCTCTTTGCTGGGATCAAGGAGCTAGATCCCTCTTTGGGAGCAATCAAAGGCCAATTGGCCGAGCTATCTAGCAGACTCCTAACCCTGACTGATTGTGTAGATATAAGATCTTCTGAGGTAGCACCTGCATCGGCAATATCAGTGGATCCGCAGAAGAGAACTTTTTATTCCCATATTCACAAGCGCTCCTCAGTGAGGAGTAATGCAATTTATTTGTATATAGGGCGAGATTTTAGTGGGGTTGCCCACAAGTGGGATGATCTGGGGCAGGTGGCTCAACATCTTTCCTTTTTTATGGGTAGGGGGATTCAAGCCTCCTTGATAGTGAATATTGATTGGCTCCCTAAACTAAAGTGTTTGTACAGACTACGGGTGGGCTTTGCTTCTCACTTCTGGGTTTACAAATTCTTTAAAGCAAGGAAATATTTGTTATAGAGAGGATTCTCTATTGATTGGGTTTGGAGGCAAGATGAGGAAGCCTACGGACAAAACCCAAATGGCCCTAAAAGGGAGGCCTTTTTTCATCCCCCAATGCAGTTGCGCTGGGCCTGCCGGTTAAGGGTTCATCAGGTAATTTTCGATCTGCAGGAATGAATGGGACGGTAGGATCCCATAAAGGGGTGGGAGGCATCTTGAGAGAGAGAATGGTGGGGTTTTAGTTGATCTGGGGCTGGCTGAACAACTTCAGCCACAGTCGATGGAAATTCAATCCCAGGCCAGTGACCTCACCATCGCCCCCTTATGCTCAGTACCTGCCAATTTGGATACGATGATAAAGAGCCCTAGAGGATTGGAACCCTTGGCCGTGCCCCAGTACTTAGTTTTGACCACAGCTGGTACTATGGTTGATAGCCTTGCCCAGAAAGTGGGGTTCTTCTTGATTAGAGGGGTTGCTTTGGAGGAATCCCCGCCAACTTGGGATATGTTTAGGCAGTTCTCAGTAATAGACCAGGATGCTTTTCTTCTGCGATTGGGCCATATTAGGAACTGTGTCCAAGGTTCAGATGAAGACCAATGGGTCCCTAATACTCCTCTATCAACTGGCCCATTCCCTGATATGCCTGGTACTGAGACCCTTACCTGAACGAGGGAATCAAGTAGTAGCAGATTATTGCAAGGGGAGACATCCCAGGCAGAGCTACGCAACTTAGTTCAGGTGGCTGTGATTTCCCAACTAACAAAACGCAATGGCGAGAACCTTACTCTTGGAGATATTTCCCTCCAGATTTGTCATCCTTTGGCAACTTCTGCAACAGCAAGTCTCCATGGACAAGCTGAGGGCAACGCAACCTCTCTATTTACATGGGAGCAAGTGACCGCAGGGGGAATGAGCTTTTGCCCTGAAAGTGACAAGTCCTACTGGTCAAGGGGGGCTATATCGGATGACCAATGATACTTGGCCCTCTATGCAGGATAGTATTTTAATTAGTCAAAGTTCGCTGGGCAACCGAGGCCAGAACCTTCCCTTGCACCAAACATCGATGAAGCAATATTTTGCACGGGTGTGGGAGAGAGGCGACGAAGTAAGCGTAGTGATGGCCGCCAAGGCACTGTATGCCTCTAACCTAACAGCAATGAGGCAGCAGCGGACCCCAAAGTAACTTGCACCAAGGGTACCCCTGCTATTAAGTGACATAACTCTTTTATGCCCCCCCTCGGAAGCTGGGATATTACCAGCGGTGGGGGGGGGGGGTTTTCCTGTTTTTTCTGTTGCATCATGGAATTAAGCAGGGGTTAAAACTAAAATGGGGGATAGAGACTGGCATGTTTTTTTATCATCTTTCAACTTAATATGTCTCCAGGAGACATGGCTTAATTCAGAGGACTGTATCGCCATTGAGGGGTTTCAGATCTTCATACATGGTGGAGAGAAAGGATGGAGAGGCAGGGCTTCATGGGGGCTTGTCTTCTGTGTTGCAGGTAATGGCTGGAGCAATTTTGCTCCACTCAGTACTGATAGACCAGAATTCCAGGCAGGTCTGCTGTGGATGGGTCAACCTTTAGCCCAATTTGTTTTGTTTAATGTTTATATCCCCCCCCCAACTCATCACCCCACTACAAGGAGGACGTTTGGGAGGCTATTGAGGAGGAAATCCTGCTTTTGGAGGATTTAATCCCCCAAGCAACAATTATTTTGCTGGGGGACTGGAATACCCATTTAGGTGATCAAGGTAATGGTGATCAAGGTCTGACTCTGCAGCAGAAATTGGATAGAGAGGGAACTTCAGAGGCTGTTCAGCGGAGGAGGCTACTGGAGAGATTGACTAATAGATTTAATTTGACAACATTAGAGGAGGCTGTCTCAAATGATATAGAAGTGGGAATATACCTTTTTTGGGCCACAGGGAAAGAGTAGGGTAGACTTTGTTCTGGTTGAGACTTGGTCCTGTGGGATCCTCAGCTAACTTGAGGGGTCATGAGGCCCGAAAGTGACTATCTCGTTTTGAGTTTCCTCATCAAGGGAGAGTGGGCTCTGGGCCCTAGGGTTAAAGTGGTTGACCTGGGTGATTCCCCCCTTTTCCCCAGAGCATTGACTTTTGCAAATTTAGTCATGGTAATGCAGAGCTTCTTCAACTCCCCCAAATCTGCCCATCTATTTACACAATTTAGTGAGTGTCAAGATCCACCCATGCAAATGAGATATTATGAGGGCATTTTGATGGCCCTTCTAAGCACTCTGGTGACTAGACCCAAAGCCATTTCATTTAACATCTATGGCAAGTGGTTTGATAAGGAATGTAGAGCGATGAAGGGTTGTCTAGTGAGGTTGAAGAGACTCTGGGTTAAGGATCAGGTTGAGAAATGGTGGGAGGAATTTAAGATGTGTATATCTGCCTACTTGAGGTTAGTGAGAGCCAAACAAACCACCTATTATAGTAAGCTGTGGGCAGCCATGGCAATTGACGCAGCATCGTGGAATTTAAGTAGATTCTGGTCCTCCCTTAATGCCGTTATCAATCCCAAAACTAGGTTAGGCAGCCAAGGAATTTCCCCCTTTCAGTGGGAGTCCTTTTTTGAAGAGCTCTATAGGGATCGGGAGCTGGGGCTGGACGATTTGGCCTATTCATCAGAGGGAGGGGATGACTGTATAAGGTGGGACGATGAGTTTTCTGAGACTATAATTGTTAGTTCCATTATGGCCTTAAAACGGGGTAAAGCGACTGGGCCAGAGAGGGTTACGGCTGAGATTCTCCAGGCAGCCCCCAAGAGTTGGGCCCGATTTCTATCCACCTTATTCACCACCATAGTCATGTTGGGCACCCCCCTCTTCATCTTGGACATCTAGTTTTATAATGCCCATTTATAAAAGGGGCCAACCCCAGGACCCCTCCTGTTGTAGACCCATTAACTTGCTGTCTATTGTAGGGAAATTATACGCCAAACTTCTCTTTGACCAGTTGATTACATGGGTGGAGGAAAGGGCCATATTGCCAGATGAACAGTTTGGTTTCAGGAAGAATAGGTCAACCTTGGATTGCTGCTATATACTTCAGCACTTAATATTTAAATATCATAAAATAAAGAAAAGCAAACTCTTCTTGGTTTTCCTGGACCTAACAAAGACTTTTGACACTGTTCCTAGGAACAGATTGTGGTCCAAACTGAAAAGACTAGGGTTAAGTGACAAATTGCTGCTCCCCATCGAACATCTCTACTCTAACAATAGTGACTGGTTGAAAACGAGTGGAGGGTGGGGATGCATTGACGGGATCCCAATAACGAGGGAGGTCTGGCAAGGATGTGTTCTGCCCCCCCTGCTATTTAACCTCTATGTGCCTGATCTCTCGGACTTTATTAGGTCTGAGGATTTTCATGCTCCTAAGATCGGAGACACTCGGTTGGGGTTCCTACAATTTGCTGATGACGTGGTTCTGATGGCCCAGACGGAGGTCGGCTTGCGTCAGGCCATCAGAGCCTTTCAGGATTATCGTGTGACAAACGGTTTGGAAATCAACTCAGCAAAGTCCAAGGTAATGATCATAGGGCAGAGGAAACTCCCCCTTGCTTGGAGGACTGTGCCGGGAGAGTTCGAGGTGGTCAGATTGTTTGATTACCTGGGAGTTATCTTCTCTGCCAGTGGGTCCTGGTCTGCGCACCTCCAGGCAAGAGCTAATAAGGCCCATAGGGCGGTTAGGGCCATTGCTAGAGCAGTAAATCTATCTAGGGGTGTTACTGTGTCAACATTTTTGGGGGTATACCGCGCTAAGGTTCCCTCAGCGGCAACCTTCGGGTTGGAGTTTTTCTCAAACCCTGACGAGCGGGCTCTGGAAAGGACTCAGAACCTGTTCCTCCAACGTCCTCTCAGGGTTGGCCCAGGGGCTCCAGGGGCAATCATGAGGGCTGAAGTAGACATGGTTTCCCTGACGGTAAGAGACAAGCAGGCATACATTAGATATTGGCTGAGGTTATTGGCAAAACGGGAGTCAGCACTCCCACACCAATGCCTCAGGGAAGAGTTAACTACCACGGGGGCCCGTTTATACCCATGGGTTTTTTACTTATGGTGGATCATTAGGGAGCTAGGCTTCTCCTTTGAGTACTTCCAGGGGAAGGGATTACGGGCTGTTGAGTCTGAGGTAATCCAAAGAATCCAGGACACAGCCCACCAGGATGATCTAGGGAAGATTGCCCATTGGAAAGTGGCACCAAATTTGAAATTTATCAAATTAACCTTTGGATTTGAGAATTATCTTGATTTATTAGTAAATCCAGAGTTGCGGCAGTGTTACACAAATTTCCGTTTTCAGTTAGTCAATACAGCAATGGTCGAGGGTAGGCATCGGCATATTCCTCACGAACAATGCTACTGTTCATGTAGCCTGGAGGAACTAGACACCATTGAGCACTTCCTTTTATGATGCCCACAGCTTACTGTGTTAAGGTCAACTTGGCTGGCCCCGCTGTTACTTGCTAATTGCGGTGCTGATTGGAGAGGAAGTTATGAGATGCTATTGGCGCTGACTGGCAGGGATGATATTTTGGCCATTGTGATGTCTGTTAAGTTGGCAATTAAAAGGAGAGATTTTATTAAAACTAGGCATGCCCTGATGGTTGATAACTGAAAGGGGAAAGGAGGAGGAAAGGGAAAGAGACACCTTCCACCTATTATATGTATTTTATGTATTGTTATATTATAAGATGCTATATTAGTTAGTGGTTGGGGAGGGGCATCATCACCCTATACCTACACTTGTGGTGGCACCAACAGTGGGTCCCATCTTATTTCTTGGACTGGTATTTCCATAGCTGACGGTGTAGTAAACCACTGACCGCAAGATGAGGTCAGAAGCATAGCATCTAAATATGAATTTGTAAGACTTTATATACGAACTTAAGGGATGCACTGATGCCCAACGTTCCAAGCCCTGACCCCACTATGCACCTTACTATGTATTTTATTGTATTTATTTTATTTAATGTTTTATTTGATGTGTTGGGTCATGCAAGAGCTAACACCCGTAATAATAAATACTATTACTACTACTACTGTTGCACAATTTCATAATAAAACTGCTTATAAAAAAGAATTTCTTTATCCAATATTTCTGAAATATGGTACATTTAATGCCTTCTACTGGACGTACAATCCTCCCATGTTCCATCCAAATATAATTAAACACAAAAAAGTTAGAGCAGAAAACGTGTTTTCTGTTGAAACCAATGGAAATCAAAAATGAATATGAAATTTTGATATTTAAAAAAACAAAAAGGACAGATTTAAATAATGAAAATGAAAAATGAGAACAAAAAATTACTTGGGTCCCTGTTGCAAACATTTAGTTTGGTCTTCCAAACTGAAGTGGCAACTCCTTTTTCCATGCCGCTATTTCTTTCCACCATCTCAGAATTGTCTGTGACTTTCCACAGCTTTTCTGTCAGCATTCCGCTAATTCTGTGCCCTTTGCTTTGTGACATTGGAATTATCGTAGTAATCGGAAAGTGTCAAAATAATCTCCGAAAGTATCAGAATAATCTCGGAAAATGTCAGAAGAAACATTGTTCCACTACTTCACACCATGGCAGCATGTTAGAAAGTGCTGGCAGAAGTAGCAGAATGACAGAAGTAGCAGAATGAACATCTCTATCTCACCATGCTGCTTACTGAGGAAGAGTTCTTCCCATCGGAAGCAGCTACCACAGAGGTTTGCCATTTCAGTCCTAGTTTGGAAGGGGTGGCCATCTGGTAGGATAGATGAGGAGTACAAGCCATTTGCTGTGAGGCACCATGAGCTCTCCATTCATAAAGGATGTCTCCTTTCCAGTAACAGATTTGTAATCCCTGAGACTTGAAGAAACCGAATCTTAGAGTCACTGCATGTTGGGCACCCCAGAGTTGTGTGAATGAGGTCCTTGCCTGTTGCTATGTCTGGTAACCCAAGATGGACAATGAAATTTAGGTTTGAGATAAAAGGTATGGAGAGTGTCAGGCAACCAGACCTACACCCCCCATGCCTCAGTGCACCCATGGGAATCATCCAGAATACCATAGTTTCATCGCAAATATTGGTTTTTCTGGTCCCCATCAAAGACAGATTTTCTTAATCATTGTGGATTCTTTCTCTAAGGGTGATTTCAGACATTACGGGCTCCTGAATCACCACAGTGGATTCCCAGAGGTGGTGAACAACCACCCCCATGGTCCAGGAAGGCCCCAAATAGACGTGACGGGAGCGGGACAATGGCAGGGAATCGGGCTGACAGACCACGGCCTGGGGCAACACAACAGATGTAACGCCGATTCCGGGCCGTAGTCAAAACACCCATAAGGCACCTGGGAGGGGCAGGCGGCAGACATGGCCAACAGAGGGCAAACGAAGCCAGAAAGTCCAAAAGGAAATGCCCACACAAGGGAAATGGGAAGGGATGTGGAGGAGGGAGAAGAGCTGCTGAGGCGGTACACACAACAGGCACAGAGAAAACGAGGTCACAGCAGAACACACAGCATAAACACATGCCCGGACGCATACACACCCGCACAGGAAAGGAAGTGAAGGGGCAACACAGCGGGATAGCCAACACACATGGCACAAGGGGCTAAGGGGGGAGGGTGGACCCAGGGCCAGGGAAGCAGGGGGGACCGGCCTAGGGGCAGGGCAGGACAGGACATGGGAATCACAACAACAGCACAGGCAGCATGGGCAACCCCACAGCTACACAGGCAGCCCTAGCATGGGGGGACCCCCCAAGGGTAGAGCACAGGCAGAGGGGGAGATCATAGGGACAGGGAGAGGCCCAGAAATGTTCCAGGAGGCAGACAGGGACCCCATACACTGGCGAGGGTGTGATGAATGGAATGGGGGGGAGCCAGAACTGAAGAGCTCAGCAGGCAATCCAACCCCCACCCCCGGGAAGATGCCTGGAGGTGCAGTCCGGGGGTCCCAGAACCCCATGGTCACAGAGTCAACCTGGGGGTGGGGTGGGGGCATGGGAACAGGAGGTATCATGGCCGGATGATAACGGACAGCATCACCCAGGGTGCTGAGAGCCGGCTCAGAGATCAGGACACAGCCACAGAAGAAGGCAACCATGGAGGGGAACAACGGTTGCAGAGGCTGACAGGAGGGCCCGTGGAGGGGGCCCAGAGTCACAGGCAGGGGCAACGGAACCCCAGGAGCCTGCCAGCACTGCAAAAACCTGGGGCAGCATGGAGGGAGCAGGCAGCGACCCACGGTGGTGGGGCAGAGGCGAGAGCTCACAGCAGGGTCAGCATCCAGGGCCCAGAAGGCACAGGGGGCCTCACAGCCAGCTGAAGGGGGGCACAAAGGGGCCCGGGACCAGGTGGCCCATCAGGTGCACATAGTGGGGCCACTGGAACATGCCCCGATGGTAGCCCGGTGCAGACATGTGATGGGCGATGAGGTAGTAGACCTTGAATGGATCCTGCATGGCGAGCCCCACCCGGACATCGGATCAGGACCACACACCAGCCAGAGCCATCAGCTCTGCCCTGGTGGGCTCCGACAATCCATAGTCAGCAGCCAGGGGCCATGGAAGGTGGCCAAACTTCAACAGGTGATGATAAACTGCCCCACATGACTTCTGGTACCCACAGTCCCCAAGAACACAGCCAAAGAAGGAAACAGTCAGGCCAGGGCCCCCCTCTGCCAGACAGGCCATGTAGGCAGCCAGGCTGCACACAGAGATAGCAGACATGGTCTCCACCACCAACCACCGCACATGCGAGTACCTCAACTCTGGAATGCGCCCAATGGGAAACGGACGCAGGCCCAGCGTCTCCACATGTAGCTGGCAATCAAGGGCACTTGCCTCATAGCCAAAGTAGTGCAGGACAGAGATCAGACTCGCATAGGCCCCTGTGAGGCAGTCCGGGCAGCTCAGGAGCAATTTCATGGCTGGGGAATGCCACAGGTCACACAGGGCCATGGTCTCGCGGAAGGTCCAGCAATGGGGGTGCAGGGCAGGGTGGGGTCTGTGAGCCCTGGTGAAGTTCTGCCAGTCATGGTACAGCAAGTGGTTGATGCTAACTGCAAGGAAAGAGGGGCCCCACAATCCTCAGAAGGACGGGATGGGAAACAGGGGAGCTCCAAGGTTGAGCGATAAGGCCACAGGCCGCAACATGGCACAGCAAACGAGCAAGGTGTGGGGTGCAGACCCAGCCCAGCTGCTGAAACTGAGCACACATACAGGATAGCTTACACAGAGATCAGGGCGGCGAGGACAACAGGCAGCCAAGACAGATAGGTGGGAGGTGATGACAGCAGGAATGTAGCTGCTGCCCGTGCACTAGAGCGCAGGCCAGTCCATGTGAAAGGCCCCATGCAGGAACCTCAGGTGTGCTCAATGGGGTGCCCCCTGCTGCCCCGCCCCAGACGCCCTGCAGGAGCTGGGCCTGCCAGCCAAGGAAACGGGTAGAGGCAACCCAGGGTCTCCCGACCGGTTGCCAGGTCATGACCTGGGGGTGGGGCCACACATGCTCCAGCCTATAATAGTTGTGGCTACACCCCACCCGGAGCACCATTCACCATGGAGCTGGGAGAGTTGGGCGCTTGTGGGATGCACGTAGTAGTCTGCGCAGAGTGGTACTGCTCTCACACTGACCTCTTGCGCATCCAGACCTCAGAGGTGCACCTGGCTCCCCGGCTGTGGGTGTGCATTGCCAGGAGCCCAGCTAGAGCCCGGCGAGCCCACCACAGGTGCAAGCGCTCCCTGGCCCGGCTCAGGGCCCAGCGAGTGTCCGGGATGGCCCCACATGCCCTCCTTCACACCCGGGACCAGGCTGCAGTGCTTCATGAGGTGGCGGGCCAGCTCCAATGGCAGCGGGAGACCATGGGGCACGCAGCCTGGATCGCTATGCCCATTACCCGGTGGATATGGGTCACGGAGCAGGCACAGGGGGGTGGGCCAGGGTGCTGGCTCACTGGGATGAGGCTGCCTGAAGTGTGCACTTTTGGATGGACAGGCGCATCCTCCTGTGACTCACAGAGTTGGATGGAATGGCAGCATACCCCCATACGGGCCACCATTCCCATGATCCAGTGGGTGGCTATCACGGTCTCGGCCCTTGCAACATCTGACTCCTGCCGGTCCTTCTCGCAGCAATTCGGCGTTGGGGTGAGCACCATCGCGGGTATCCTGCGAGATGTCTGCGAGGTGGTGGAGGTTGTACTCCTGAACTGAGCGATCCAGCTGGTGGACCAGGAGACCGTGATGGCTGGCTTCATGGCTGGAGGGTTCCCCAACTGCATGGGCACCGTGGACGGCACCCACATTGAGATCCTCCGCCCATTCGATGGTGAGGCCGTGGAATATATAAACCAACACAGGTACCACTCCCTGCAGCTGCAGGCGGTCATGGACCACCAGGGGTGGTTCATAGACATTTACACGCACCACTCTGGGTGCAGCCATGATGCCTGGATCATGACCATCTCTCCCCTGTATGCCCAAATGTACCACGGGGACGTCGCAGACATGGGGATGACCTGGATCGAAGGGGTGCTGATGCTCCCCTGCATAATGGGGGACCCGGCCTATCCACTCACCCAGTGGCTGATGAAGGTATACCCGATCGCCAGGAACCCTGGGCTGTACAATACCCGCCTGTGTCCCAGCTGTACAGTGGTCGAGAAGGCCTTCAGGGCCCTCAAGCAGTTATGGAGGTGCCTCGCGGGCCGACTGGACTACATGGTGGACACCTAGGCCCTGGTGATCTGAGCATGCTGTATGCTGCACTAGGTGTGCAAGACCGATGGGGTCCCCCTTGACTACCCCATGCCCCGGCACCCTCCCAGTCCCATGCCTCTCTATGTGAACGCAGAGAACCTCCAAGAGTACCGATACGCAAAGCCATCTGTGCTGCACTGGCTAGGCAGCTCAGCCAGGAGGCCAAGTCTTGAGGTCACACACTACCATCTCCACCACCCTGGGGCCCTCACAGGAACCCTGGGCAAGCCCCTAGATACCCACCTGCCCCAAGCCCCAGGCCCGTGAAACAGGATAACGGCAGCAACTGTGGTACCCATGCATTTATTGTGCATACATCATACAGTTAACACCACCACCACCCACCACCCACCTCCCAGTGCCGTGTCCACCCCCTCTCAGCCCGCTCTCCCCCTTCCCCCCCTTCTTCCCCTTCCCCCATGACCTGCCTGTCTCCGGGGCTGTCCTCTTGGCCGCCCTGTGGACGCCATGGAGCTCTGGGAGATCCCCTCGCCCCCTCTGTCCATGTCCCTGACAGTGTCCTGGGATGCCTTGTCCTGAGGGGCAGGCGTTGTTGGGAAGGAGGGAAGACCCAGGGCCGGAGGGGTCCCCCTGAGCAGCTGCTCCCTCGGAGCTCTACAGGAACCAGTAAGTGGATGCGTGGGACCTGCGGGCGTGCCGGCAGCTGGGGCGGTGGCAGAGGTGGTGGGAGTACCGAGGGACCAGGCATTGGGGCTGGGGCAGGCAGGTTACCCGGTGGGATGGCGGCCATCATGTATATGCTCATGGTCCCCGTGTGCAGCAGCAGCAAGGTGCCAATGTCATTGGACCAGTCCATCTTGTCAGAGTGCTCCCTCACCATCAGGTTGATGGCCTGTTCCAGCCGCCCGTATGCCTCCACCTGCCTGCTGTGCTCCCGGCGCTCCCGCCACTGTTCGAGCTGCACCTCCGCCTGCAGCCTCTGGTCCCTTGCCTCCACTAGCTGTACGGCCTTTTTGGTGGCCGCCTCCATGCGGTCAATTGCTGTTATTATCTGCTCGCCCTGCTCAGTGGTGGTGAAGACTATGTCCTCTGCCTGCTCCTCCCTCTGGCACCATGCCCGTGCATGTTGGCCCATGGAGGCAGCCCTTGGCCAAGGCTGTACCTCAGATATTTACCCAAGAACGTAGCCCAGGCCTGCCACCTACCCACCCCAGGATAGTCCAGGCCAACATCTAGCATAGTAGGATCACACGTGCAGGTGAGTCCTGGGCCACAGTGGGCCAACATGTGCCAGTTTCACCTTTGTTTTTACCCAGTAAGGCCACTTACAGACGAGCGCGGGGGAATTTCCAGGAGTGGAGATCACATTACGAGTGATACTGGGGAGTATTGATGTGAGAACAGAATGCGGTTCGGTTGTTCGGTCATTCAGTCATTTGGTTCGGGAAGCGAGTTCGGATTTGGTCATTCGGTTTGGTAGAGTTTGGTTCGGTTCGGTCATTCGGAAATCAGTATTGGTATTGGTATCGGTCATGGTATCGCGTGATCCCGTGATTGCATCGGAAACCAGAAATCAGAAATTCGAGTGTGTGCGGAGCTTGTGTGGAGAGAGAGTGTGTGTGGTGTGGCTGGCTGTTTGGTTTTGTTTGGTGTTTTTTGTTTGTGTTGGACTGTGTGTTGGTTTGACTGTGTTGTTTTGGCTGGTTGGTGAGAGTTGTGGGTGTGTTGTGTTTGACTGTTTTTAACTTTTTGTGGGACTGAAGGGGAAAAAATGAAGAGGCACCTTATTAGTATGAACTGGAAGAAGGTCAAGGTGAAGGAGGAAGAGGTTGCTGCTGGACCTTCTGTGGTGGTGGTGGAGGTCCGCTCCTCAACAGAGGAGCAAGAGGGCACAGGTGCTGCCAGGTCTGTAAACTTTATTTTTACTTTGAGGACAAGAAGAATACTATCCTTTAGAGCGAACACACTGGCGTGCGCGTGGGTGAATGGTGGGCAGTCAGGCATAAACAGTGGGCATCAGCGGGTGGCAGCGGATGTCTGCCACAGAGAGAGAAGGGGTGGGGGGCTCTTCCAGCAGTCAGGCACGAGCCGAAGGAAGCACCCAACCAAACACATGCCAGCCATCCCTAGCAAGGGTCTCCTATTGCCATCCCTAGCACTCCAAGAAGGGCAGGATTTGCACGTGCCAACAAGGGTCTCTCCATTGCCATCCCTAACACCCCAACAAGGGCAGGATTTGCACATGCCAGCAAGAGTCTTTCCATTTGCCACCCCTAGCATCCCCTGCACCCCAAAGAGAGAGGACTAGAGGCATCATCATAAATGCATGATATTATTTAGGTGTTGTTAATTGTTTATGTGTTCCTGTTTCAGAGAGGGTGATGATGCTTCCCCCGCCGCTGGTTCCTGGGCCCTCAGAACCCCATCAAGGTGGAGGTCACCGCTGCCAGAAAGCAGGTGCACAAGGTCAGCTGTCTGGCAGTGGTATCACAAGCCAATAGGTGCCGGATACGCAAGCTGCACGGTAAGGCACGGGTGCTGGAACAACAGGGAATGGATTGCCCTATGACCTGTTACGATGTCCCCTGAAGAGAGAGATTGGCCACATTCCCATTTGTGGAGACAGAATGCAGGCAGAGCTTGACAGACCATTGGTCTGACACAGTATGGCACTTCTTATTGTTCCTATCTTTTTATGCTCTTTAGATTCGCAGCAAAAAAAAATAATGTATGGCTCACAGGGGACCACATCGGGGCTGATAGCCCAAGGTCCTGGGAATCCTCCCCACCTGCATCCACTCTGTTGCATCCACTCTGCTATCCCTTCCCCTTTCAGGTAACCATCGTGTACAAAGGGGAGCTGCCCCTGAGGGCGGCGCCCTCTGGGCGGTGGCCGAATGACACCGCCAAAGGACGAAGTGCCGTTGGCGGGCCGTTAGCGGATGGAGGCGGCAGAGGTGGCTACCAGGGATATGATCATTCTTGCAGAGCACCCCTGTGCGGTGACAGAGGTTGGGACATTTCTCCGCCCCCCTCCCCCTACGTGGGAGGGAGTGGGGGGTGAAGATATTGATTGAAAGATGGAGAAGTGGGGTGGGGTCCTGTGTTTTCTGGTGTGGGGAATTTTAATATCGGAGGGGTGGAATTTTGGGGGTTGGGGTGTTGTGTTGGGAGTTGCTGACCTTCCTCTGGTGGCAGGAGATGGAGGGTAGGGGATGGTGTGGAGGGGAACCCCTGGTGTGAGCAGGGGCGATCCGCTGGGGGGGAGGGTTACTCGCCGGTGGCAGAGGCGGGTTAGGGGGGGTTTAGGGGTGGGTCCCTCTTGCCGGCCTGTCGGGGCAGCCTATGGAGGGTGGGTGTCTAGTGGGGTTCTCTGATGAGGGGAGGGGTTCCGCAGCTATCGGGGTTGTTACGGGTCGGGAGAGATATGGTCCAAAAGGAAGGTGTGTTCCATCAGTGAGGAGGGAGCGTGCCTTGTGCCCATTCCCCTCTCGATCCCCCACGCAGGTAGGTTGTGGGTCGAGGCCCTGGAGACTCCAGGCCTTGGTCTGGTGCTGTTGAATGTGAGGTCGGTTGTCAATAAGTCATCTACCATCCGGGAGTTAATCCCGGAGTGGGATGCCAACCTCGTGCGTATTACAGAGACCTGGCTGGACAATGAATCGGGCCCTATTCTGGCCGATCTTGTTCCAGCTGAGTTCTCTGTGCAGCATCGGCCTTGACTGGAGGGACGGGGTGGGGGCAGTGTAGCCATTGTTATCAAGGATGCGTTGTCTTTTAGGAGATATCTGGAGCAGGGTCCACCAGGTGTTGAGTGTCTCCATCTTGTGTTGGATTTGGCCGGGGACAGATTAGGAGTGCTGCTGGTGTACCATGCACCCAACTGCCCGGCGGCATCCCTACATGCTCTTGCTGATCTGGTGTCAGATGTGATCCTCCCGACCCCTAGATTGGTGGTCCTGGGGGAGTTTAATATCCACACTGACACTGATCTTGAAGGAGCAAGGCATGAGTTCATGGCCTCCAAGAAAACCATGGGCCTGTCCCAAATCATCTGTGGCCCCACACATGAGGAGGGACATACACTGGATTTGGTTTTCTACACCAGCCTTGAGGCGGGGGGTCAGTTAGTAGGAGTTAAGGGGGTAGAGCCTTTGTCATGGTCTGACCATTACCTCCTTAAGGCGTGCATCCTGGCGCATGTTAGCCCCCGGCAGGGTGTAGGACCTATTAGATCGGTCCGCCCCCGGAGACTTATGGAACCAAATCGGTTCCGGAATGCTCTGGGGGAGTTTCCCCTGGACCTTGACACCCGCTCTGTCGATGATCTCGTAGCCTTCTGGAACACCTTGTTGGCCGAGACCATTGACAGAGTGGCTCCCAGGCATCCACTGCCCTCCCGAGGCTCCCGCAGGTCACCTTGGTTTACTGAGGGCCTGCGGTGTTTGAAGCGGGAGAGCAGGCAGTTGGAGCGATGGTGGCACCGGACTCACGACCAGTATGATCAATCGCAGCAAAAGTGAAGTTTAAAGGTCTATGCTGTGGCGGTGCAGGCAGCAAAGAAGCAATTCTTTGCTGCTCTTATTGAATCTGCAAAGTCATGTCCAGCAGAGCTTTTCCGGGTGGTGAAAGGCTTGGTCAGTCCTGCCTGCCTCCACCTGGACCTGGAGCAATCCAGTTACCGCTGTGACTGGTTTATCGAGTACTTTGTAGATAAGATTGCTCGCATCCGCCACGATTTCGGCATCACAATTATTGCAGAGGGTCATCTTGGGGCTATGGATGCCCCGTCCTGTCCTGTTTTGTGGGATCAGTTTCAGATGGTGGTGCCTGCCGATGTGGAGTCCTTGTTGGGATCTGTTTGTGCCACTACTTGTGAGCAAAATCCATGCCCATCCTGGATGGTGAAAGCTAGCCAGGAGACATTACGGTCGTTGCTGGCTGGAGTGGTTAGTGCCTCCCTTCAGGAGGACAGGGTGCCTGACAGTCTAAAAGAGTCTGTGGTTAGACCCCTGCTCAAGAAGCCATCTCTTGACGCTGGTGCTGCCAGTTATCAGCGGGTCTCTAACCTTCTCTTTTTAGGGAAGGTTATTGAACGGGCTGTGGCACAGCAGCTCCAAGAACACCTGGACCGCACCAGTTTCCTTGATCCCTCAAGTCTGGGTTTTGGCCTGGGTATGCTACAGAGACAGCATTGGTGGCCTTGGTTGATGATCTCCGTCTGGCATTGGATCAGGGTCGTCAGACCTTACTGGTCCTGCTAGACCTTTCAGCTGCATTTGACACAGTCGATCACGAGGTGTTGGTGACTTGCCTGCGGGACCGTGCCGAAATTGGTGGAATGGTCTTGGATTGGTTTCATTCGTTCCTGGCTGGGAGAACTCACCGGGTGGTCTTGGGGGAGTGTACGTCTTCCAACCCAGAACCTCACGTGTGGAGTCCTGCAGGGTGCCATTCTGTCCCCCCTCTTGTTTAACATCTATATGCAGCTGTTAGGGGAGACTGTGAGGGGGTTTCAGGGCATGCAGTGTCATCAGTATGCTGATGACACTCAGTTCTACCTCTCTTTTTCCATCGACCCAGGCCATGCAGTCTCATTATTCTCCCAGTGCCTGTCAGCTGTGGGGGCTTGGATGATGTCGAGCCATCTGCAATTGAATCCTGACAAGACGGAGGTGATGTTGGTGGGCGAGGGCTTGGGGGGGGCTGGGTGTGGTTGAATCTCCTCTTGTTGGGGGGGTTCGCACCCCCATGGTCTCTCAAGTGTGGAGTCTGGGTGTGCTCCTCGATTCGTGGCTCAGATTGGAATCTCAGGTTGTGGCCGTGGCGGCGAGTGTGTTTCGGCAGTTACATCTTGTCTGGCGGCTTCGACCGTATCTCTCAGACTCCGACCTCACCACTGTCATCCATGCCTTCATCACATCGAGACTGGATTACTGCAATGCGCTCTACGTGGGGCTGCCCGAGAATCTGGTCCAGAGGCTGAAGCTGGTGCAGAATGCCGCGGCCCGTCTCCTGACGGGGGCAGGTCGCAGGGAGCACATGACACCAGTGCTCCGGGCCCTGCACTGGCTGTCTATAAAGCACTGAGCCAGGTTCAAGGTGCTGTTTTTAACCTTTAAACCCTTCACGGCCTGGGCCCTGTTTATCTGCAGGACCGCCTCACTCCCCATGTGCCCGTGCGACCCTTGAGATCATCCGTGGGAGCCTTTTTGGAGGTTCCCTGGGTGAGGTGTGTGGCCACCGATGTTAGATCTTTTTGGTTGGCCGCCCCTGTGCTATGGAATTCGCTCCCAGAGGAGGCTCGGCTGGCTCCCACTCTCCTGCTGTTTCAGCGTATATGTAAGAGCTGGCTGTTCCGTCAGGCTTTTGACGAGGGGTAGGGGTGTGGGTGGGGGTTTTCCCCACATATTGTATTTTTAAATTGTTTTAAAATGTTATACTCTTTTAATTAATGTTGTTCACCACCCCGGGCTGCCCTGTGGGCTGGACGGGGCGGGATATACATTTTAATATATTTTTTTTAAATGTAGAGAACGTGCATGAGCTGCTGGTGGTGTGGCAGCAGTGCTGGAAGATGGGGGGGAAGGCATGGCAAAAGCGCCACCACCACGACAGCCTGTCGCCCTCCTACAGCACCGTTGAGGATGGAGAACTGGCTAGTGGAATGGTTCCTGGTGGTTGAGGTGCGGGAACAGAAGGCTCAGGCATATTCCCAGTATGTCTTCACCAAGATCACTGACCTGGAACTCTACCGCCAGTTGGTCTCCAGGTGATAGGTGGCTGTAGCAGGGGCTGCGGACTTTAAGCTCCAGAACGGGTACCAAATGCTGGAGCACGTGGTGCCCGCCCCGAGGTCCCATGCACCCCTTTTGCCTTTCCCTCAAGTTCCAGGGTACAGGCCAAAAGAGTAGACTCCTTAATTTTCCTTTCTTTTTATATATATTAATGTTTGGTTTTGGTTTTATAATGTTGTTGCTGATGTTTAAAAAGTGTTAATAAAAGTTATATTTGTTGTTACGAGCTTTGTTTTAACTTCCATTCTTTTATCCCTCTGGGCTGAAGTTCTGAAAGGTGGTAGAATCTCATACAGATTGTCGATCCCTACCAGCAGCAGTGCAGCACCACATGTAGCATAGGTATTAAACCAAAGATGTGCCAGCAGCAGGTTTTCAACTTGCAGACAGCCCCCCCCCCAGGAGGGGCAGGGCTTGTGTCTGTGTGGGTGTGCCAGAGAGAAAGAGAGAGAGGCTCTTTCACAGACTGGCAGCAGGCGGCGGGTGCTGGGCAGAGGGGCTCTTTAAGCAGCTTTGGTGAACATCCTTGGATGGGTGTGGAGGAGTAGACTAGTGGGGGTGGGGGCAGGCTTGCGGGCTGGCACCAGTGTCCACTGGCCAGTGGCCGGTCAAGTACAAGCAGTGGCAGCACCCAGATGATGGATCTTAGGACTGTAGTGACTGCTTCTGGATGCAGTGGAATGGAATGACAGCCCCCTGTGACTGGAATGTTGGTCCCAGAATCTCAATGATAGTTCATGGGACTGGCATGAATGACTGCTTCAGGTACAGTGGAATGACAGCCTATGGGAGTTGAATGATGTCATTAGAATTAGTGCTTCATTGGGCACACTTCATTCAATTGTGCGATAGGTGATAGCAGGTATAGGAATGCACACAACACAGGCAGGCACATATAATACATTGTTTTATATTCCATCTCGTTCTGGTAGGTTTGCTGCTGGATGTGGGCATCGGGCATGAGCACAGATGAGAGCTCTTCCTGGTTCTGGCAGGTGGTAGCTTGAGCTGGATACACCTCTCCTCCACCACCCCCATCCCTCTCATTCCAGCAGGGAGCCTCTCTCTCTCTCTCCCTCCCTCTCTCTCTTTCTGGCCATATAGTGCAGATGACAGCATGGGTGTAATCATGTCTGCCTCTCCTTCTAGCAGTGGGGAGATTCTCTCTCTCTCTCTCTCTCTCTCTCTCTCTCTCTCTCTCTCTCAGAAGCAACCTGGGTGGGCATACAGGCAGCATGGCATGAGAGGCAGGAAGGCAGACTGAGGCAGGCTTTGATCTTGGCAGCAACCTGGGTGGACAGACAGGCACCTTGGCATGAGAGGCAGGAAGGCAGGCTGAGGCGGGCTTTGAGCTTGACAGCAACCTGGTGGGCAGACAGGCAGTGTGGCATGAGAAGCAGGCTGGAGGGATGAGGCAGGCTTTGATCTACGCAACCTGGGAGGGCAGACAGGCAGCGTGGCATGAGAGGCAGTAGGGAAAGCAGGCTGGGACCTTGTCAGGGAACGCAAATAAGATGGCAAAGACTGTGCAGCGTGAGTGAGAGAGAGCCAGTCAGATTGGTGGGCCAAGACTGTCTAGCCAGAGGATGGCTGACAGGCTTACAATTTGTTTCCCAATGTCACCCTGCATCATATGGTCAGATAAACCGATCGAGGCCATCTAGTATGAGAGAGAGCGAGACAGATAGAGAGAGGGGGGAGGGGCATGGTGGGCACCAGGCATTGGGAGGGAGGGACAGCACCTCAGCAACACAGCAGCAGTAGCCCAGATTGAGAAGGAGGAGCCCCATCCCAAGACTTCCCCTGTCATGGGATGGTGTGTGCCACTGCACCATCAATCCTTCTACACCACTGGAAGTTCGGGGAATGCCATCAGTGGAAGGTTCACCTTGATGCACAACAACTGCTCTACCAACTTAGCCCCCAGTCTCAGGCGGTGCGGGGAGCAAATGTCCCCCGCCATAGAGAACACCCACTCGCTCGGGACACTTGTTGGTGGGCAGGACAGTATACCCTTGGTCATTTTCGACAAGGCCACATATTAGCCTTGCCGGCCCAGTAGGCAAAGGGATCGCTGCTGGGATCGATGAATGGCTCGTCCTCCAGGTAGGTCTCCATGGCTGCAGAGGAGCCATCGTACTCCCTCTGGTAGCTTTCTCTGGGCACCACCTCCACCACTGTCCTCAGCCACGCTGCTTGCCCTATTGTGGAGGACCCGATGCTCCCTAGAGTGGCCTGCACATAGGCCGAGCTGATTCTGTTGCTTCTGGAAATACGGGTGCTGCCGGTGGTGTTGCTACCACTAGGGCTGGGGGCAGGGATAGATCCAGCTGGTTGAAAGGGGTGGATGCTTCCACTCCCACCATCCACAGGGGTGTCCTGCTGCATAGCCCACTCTGCCTGCCACACCCTCTCCACCAGGTCACCCTTACAGTGGCCATAGAGCTGTGTCTGGCATGCCATGCTGCCCTTGACCCTGGGGTCCAGCATTGTTGCCAGGACATATTCTTCCCGCAGCAGGAGCTCGTCAAACCACGCCTTCAGTCCTGCCTTTAGCTACTATGCCAGGTCAAGCGCCTCATCGCCAAGCTTCCTGCCCTCAGGGCCACAATCCCGCCCCCCAACAATCTTGTCCAGTCTTCTGTCAAGACTCTGGACCAGAGGGTGGCAGTGGATCTTCTCACGATCTTCGTCACGGCCAGGAACGGTCTGAGTACAAAGACCGTGTGAGCCAGGATCGCCCATTCCACCCCATCATATGCTGGAGGTGCCCTGCTTTCCATCACCAATTGAACCTGATTCAGGCTGGCTTTCTGCCCAAGAAGTCACTCGAGCATCAGGAAGGTGGAATTCCACCATGTGGAAACATCCTAGACCAGCTGGTGCACTGGGGAGCCTTACTTGGCCTGCTTTTCCCGGAGGAGCTTGCTGACCTTCACGCTCCAGTTAAAGAACCCAGCCAGCTTCCTCCCCCACCCAATCAGGCAGCTAAGGGTGGCTGCCCAATCCCCTTCTCCTCCAAGTCCAGAGCATGCCTGACCACCAGATGAAGGGTGTGTGCAGAGCAATGGATGCTGGTTAAGCACCTGTCATGGACTGCCTTCGGTATATTGGCTGCATTGTCCGTCACCACACATCCCTTGGTGAAGGGTGCGCCTGGCATTACCCACTCCTTCACCATGGTGGTCAGGGCTGGCTCGATATTCCTAGTGGTGTGGGGGTTGTCCATTACTTGTGCCTGAAGAAGGGCAACCTATACCCTGCTTCAGAACCCCTCCTGCCACTGGCAAATTCTGCCTCCGTTGGGTCCTGCCACCAGTGCGCTGTCACTGCCAGGTATGCGCGCTGTGCATTTCTACTGAACCACAGGTCTGTGATGAAGTGTATGATGGCACACCCAGCACCTGCCAGCTGCTCCCTCACCCGGTCCTTCAAAGCGCTGTACAGGTCTGGCACCACATTCCGACTGATGGTGGTGCAGGATGGCATCTTAAAATGGGGGGCCAGGAACCCAATCATCCACCTGAAGCCCATGCCCTCTACAATGGAGAAGGGCTGTCTATCAAGTGCAATAATTTCGCCCAACAGGTGCCTGGTTTTGCTTGAAAGCCACACCACCCTCCAGCTGCCGATGGCCTTGGTAGCTGCCCCCACCCCAGCTCCTCCATGGTGGGCTGGTGCTGCTGGCAAGGCTCCTGATGATGTTCTTCCCCCTAACAGGAATACTGCTCCTTCTTCTAGAGGCAACAGTTGGTGAAGACGCTTGCCCGCTGAAGGAGGTGGGTGACTGGCTGCTGCAGTCGGGAACCTGCTGGCATCCACTGCCTCTGCCTGCCCGCTAAGCAGCAGAGTGCTGTGTCATGACTTCAGGTGTCTCGCCATGGTAGTTGTCCCAAGGTTGGTGAGCACCTGCCCACGCTTCACGACCTTATTGCACACAGTCCACTGCACCTCCCTTGGATCATCCACTTGCATCAGCTTAAAATGTGAACAGACAGAGGATTTTCCCCCCTCCTGCTTTCTGACCCGCCCCAGGTGATGCACTGCTGCCAGTGCTGCTGGGAGGGGCAGAACTTGGTGGCAACTACATAGCTCTGGGAGGAGGGACAGCCATCGCCTCAGCTCCAGACATCTCTGCAGGACTAGTGTTTTTTTCTGCCTCACTGTCCCCAATCACTGTGATGTCCCATTAAGGGGAGTACTGGGACCCTGAGGCTTGACTGCCCACCATGCTAGTGCCACTCTCATCCCTGTGCCCCCTAGAGCTGCTGCTGCTGCTGCTGCTCCTCTTCCTCCTGCTATTGCCCAGGGATCGGGCCCTGCCTCTAGCAGCCAGGGTGGGATTCACCAGCCCTGGACTGCTGGGGATTGCCTCGACAATGGGGGACATTGGTAGCTCTGGAGGAACATCGGAAGCAGCATCAGCAGAAAAAGCTGCAGCCTCATGTACTGCAGGCCTTCCAGTGCCCTGCGCTGCAGTGGAGGATGCTGGCAGGAAGCACCGCTGAACCACCCCTAGACTAGTGCCACTGCTGGGAGACTCTGAACCCTGTTTCCCAAAATCAGGTCTGCAAAGCTTGGGGCGTGGTGATGGGCTCTGACTGCTGCTGCTGCTGCATGTTGCCACTCCTCTAGCACAGCCCCTACCACCACCTCTGACTGCGGGACACAGAAAGCTCACACCAAACAACACAGGGAGGGGTACAAAACTGAAATGAAACCTAAATCAATCTAATACTACTCTAAATAAATCCAAAAACAGGAGAAGGGAATTAGGGATGGACTATGTAAAGGGAGTGGAGGAGGATTTAATCGTGGGTAGGGATAAAGAAAACAGGGATGGGTAAATAATAAAAATAACCCCTAAATCTATCTAATATAATCCAAATAAATGATAATATGGAGGTAAACAGGAGGAGGATGATAATGGATTAGGAATAGGAAGGAACAAAGACTGCTGGTAGAGGAAACCTTCTGAAAATGCCTGTTGTCAGGAACAGTGGCTAGCTCAGAAGGAGTTAGAAGGGGGGAGGGCAATGAGTTTTGTTACTTTCTGCACCCGCCTTACCGCAAGCCCCATTGGCTCTGTGCAGCCTAGCCCCCCCATCCCCCATGTCCAATAGCAGACTGCCAAACCAGTGGTCTGAGGAGAAAAGGGGTGGTGATTGGGCAGGCTGGCTGCTAGTCCAAACCTCTCCACCCCTGGTGCCTGGAAGTCTCCTCAGCTGACCCCCCCCTCCCTGTATCAGGCAGGGGTCGCATTTCTCCTGGCCAAACTCATCTGAACTCGATCCGAACCGACCGAACTATTCGGTTGTTTCAGAGTTCGGATCAAGTTCGGGTTTGGTCAGTTCGGGTTCGGGTTTGGGTTCGGTCATCCAAACAGACCGAGTTCAGTCTGAACTCTGAACTTCCGAACCACGTTCGCACATCCCTACTGAGGAGCTCCTTTCATGTGAGGGGGGTGGGTATAACCTGTCTCTAGCTATCCAGCTTTTTAATGCATGATAGAAATCACGTTAGAAACAGGCTAACCCCTCCCACCCCACACATTAATGCAGCTTCCTGGAATTATACATAATGCAATCTCTGCTCCCGGACGTTTCCCCGTCCCCCGCGCTCGTCTGTAAGTGGCCTGTTTTCATTATACATTCTAGTATGTATATCAAAGTGTAATGTGCTCTCAAGATATCTTAATTTCTTTAGATCCTAAGATCTTGGGATCTGATTTGTGTGATGGACAGACCAAACTCACACTGCATACCCACACACTGTGCGTGCCTATGGTATTATTGAATGAGTCCACTGCTGTCCAACCAGACTGACACCTTACGCTGCTGCTGTAGCCCTGTCTGTCCCTGGGAGAGGAATTTGAGTGTGGCTGTGACTGAGTGGGTCAGCAAAGGGAGAGGGAAGGCTGCGCTGAGGGACTCAAGTGGAAACACAGTTGGGCAGCAGGGAAGTCAAGTGGTGATACCATGCAAGCACACAGTGTGAGTTTGGACTGCGCATCATACAGATCAGGACCCCAGTGAAAAATATCATCAGAAGCTTGCATTTCTCATAAACATATCTCAGGAATTAACGAGTGGGGACCCCCTTAAATGAATCCTATAAACAGCATTTGAAATTACATTTTCCCCCCAGATTGTTCAGCTACAAATTCTTTTTCTTTATACTGATCTTGATTTTTTCAATAAGAAATTCTCTTAGAAAGTGTAATGATTCCCTTAATAGGAAAGACTTAATTAGGCTTAATTTGCACAATCAGGGATCTTAAACAGATTATAATTTGCATTGCAAAACTGGAGAGGATCATTAAGGTTACATTTGGTATGGTAGTTATAAGAAATTGTATTGAATAAATATCCAGCTGCCTATGGTCAAATAATATAATGAAGGCATAAATCCTGATTTTAAAAGATAATTGTTTTTTCTGACTATTACTGTCCACTCCAGAAAGGATGCAACCATGTAAATCTTTTTATGCGCATTTGATAAATATTTTAATGTGGTAATGGATAATTATCTTGAGAACCATGTCGGTGAAATCTCCTTCATGACTAATTGAAGTGTAAATAGAAAAGCTCCATAAATCAATCAGCTTCTGGTTTGTGTAGAGTTATAGGTCAAGCAGAGTTCCAGATAGGGTGCAGAAAGGCAAATATGAAGCTTGCTTTTCCTTTGTTGACTGTTCCTTTCTTCCTGTTTTACAGTACTTGCTCTTGGCAGATAAATATTACCCCTTTGTGAACCAGTCTGAGAAGTCTTTTGGTAAATAAGTTTAGAGCCTGTACCTCTGACAGAACTATGCGTAGCTCAAACACACAGACCCACAGACAAGCAACTGCTTTTATTGCTCTGCCTCTCTGTTTATTACTTTCTTTCAGTTCTTTGGAATTTGGTGTGTGATGTGGTAAAACATGTGTTATAATATAGCTGTCTCAAAGGGTGTTACATGCATAACTCTGCCTGTTATGGTCTGCTATGGGCCGCCTGGGTCAGAGCCTAGCTCACGTGTCTCTTAGTGGGCCGCCAGATGTGGGCCCACTACAGCTCCGATTGGGTAGGTGACTGCCAAGGAACATGGGCCTGGAAGGAACCAGGCTCACAGTCCAAGCTCAAGGTGAGCGTGACCCCAGGAAACAACTGAGTTACTACATTGTTTAAAGTGAAAAAATAAAGAAGTAAACTGAAGCAAAGAATCTTCTGATATATATCAGATACAATGTAAGTATAGTCAGTCTACAATTATATCCAGGGATGTTGTAGCTTCACAGTAGAGCTAAAAGGATGTGTGAATAATATTCAAATTTTTGGACAGCGCTCCAAAATATGAATGAATATTCACACAAAAAATTATATTCCTATATTTGCCAAACCCTAATTTTTCTGGGAAATGTTTGCTGTTTTGTTTCAGATATTGGATAATTTGACAACAAATTTTTTAAAATGATTAAAACACCAGAAAAATCAGCTGAAAACCCCAAAACAAATGTCTGGACAAAGCAGGTGTCAACAGTAGTGCTGAAAAGAGAACAGATTTTATTCTCGCAAAGTTCTTGTGAGAATTGAGAATCAGGGTCGAGATCTCACAGACATCTAGACCCTGATTAAAATCTTATGGGTTTTCTCGCTCTCCTCCCAATGTGCCCAGGCTGGTCTTCCAGCCTGGAAAAATTTAAGGTAGGGGGAGAGAGGGAGGGAGGAAGCCATGCTGTTCCCTGCCCAAATTTTCTTATTTTGTCTGGAGCCGGAAGTTGTCTCGGTGGGGAAAGTTTCCTGATGGCAAATTTGCAGGACTGGGAGGAGAAAGCAGGAGGGAGGGGGCAGACTCAGCTGATAACTTAACATTCTATTGGCGAGCAGGAGTCAGCAGCCAATAGAATGCTGAAAATCTGTGTTGAGCCCATGCCTTCACTTCAGCTGGAAGTCCTTTCCAGATGGAAGTGGGGAGAGCAGGATGGAGGGGGCAGATCTTGAGCATTCTATTGGTTAGCAGGAGTCTGATCACCAAATAGACTGCTGAAAAATTGTGCTGTTTTTGCCTCTTTCCTTCAAATCCTTCCTCCCATCTGTTTCTAGCCCCAGACAAGGTAATCACATGGGTCAACATGTGGAAACCAACTACAGTACTACTCCCTGTTTCCAGATGGAAGGGAAGAGCTGAGTGGAATAGGTGGGCTCAGCACAACTTTTCAGCAGTCTATTGGGTACTCAGACTCCTGCAAGGCAACATAATTATTGGTGAGATTTGTGAGAACAGAGAGAGCGAGTTTCTGCCCTATTCTGGGTGTGCACCCTTGCATCCACCCCCTGCCCCAGCTGGGTCAGGATCAGATTGACCTAGTGGGTTCCCTAGTCTGCGGTCCATCTGCATAGTGCTCCCCCCCCCCCCCACACACACAATAGATTTGAGGGCAACTTTTTCAGTTATGGCTCTTCATTGCCACTATTTTTATTTTTAGAGAACTTTCCTTTTAAAAATAAAACAATAAAATATTCATTTTCAACAGTGGTTCAGGTTCCCTTTATATGCTGCAGTTTTGGATAGAAAGAAACCTAACCATAAAAACAGGAAGTGAACAGAAAGGAAAGGGTTTCCTTTGCCGTTCACCTCAGTCATGACTGGTCATACTGAATGGTTTGATTCCCACCCTGCAACATAAACATAAAGTCTTCCCCAATGGGGCACATAAAGTCGAGGTACTGGAAAACTTAAATCTTAGACCTTATGGCCCTTGAAATAAAGAAAACCTGGTCTTCCATGCTATCTGCGATTTTTTCAAGTCCTGTTTCCTGCAGAGGGGTTGGTTTCTCTGGAGCTTCCTATTGGCTCAGAATTTATGTCACGGGATGGTGGGACTGGGAGCACCCTTAGTCCAACAGGATTTTAACCTGATAGGTGCTCTGGATAGTGTTTTGGTTCCTCTCGCAAAATGACTTAAGTCCCCTAAATCGGTTCTGTCTATATTATCCTAGAATATTTCAGGTTGGAAGAAAAAAGCAGAAGATTTAGATTTTAGAGACTATCTCCAGCAGTATGCTTGTTTTCTTCTGCAAAAAAACTGGTTAATGGGGAATTTTTTGGCCAAAGACTTTGAGGTTTTCTCATCCCCAGTAGTGTTCTTATCCACCTTGTCAAGGGGCAGGCTGAGTGGACGACTTGCACTCCTTGTAGCTGCATCATTACAAGCTTCAGTCTCACTACTTAAATCTTATCCTCCTTTTTTTTGCCATCTGGAGGCCAGTTTTGCCCTATAAATTTGCAGTTATATTAGCTAATGTTTATATCCCCCCCCAGGGGTGGATTGGGAAATCAAAGTGGCCAAGGAAAATATAGTGTTAGTGGCCCTGTGCCGGCGGCTTTGCCGCCAGCGTGCCGGAAATGGGCTAAGGGGGCGTGGCTTGGGGTGGGCAGAGTGTACCAGATTTGGGGCCTATCGGAGCTGAGTCCCCAGACTCAGATCCTCAGCAGCCTGGCAGGGGTGAGCGGGAGGTTATGGGGGGATGGCAGGGGGGAGACTGCCA
>QEPC01011011.1:625280-650215 GCA_003113815.1 Sphenodon punctatus | reverse complement strand
CCATCTCGAAGAACCTTCTTTACAAGGTAGCAACCTTCTGATCAGCACATGGGCAGGAGCTGTTTGTAAACAAACAGCCTTATCTCCCAGCCCGATCGCTGTCCCCGCTGCTGCTTCAGCCCTACTAAGAGGGAGAGTCAGGTAAGCCCTCCCCCTCCCCTCCAACACAACCCAACCCTACAGGACACAGGACCAACAATTTGTTGGGTTTGTTTGTTAAGAATAATTTTTTTAAAAGACAGCATGACCAGCCCCCAGCCCGGCCCCCAGCCCACCGGGAATCCTCCCGGTGCATTCAATGGCCAATCCGCCCCTGTCCCCCCCTATTATGTTGGTTCCATTTAGGGATGTGGAAAAAGAACGCGATTCGGATGTTCAGTCATTCGGTTTGAAACCCGAATTCAGGTTCGGTTGTTCGGTTCGGCAGAGTTCGGTTCAGCCGAACTCATCTGAACATTCGAAAATAGCACTATTGATACTGATACCGATACTGAAATCGATTTTTTTTTAATCAGTATCATTTTGCCCTAAAACCACCCCTAGTCTCCACCCCTGGTGCCAAGAAGTCTGCTCCTCAGCTGCATCCCCCTTCCAGACGTTTTTCCCACCTAAAGTCACATTTTTCCCACCCCCCAACTCATCCGAACTCATCTGAACTTTTCCAAACTGTTCAGCCGTTCGAATGTTCAGTTCGGTTGTCCGAACAGGCCAAGTTCAGCCTGAACTCCAAACATCCGAACCGCATTCACACATCCCTAGTTCCATTCAGAATTTATTGGAAAGTACAATATCTGAATTACAGGATTTGTACCCTTCAGAAGGCCTTTTTATTGCGGGGGACTTTAATGCTCGAATTGGGGAATATCTTACAGCAGAGAGGGTGCCGACCTTGGATACAAAGGTATCAGAATTGTTGACCTTGGGTAGGGTATATAGAGACAGAGTTACTAATGGGGCTGGGCTGTTGTTTAAAACTTTAAAAGAAGCAGGTGGGTTATTGATACTTAATGGTTGTACGCCAGGGGACCCTTTTTGAGATTATACCTTTGTTTTGCACTGTGGAAGAAGTGTTATTGATTATATGATAATTTCAGAGGTTTTGATTCCATATATTATTGAGTTTACTGTCCTGACACCGGGCAATTCTGAACATTTCCCCTTAGTGTCTTGCATTTTTACCCCCATGTTTTGGGGGGATGAGGCACAGGAGAATTTGCTTGTGACTCCTTACTCTGATGTGTTTCAGGAAAGTAGAGTCAAATGGTCCCCCCAGACTCAGGAGATTACATCTTTGCTCCTATTTCCTCAAACTTTGGAGGCATATCTTGCTATCCATCCATACAGGCCAGAGACCATTTTGAAGGCATATGAGGATCTTGTGATGAAGCTGCATCCTTTTTTAGTGGCCCATTCAAAGTTTAACCCTAGTCTATCATCATGGGGTTGTTTCCCATCCCCCGGTGGAAAAAAACATGAAGAAATATGGTAATTCGTGGCTCTACAAGTTTGAGAATTTAGGACATTGGGTGATTTCAGACGTTCAAGTACCCATTCACTACGGGCCGGGGTGGTTCAGACCATGGCCCGGGGTGAAGGGGCACGTCAATAGACCTGCGCCTCTCCACCCCGGGCTGCAGGGCCCAGCGAACCACAGCCCGTGGTGAATGGGGCCCGGCGTAACATCTCATGGGGAACCGCAGCTCCCGGAGGGGGCTGGCCAGGCAGCACAGTGTGCTGCCACATGGCCCCACCCCCTGCATTGCACAACACCGCCCCCGCTGGACGGGCAGCGAGGGCGGCCAATCCGGCCGCACTTGCCACCGCGTTCGGGAGGGAATGGATTCCACCACCGACAGGGGTGAGTGAACAGAAGTTGCGTTTCATTCACCCCTGCCATGTTGGCCATTCACCACACTTCTGGACCTGTGCTCACGTCCTCGGGTCCAGAAGTGTAGTGAATGCAAATGCATTCTGCATTTGACTGTGGTGAACATCTGGCGGGTAGCAAACAGATGTTCACCACAGTCAAATGCGGGCCGCGTTTGAGTGTGGTTCAGGCGTGGTGAATCTTGGATTTATCATGTCTGAAATCACCCATTGTCACCAGCACCTCTGGGGAAAAACATACTCAAATTTCATCCAGATATTGCTTACCGTTTGTCTTCTGTAATATTTTTTTTTTTTTAAAAGGCCTGGGGTGGAAAAATAACCCCACTGTCAATGGAGTTTTCTTATTGGGGTGGAATTTCAACCCCAGACAATGCATTTCAATTGGGGTGGATTTCCACCCCAGATTAAAAGCGGCCAAATCAACACTTTTCACGGCCGGTTCAGACTGCAAGATGACATGAAAGGCAAGGTCACTGTAGACTGTCATCAAAAATGAAAATTAACCCCTTCACTTCAACGAACATCTCACAATGTTTTCACTAGTGTCTAATAGAAAAAGTAGCCAAAAATTATTTTTCATTTGCTCAATCACTCCATCTGCAAATGGTAAGAAAGCCTCCAGGGTTTCTGTCTCTTTGTTTGATAGGTTTCTTTTGTCACCAGCCTCCTAGCATTCAGTTTTTTTCTTACGCAGGAATCTTATCTCAAGTACCCTGCAAGGTCTCAGATTCTTCTCAAGTACCCTCCAAGCTCTCAGATTCTTAGTTAGATAGGTTTCTTATTTCATCTAGCCTCCAAGGTTTCTGTCTCTCTGTTGGAGCCCCTATTTCAGACATCAGGGAACTGAAATCTAACTTGCTATAAAAGTGCAGAGGAGAGTGCAGAAAGCCATCACTGCAAGACACAAATTCTTCTGGAGAACAGCACCTTCCTTCAGGCAGGCATCCAGCCATCTAGACATATCACATTACAATGCAACAATGTATCAGCCTTCCACAGTAAGTATCTGATCTTGGGGGGCCCTGAGGCACAGGGGTGAGTGTAGGCACTGGGGGGCTGGCTGAAAGAGCTTGCAGGGGGGGATAAAACTGAGGGGGGATGGTTCTTGGGGGCACTGAGGCACAGGGGTGCATGGAGGCACTGGGGGCTGGCTGGAAGAGCTTGCAGGGGGGATAGAACTGAGGCAGTGGGGGGGCTGACACTTGGGGGCACTGAGGCACAGGGGTGCGTGGAGGAACTGGGGGCTGGATGGAAGAGCTTGGCCAACCATCACCATCATGGCCTTATCTGGATTCAGCTTCAATCATCTCATCCTCAATCAGTCAGTCTTCCTCCCTGGAAGATTTTGTGTGGTGTGGTCACTGGTTGGGGGCTTGTAGGAGGGGAATGAATGATGGCGGGCACATTTTCTGTAGTTTGAATAAAAAATAATGTTTTTGCAAAGAAAAACGAGTAGTGTTGGTTGTTATTTATTCATGTGTGGAGCTGGTATTACTCAGAAAACGGACTCTATAATGTCTCTGTGTGTGTGCTGGGCAGATTGTGTGGCTACTGTAAAAAAAAATACATTTTATTGCACACTTTCAATCCACGGGCTAAAATCAGCTTGAGGTTAGAAATCCACCCCATGATACCTCGAGTGTAATTTTTTTCATGGTGAAAGGTGGAAAAAAACATGAAAAAAATATGGTAATTTGTGGCTCTAAAGTTTGAGATTTTAGGACATTGTCACCAGCACCTCTGGACATAAGATACTCAAATTTCATCCAGATATCTCTTACCGTTTGTCTTCTATAATAAAAAACACACACAAACAATGCCTGGGGTACAAATCACCCCAGCATCAATTTCCAATTGGAGTGGAAATCCACCCCAATGCAGACTCTATAATGTCTGTGTGTATAGATTGTGTGGCTACTGTAAAAAAAAATTCATTTTATTGCACACTTTCAATCCACGGGCCAAAATCAGCTTGGGGTTAGAAATCCACCCATTGATACCTCGAGTGTAATTTTTTTCATGGTGAAAGGTAAAGGTTAAACAGGAGGCATATAGAAAAACAGAGTGGTTTGATAGACCTTGTAGACTAGCCAAGCATGAATTGAACCGTTTAGTATGTGCTGTGAAGGGAAATAGTTGTTATCAGTCGTTAGTAGACACATTCCTCTCAGCTAGGAAAGCATATAAAAACATCTTGAAGGAGAAAAAGAGCCAGCACAAATTAGCCATTTGGGCGGACCTGGAGACTGCTGCTTGTGAAGGTAATTCTTCAAGATTTTGGTCGCTAATTAAATCTGTGTGGGCCCTGGGAGTCCAATAACATTCCAACAGCTAAGTGGGAAGCCTACTATGGGACTATATTTTCAGAAACAGGTACTCATATCAGCGAACCTACATTGTATGTGCTAGATTGTTTACCTCCTTGGGAGCCGGTTATACCTGTTAAAGTGGGTTTACTTATTTCACAGCTCAAATTTAAGAAGGCTCTAGGGACTGATTTTATCCCAGCTGATCTTTTAAAAGCCAATATAGATTGGAGGAGCAGGACTTTGGTCTCGCTATTAATCGTTATAAATGAGACAGATAAAATACGTAGAGCTTGGTCCCAAAGTGTGGTGGTTCCCATCTTTAAAAAAGGGGACCCCAAACAGCTGGCCAATTACCAACCATTTCGCTTGTTGAGTGTAGTTGGTAAGTTACATGCAAAATATTTGTTGGCCAGATTGCAGTCTTGGGTTGATTCAAGGAACCTTATAGGGAGAGAGCAGGTTTAAAAAAGGAGTTTCAGATTTAGATCAAATTTTTGTTCTAGACCAATTGATTGTTAAGTATGTGCAGTCAAAGACCAAATCTTGATTGTACATCTGCTTTGATGACCTAAAGACATCCTTTGATTCAGTGAATAGAGATAGATTATGGCAGAAGCTAATGCAATGCCAGACTGATCTTAGGCTGCTGTACTTAATTAAGGCAGTACTTGTGCATACATCACTTCAAGTTTGAATGAACAAACAGGGCAATCTTACACAACCCATTGAGGTTTCAAGAGGGGTTAGATAGGGTTGCATTTTAGCGCCCCTATTATTTAGTTTGTATCTAAATTATATGAATGATGATCTCATGAACCCCTCTCACCTTCCAGTGGAGTTGGGAAACCAGTTGTTTTCTCCCTTATTATATGTAGACGACGCGGCACTTATAGCTTGTACTCAGATAGGGCTGAGGAGGCTGATGGCAGCTTTTTGTACTTATTGTAGAGAAGAATTATTACAAATCAATTATACTAAGACTAAGGTTCTGGTGATAAACAAAGCCCCGATACATCATAAATGGTTTATGGAGTCCCATCGTATCGAACAGGTTTGATCCTATGAATACCTGGGAATTATTGTTTCTGCTGACCCCTCCTTGTGTTTGCATTATATATCTGCTCAGGTGGTGGCAAGGGCCACATGCCAAGGAATTATTGACTTTTATTGGGCCAAGGGGGGAAATTATTTGGGCCATCCTTGAAATTACTTAAAGTGAAATTGGTACCTCAATTACTATATGGTATAGGTGTGCACCAGGGCCCCATGTTGTTTTCATTTTTGTTTTCATTTTTCATTTTTGTTATTTAAATCAGTCATTTTCATTTTCATAAATATTAAATTCTCATTTTTGTTCTTGCTTTCGCTTTCATTTTCCATTGGTTTGAATGAAAAACACAACTTAAGCTATGACATTTTTTCCCCACTATATTTGTCTGACACTTCAATTGAAGGCATTATGTGTACCAAATTCCAAAAATATTGGATAAAGGAATCAAATTTTAGAACCAATTGAATTAATTTATTTTCAAAAATCTTCATATACATACTTAGGTGTAACTTCTTTCCCTCACATTTAATGTAGATGAAACTTGGCATGTTTATACCCCTTTCCATATTTACTATCTCTGCCAACTTTCAGAAGGATTGGATAAAGGGTCCTGGTGGTATAAGAAATTAACTTATAAATATATGTCTGACTGCAACATCTTTGTAGTACATACAGTGTACATGATATTTGGCAGGGATCTATATCACACTTTCATGATCATCTCTGACAAATATTAGAAAGATGTGATAAAGGGTCCCAATTTTATATGCCTGAACAGCATATGCAGAGAAGGAGCCTATGCCAAGAATTCTTTTACGTGTCAGTGTGATATAAGATCTGTTTGTGATGCTAATTGGTCATCAGAAATGTCAACCAAATAGTCTCATTCTGTCTCCACTTGTTTTGTTTTTTTTATTAATTTTTATTTTATAATTGCAATTTCATAATACAATTATACATCTCACAAACCAGGAATAATCCACAACCCTACAACACAAAAAGGTACAACTATCTTCAATTACTGGGATGATCAGATTCTTTAACTGTGTCAGAGTTCCAATAGGTTCTTGTATTCTTCAACTTTCAGCTCTTTTCCTTCTAGCACCTTGATGATTGGCATCCACATTTTTTTAAAGCTTTGAGCCTCACCTTTCAAAATGTAATGTAACTTTTCCATCCTAAACATATACCACAGTCTGTTAGTCCATTCTGTGATTGAGAGCTCTTCAGATCCTTGCCAGTGGCTGGCAATAATATTAAGAGCTGCCAAGAACATCATCCTGCAAGACTGGGTGATTTCAGACGTTACGAGATCACGGTGAACCACACTGAACCACTCTCAACCCCCCCGCGGGGCCAAAGGGCCCGGAACGTCTTAACGGCGTGCGCCAGATGTTCATCACGCTCAATACCCACATGGGGTCAGTTTCAACCACGCTTCCCGGGCTAGCCGGGGGAAGGTCTCGGGAAGCGTGGTCAAACCAACCCCCACAGGGAACCAAGCAAAAGTAACGTCTGGACGCCAATCCCCCAGCGGAACCAAAAAAATGGAGCCCCGGCCGGGGACGAGGCACGCAGCGTCGCTGCCAGGCAACCAGCACCAACACAAACACCGGAGGGAGATTTAAAGCGAGAGCAGCAGCAAGCAAGCGTGGCGGGATGGAGCGAGGAGGGAAGCGGAAGAGAGCGGAGGCACGAACAGCGACAGCGGCGGGACAGGAGGCGGAGGACGTGCAGCCAGGCCCAGCGATGCAGGCGGAGGGGGCACAGGTGCAGGAAGGGGGCACACGGGAGCACCCGACCAGGGAGGCGCCCCGGGAACACCAACCACAGCTGCAGCCGGGTCGCGCCGCCCCGGGGACAGCGGCCGGAACAGGCCCACAGGAGGCACCCAGGAAACGGGTAAGGGCACCCACTGGGAGGGGAACAGGGGGCACAGGGGAACCCCCTGTGGAGGGGGCCGGGGGGACCCCGGGCGGAAGGCAGGGGGGCAGGGGGACCCCGGGCGGAGGGCAGGGGGGCAGGGGGCCCCCGAGAGGGCCCACACCCTCACCCAGCAACCAACCACCCCCCTTCCCCCCCCCAGACACGAAAGTCGGCCCGGGCGGACGAGCCCCAGGAGGAGCCCGGCCCCCGGCCCCCGGAGGCGCACCCCCAGGAGGAGGTGGAGGAGGAGCAGAGGCAGGTGCAGCATGAGCTGCACCGGGAGGAGGAACAGCAGGGGCCCAGCCGGAGGAAGGCCTATCACAGAGGGGGACAGTGGGGCCTCCAGGAGACCCGGGACTTCATACGGATCTGGGGGACCCTCGAGTACCAGGTGGAGCTCGCAATAAACCAGCGCAACGAGCATGTCTACCGGGACATCGTGCGCGACATGGAGGCGGCGGGGCACGAGCGCACTGTCAACCAGTGTCGCTCGAAGGCCAAGGAGCTCAAGAGGGGGTACAAGGCCCTCAAGGACAATAACAGCCGCTCCGGCCACGGGGCCCGCACCGCCCCCTACTACGATGCCCTGGACCGCATCCTTCACATGAAGGGCTCCATCGTTGCCCCACGCCTGGTGGGCAGCGCTGTGGTCCAGGGCAGGGAGCGGGCCGAGGTACCCCCTCCCCTCGCCGCCCGCCCGGTAGACACGAGCTCAGGGGACCCCCACCCCCAGGAGGACCACCCGGGACCCGCAGAAGCCCCAAGGCCCCCCCCCAGCAGCAGCCCGGAGACATCCCAACGCCGGGCCGGCCAGGCGGAGTCGGAGGTCGGCACCTTCACCACCCTCAGCCAGTGGTCCCAGGGGGAGCACTCCCAGGGTGAGGCGCCGGGCTCCGAAGGCTCGGAGACGGACATAGAGGGTAAGCGGGCCCCCAGGGCAGGGGGGGGGCATGACCAGGGGGCCGGTGGCAGGGGCGGGGGCGCTGCTGCAGGGGCCACAACCAGCCCCCTTCACCCGCTCCCCCCTCTCCCGCCCGCAGGACATGGGGAGCCCCAGGACCGGGCCAGCGAGACGGTGCAGGCCCCCGCGGAGGGCACAGGAGAGCAGGTGCCGGACCCAGGTAAGGCGGGAGGGCTGGGATGGCGGGAGGGCCCCCCGGGCGCCAGCCCAGGGGGGCCTCCGGCCTCAGTGGGGGAGGGGGGGCAGGGGGCCCCGGGACCCGACCCCGCTAGGGGACAGGGCCCTGCACTGACCCACCCGCCCATTTCCACAGGGCAGCCCCCGCGCGCGGCGCCTCCGCCGGCCGCAGCCCCAGCCCAGCGGATGCGGGAGTACCGGGCGCGGGTCCGCAGGCGCAGGGAGGAGCAAGCGGAGGACATCGTCCGCAGGGCGGAGGAACAGGGGGAGCGCATGATCGCCTCCGTGGACCGCATGGAGGCGGCCATAGAGCGGTCCATGGAGAAGGCCCTGGAGACAGACCGCCGGCTGGAGGCGGAGGTGCGCCTGGAGCGGAGGCGGGAGCGCCGGGAGCACCAGCGGCAGCAGGGGCTGCTCAGGGGCCTCCGGCAGGACATACAGGGCATGGTGCGGGAGCACAGTGCAAAGATGGACAGGTCCCACGACATTGGGACCTCCCTGCTCCTGCATGCGGGCACCATGTGTGCCTACGTGATGGCCGGCGCACCTCCGGGCGCCCTGCCCGCCCAGGTCCCCATGCCGGGCCCCTCGGCGCCCCCGGGCCCAGCCCTGCCGCCCCTGGCGCCCCCCCGGCCCCAGGGCCCTCGCATGCGCCTCCCAGTGCCCCCGGGCCTCCGGAGGGTCCAGCCCCCCCGGGGCGCGACCGGGGCACCGGGCACAGCTGCCCATCCGCCGCCCGGCCCCCTGCCGGGGCCGGGACCGGCCCAGGACACGGCAGGGGACACGGACAGTGGGGGGGAGGGGAGCTCCCAGAGCTCGGTGGGCCCAAGCGGCCGCACGAGGGGTCGGCCCAGGAAACGCGGGGGGATGGTGGGAAGGGGGGGGAGGGGGAGGGCCACATGAGGGCGGGTGGTGGACGGGGTCACGGGCACGGGGGTGGGGAGGGGGCACAGGGTGATTGTGTGAACTGTGTGGGCAATAAAGTGGTGTAAATAGACAGTTGTCCCCGGCCCGTTTGTGGGGGGGACAGGGCTGTGGGACCGCGTGTACAGGGGCATGGGCACGGAAGGGGGGGTGGGGCCCCCAGGGGCGGGAAGGCCCTCACAGCGGGCCCCCCCGGGCGATGTGGGTTGCAAGGGCGTTCCGGATCCTTTTGGCATACCGGTACTCCCGGGGGTTCCCTGCGTTCACGTACAGGGGAACAGGACCGGGGGGCCGGTGGGGCTCGGGGTACTCCAGGGCCGCCCCCTCGGTCTCGCACACATTGTGCAGAACGCAGCAGGCACCGATCACCAGGGCGGAGGTGGGGACGGTGAAGTCCAGGCGGCCAGCTATACTCCTCCAGCGCTGCTTCAGGGCCCCGAAGGCACGCTCCACCACGGTCCGGCTGGCACACAGGCGGGTATTGTATACCTGCTCCGCAGGGGTGCTCGGGACAGGGTAGACCTTCATCAGCCAGCGGGTCAGGGGGTAGGCGGGGTCCCCCAGGATGCAGGGGGGCATGGGAACACCCTCGATCCACCTCATGCCCATGTCCGCGAAGTCCCCCCGGTACATGCGGGCATAGAAGGGGGAGATGGTCATGATCCTGGCGTCGTGACTCCGGCCGGAGTTGCCCGTGTAGATGTCTATGAAGCGGGCCCGGTGGTCCACCACCCCCTGCAGGTGCAGGGAGTAGTATCCGTGCCGGTTCACATACTCCAGGGCCTCCCCCGCGGCCGGGCGCAGGATCTCGATGTGTGTGCCGTCCACGGCTCCGATGCAGTTCGGGAAGCCCCCGGCCGCGAAGCCAGCCATCACAGCGCCCTGGTCCAGGAGCTGGATGGTCCTGTCGAGGAGCACGCCCTCCACAGCCTCGCACACATCCCGCACGATGCAGGCGACCGTGCTGAGCCCCACCCCGAAGTGCTGGGACACGGAGCGGCAGGAGTCGGGCGTTGCGAGGGCCCAGACCCCTATGGCCACCCGCTGGACCATGGGGATGGGCTCCCGCATGGAGGTGTGCTGCCGCTCCAGCCAGGGCGTGAGGAGCTCCGCTAGGCGCAGCAGGGTGGCCTTGCCCATCCGGAAGTGGGACCCCCACTCGGCCTCCCCCCAGTGGGCCTGGGCCCGCTCCCACCAGGCCTGGGGCCGCTCCGTGACCCATAGGCTCCGCGCTATGGGCATAGCCAGCAGCGCTGCCCGGCGGAGGGTCTGCGTTGCCCAGCGGAACCGCCTCGCGGCCCCTCGGAGCGCAGCGGGCCGGGTGAGGCTCCGGCAGGCGGCCAGCCACGCCCCCCAGGCCCGGCGCCGAGCCCTGAGCCGGGCACGGACTCTCCTGCGGGCCTGCTGGCCCCGGAGGCGCACGCCAGCCCGCAGGGCCAGGACATAGCGCAGGCGGACGGCCAGGTGCACCCTCTCGGTCAGGAGGCACAGCTGCTCAGTGTGGTCACGGTGCCACTCAGCCGCGAGCGCGAGGAACATCCAGTTCCCACCTGCCCTATCGCGCTCCATGGTGCTGGGGCCCCGGTGGGGGCTGGGAGCGCTTATGGCGGCCCGGTGCTGGTGGCTCCGCCCGGGGGTCGGCCTCGCGGGCCTGCGCGCGCCCTGTGCCGGTGCGTTCCGGCTGCTCCCGCCCCCAGCACCCCGGGCCCCCTCCCCTCGCTGTTTGTAGCGGGATGGCCTTGAAGGTGCGATTAGGCAGACAGAGAGCTCGCTGTTGTTCTCTGCAGCTGTGCCGGGCCCGCACCCCACGCCTCGCTCTGTTGTGCTACAATGTTGCGGTGCGGGCCCGTGTTCCCTGTCCCGGGGGCCGGGCCGAGCCTCTCCCGGCCCTGGGCAGTCTGTGTGCCCTCCGGGCTCCGTGTCCCATTCCCTGTTGTGCTGGACCATGGCTGGCTGCCCATCCATGGGGCTCCCGCTGTCCGGCCCCCAAGGGGCCCCCCATATCTGGGCCTTCCGCGAGACCATGTCTCTGTGCGACCTGTGGCACACCCCTGCCGTGCAGCTGCTCCTGGCCGGGCCGGGGAGCCGTGCAGGTGCCTACGAGAGCCTGAGCTCCGGGCTCCGTTACTTTGGCCATGTGGTGAGCGCCCGTGATTGCCGGCTGCATGCGGAGGCCCTGGGGCTGGCTCGTTTCCCCGAGGGGCGCATCCCGGAGGTGCTGTGCGCCCATGTGCCCTGGAGCGCCTCGGAGACCGTGTCAGCGCTGGTGGTGTGTGGTCTGGGCGCCTACTCGGAGTGCCTGGCCGAGGGTGGCCCTGCCTTGGCCGTGAGCTACTTCTCCTGTGTTCACGGGGCCCGTGGGTACCAGCGCACCCGTGGGGCGGCGTTCCAGCGGCTTCTGGAGCTGGGGCATCTTCCGTGGCCCCCTTCTGCTGCCTGCTGTGTGCCGGAGCCCTCCGCGGTGGAGATGTCATCCCTGTTGGCGGTGTGGGCGCGTGTGGATGTGCAGCTGGCCCTCACCATGCCCGATCCCTTCGAGGCCTACTACCTGATCGCCCACTACATGTCCTTGCAGGGGTACCGCCGGGGCATGCTGCACTGGCCCCACCTGGTCCACCGGGCGGGCCACCCGGGCCCTGGGGCCAGCGGGGCCCCCGGCAGCGGCCCGTGAGCCCCGCGTCGCTGGCCTGCCCCCCCCGGCGTGGTGCCCCCGTGTGGGCTCCCGCCCCGGCCCGGGGGGGGGCCCTGGTCCCCGCTGGCCGCTCCCGACCTGCGGACCCCACCTCGGTGAGCTCCCGCCCGCCTCGCTGCTTGCTGCTGCCCCTGGCCGTGGTCCTGGGCCCCCTCCATCCCCGTGACTCCGTGGGTGCTGCCTGAGCGTCGCTGGTGCTGCGGAGGAGCACCGCTGGACCCGGCTGCCCTGCCTGTGCCAGCCTTTGACTGTGGGGCCCCCTTCCTCCTCCTCCTGGCGCCCCTCCGCCGGCCTCGCTGTGCTTTGGGGGCCCCCAACGTGCCTTGCTCCGGGGGTCCGCCCCCCCCCCCCGAGACTGCCTCTGTTCCTGTGGGGGCACCTCCTTGGACTGGACTGGACTGGGGTGGTGTGGGGGTGGGGGTTGCTGCTGTCTGTGCCTTGCCCCGTGGTGGTGCCCCCCCCCCCCTGCCGGTGTTCCGGGTGGGGTTTTCCGGGCGCCCCTTCCCGGCCTTTCCCTGGTGTGTGTGTGTGTGTGTGTGTGTGTGTGTGTGTGTGCCCGGGCGTGTGGCCGTGCATTGTGCCCCGCTGCGGGACCGCTGTGTGAGCCGGCTGTCAGCCTGTTCTCGCTCTTCCCCCCTCCCTTCCCGTTTCCCTTGTGTGGGCGTTCCCTTGTGTGCCTTGTGGCTTCGTTTGCCCTCAGTCGGCCATGTCTGTGTCCCGCCCCTGCCCGGTGCCTTGTGGGGGTTTAGCGCCCGCCGGGGGTTCGGCTGCACGTCTGTTGTGCTGCCACGGGCCGTGATGGTGCGGCCCGGTTCCGGGCCGTGGTCCCGTTCCCGGCACGTCTGTTTGGGTCGTTTTCCAACCCCCGGGCGTGGTTGCGCTGTTCGCCCCCCCTGGTGGTTCGCTGTGGTGAACCGGCCGCCCGTAACGTCTGAAAGTACCCACTTTTGATATGACAGCTTGTTTTTTGTCTCCGGATATAGGCCCAACAGCGCTATCTCTGGCTTAAAAGGGACTAATTCCCCTGCTACCTTATTGACCATTTTCCATACCTTCCCCCAGAAGACTTGCACCTTACTACAGCTCCACCCGCAGTGCTGATAGTCCCCCCTTTCTCCACAACCTTTCTAACATATGCTTCTCTCCCAAGGGGCACCAGAATTGAGTCTCGATGGGGTCAAGTAAAATCTTGTAACTAATTTGATCTAAGTTTCCTTTACCTCTAGCTAGTCTGAGCATGTGTTCATATGCTGCCAGATCTTTTTCCTTTCTTTTTCTCCTATTTCAATTTTTAAATCCTTGCTCTATTTCTCTATGTATGTTGCTGAGTCTTTGTACAATAGATTCTTAAGCTCTTTGCATATCTTCCCTATCCTGGCAGCAGTCTTATTTTGCATGAATAGTATTTTCTCTAATTTGAAAGGCTTTCTGCCAAAACTCTCTTTATTTTGTAGGCACGTCTCCACGTGCCACAGCTGCAAGTATTGAAAGGAATCTATTTTCTCTGGAAGTATTTCCTCCATCCTTTGGTGTAACAAAAACCTCCCTCCTGGATATAGCTGCTGCATTCTCAAGATGCCCTTCTGTTTTAACCTCTTTCTCAAATTAGGGGCCAGATTTTGATCTCTGGCCTATACTGAGTCAATTAACATGTATGGGGAAAGACCTCCTACAATTCCCATTTTTGCTTGCACTTTGGACCACTATCTTTTGAGCATGCCCAAAAAGGGATGCTCTCTACTGTGGTTGCCTCCCATGCGACCCTGAGCTACTATAAGGTCTTTTAGGGAGGCTACTTGGAGTATTTCCTTCTCCAGACCTACCCATTGTGGGGTCTGCGTCTCTTTATACCAGTCCGGCAATGCGCTCAGGGATGCCGCCATATGGTAAAGTTTTAAATCTGGAAAGTTCATTCCTCTTTTCTCCTGTGTACGCGCCAATGTTAGTTTTTTTATCCTTGGCTTTTTGCCATTCCACACTATTTCCTTCACCGATAAATAATTCAACTTATAAAAGGAGTTCGGAATGTGGATAGGCAATGTCATAATTCTTGGCATAGGCTCCTTCTCTGCATATGCTGTGCAGGCATATAAAATTGGGACCCTTTATCACATCTTTCTAATATTTGTCAGAGATGATCATGCATCCGCAATCAAGTTTAATGATAAATGGCAACCTGTCAGAATATTTTCAGAATCAGAGGGGGACTAGACAAGGCTGCCCGTTATCACCTTTGCTCTTTAATCTTGTTTTGGAAGTTCTTGCATGCGCTATTAGACAAAATAGCAAATTCGAAGGGATCCAAATAGGAAATCATACAAACAAGCTTTCACTGTATGCAGATGACCTGCTATTATATATAGCAAAGCCAGAGAGGTCACTCCCAGAACTTCTCAGAGTAATAGATCAGTTTGGGGAGATCTCACGGTACACGATTAATAAAGAAAAATCCTTTGCTCTGACTTTTGGACATAATAAAGAACAGGAGGTGGAATTCAAAAAGATGTCCCCCTTTCCTATTGTGAAAGAAGGAATTAAATATATGGGAGTTACTATCACAAAAAAACTTAAAAGATCTTTACGCAGCTAACTTCACCCCTTTGATTCGTAAACTGAGGGGGGAGGTCAAGCCGTGGCAGAATTTATTTGTATCTTGGCTAGGGAAAATCAATCTGTATAAAATGATAATACTTCCAAAAATACTGTCTCCACTTGTTATTGGGAAGTCAGAAGCATCTGTTTAGAAAAGAGCCAATAGAGATTCTCTTATGTCCTCTGTCACAGTGCTGCAGGATGTGATTGTGATGATAATTGTCCAGCCTGGATGTGTAAACTATATCTCATGATTGCTGGAATGCTATCCCCAAAGTCCCAGTTATGTGCCTCCTATGCCTGCCTGAGAGCTGCCCCCTATGCCTGCCTCGAAAGCACTACTGATTGGTCCTGTAAAGCTAGAAGCATGCACTTATTGGCTAGTGAATGCATCTGTCAGTCTTTTGGGTTTCTCCACATCCTCCCTCCTACATCCTCTCTCGCTCTGCCATGCAAGGTGCCTGCCTCTGACTGGCACTGCATGTGCTGCTATTTATCTGAATAATAGTCTTCAAGGGGACAACTTCAATTGATTATAAAATTGGGTCCCTTTACCAACTTGTCCTGTAGTTTGGTAGATATGACTGGGAAGGTATGTGATACATTTCTGCCAAATATATTGTAAACAGGATGGAATATATAAACGTTACAGCTGGAAATGTATTTTCAAGTTAATGTCTTAAACCATCAGGACCCTTCATCCAATCCTTCAGCGAACTGGCAGGTGTATTACGTTTGTGGAGGGACATGATATCTACAGGTTTCATGCAAATTGGATGGAAGATAAAGAAGGTGTAGCCATGACTGTGTATGGAGCTTTTCTTAAAATCACAACATTCAAGTGCATCTAAAATCTGTTCCCTTTATCAAATCATTTCAAACGTTTGTCCACCTAATGCCTTCCATAGCAGGTTCGCACACCCCAAATTCCATCACAAGTGAATAAGAAACAAAAAAGTTATAGCTGGAAATACATTTTTCAGTGTTTTCCCTTTATTTAAAAAACAAAATGTTGTTTTCATATTTTTATTATTATTTGTTGTTTTTGTTATTGCAATAATGATAACAAAAATGACAATTTTTGTTATCATTATTGTAATAACAAAAATGACATGCACACCCCTACGTTATGGAGCCCCGTTCTGGAGTATAACTATGATTGATGAACTTGAGGTAAAACAGAATAGAACGTTATGTTCTATCTTACATGCACCCAAAGGTACATGGACGATTCTTCTCAGAGCAGAGGCAGGAATTAGTCAAGTAGCTGTACTGGCTAAATTAGCCATTTTGAAATTTTTGGCTACGTTTGAATTTGATTCAGACAGATTCTCTATCACGGGTGGCCATGCACTCAGCTGCTGGTCAGTGGCCAGGTAAGGTTGAAGAGATTCTTCATTCTCTGGGATTCTCTTTACCTTATATTCTTTTGTTTCCTTTTCTTAGGGCTTGGGCCGAAATTAGATCTAGGTTAAAAGACCAGGAGGCTCAATTTTTAAGGCAGCATATTACCTGTCAAAAGGTCTCACAGATATATATTGATTTTTTGACCCCTCCAGAAGGGGCATCTTATCTGTCCAATTATAGAATAGAGCATAGTAGAGTAGCATTTACCTTGGCAAGGTTTAATGTCTTTCCCTCTGTATTTACTGAAGGCAGTCTGAGAGGAATCCCACGCAACGAAAGGATTTGCCAACATTGTAGTCTTAAAGAACATAGGGTGGTCCTGAGATGGTTGCACATATATTATTGGATTTTCCAGATTATTCTAATTGGAAGCAATTATAAATTGAACCCCTCGTCATGGCAAGAAGTTCTTACTTCCCCCAGAAGGTGGTGTTTCTTTTAAGGGACCAGGATCCTATTATAACAACTGGTGTTGCTAGGTTTCTCTTGGTGGTCCTAAAATCTAAGATGGCTTTGCTAAGTTTTTAGGGCATATGATGTATTTAAGGTCAGTAGCTTATGCAGCTTTATGGGGTTTTCTCCAACTGTTAATAAGTTCTCGGCGTGATTTTTTATCCTTTGGTTAATGTATAGTTTTGTTTGTATATGTTTTCTATTATGATGGCCATTGGCTATGTAATAAACTAAATTGAATTGCAGTGCGCCTGCCAGCAGCATAAACCAGTGATAGGATTGCACCCTATGGGTGAACATAGAAGTGACGGCTGCAAGGTGGCAGCCCAACCCAGCCTTGTCCAGCAATCTGTCGCAGGCAAAATCTCGACCAAGTTGTGGTGCCATCCAGACATGCCCACAGCCACGGCACCAGGCAGTGTGGGGAGCATGCTGAATGTGTGGCTGGACAGGCCCACCCCCTACACTGTACCCAGCACCCCACCTACATTATGACAGCTGTCATAGCAGATGGGCTTTGTGGACCGAATCCGGGCCAGTATATCAGTCTGGGAGCAGATGTCATAGCCTTCTGTGGTCCACTTTGGCCCAGTTGGAGGGGGGGAGGGGCTTAGCCTGGGCTGTAACCTCAGAGGTTTCTTGAAGTTAGAACCCAGGCTACCTTCTGACATGGCCCAGGGCAATCCTGGGTCAACATCTGGTGATGCCTGCAGAGATGTGCAGGTAAGGTCTGGTCGAAAGCGTGACAAAGCAAACCAAAGCAGGCCGCTGTCATTTCTGTTTTTTCCAAGTAGGTCAGATGGCCTCTTTTATTTGACCCACTTTTATTGGTGAAAATAAGCATGCTTTTGGGCCACACAGGGCCCTTCCTCAGGCATGTAAAGAGTCAGAAATATAGACAGAAGCAAATGTACGACAGGTATGTATATGAACACAATAATTTATTTTGGGAATCATTTAATTAATAAGTTTCCCCTTGTTATATTTAACTGTTTGAAATGTTAATGATTTTTCTCTAACTACTCTCTTCAAGACCTATCTATCTAATCTATCTATCATCTCTCATTTGTCTTACATTTGCTCAATATTTTTCAGTGGAAACTAAAATATGAAGATATGTTTGAATAAGCTTCAGCTTAAAGTTTGTCTTGGGAATCTATGTCCATCAAAAAAACAAAAAAACAAACATAAAAAAGAGAGTTTTCTCTCAGCAAAGAATTTGAAATAAATAACAATGCCTTGAATGTCTTGGGGGTGTTTTTAAATGAGCAAGGCAGGAAGGGGGGGTCCATGGCCACCACTGTGTGGCATGGCTGTGGGATGCCCATATACATGATGTGCATGGGGAGTGCGTCACACGGATAACTCACAGCATGGTTACCCCAGTCAGGAAGGCAGCCTTTGCACATGTGGCTGGCCCCGCAGCGAGCACTCCTGATTTTTTGGAGGTGCTCTATGGAAGGGTCCTCCAGGCACCACTTTCAGACAAGCTGTTGGACGTGTGGTCAGTGGAGGGGGACATCCATTGATGTGCCTCATTTAAAAACACTCTTGGTTTCAGTCATGATATCCTGATTTAATGCAAGGCATTATAGCTTCAAATATACTATTTTCCATAATATGCATGCAATTCCACGGAAGTGTTTTATATGTATTTATAGCAAAATGGTATATGCTACAAGGTTGTTTCCTAGACTGAATCAATATATGTTGCTAAGAAATATGCATTGGATGGGGAAATACTTTTGACGGCAAAAGCTAAAGTTTTGGAAATAAGTGTATGGATGAAAATGCATGGGTTTGGACAAAAAGTTATTGGATTCCATAAAATATGGTTTTGAAAGAAAAACTATTTATATATAAAAATAAATATATCAGTTGAAAGCTACAGTTATTGATTTCAGGGGCAATTGTCAATGTATTAGATTCAGTAAAATGGCATTGGCTTCATTGCATATTGAACATATCTATCTCCCTGAAATTGTATTGTGCTGAAAAATGAAAGAAAGTAGACATCCAGCAACTCCAAGGTTTTCAATCTCCAAACCTTGGTGTTTAGTGCATCTCAATGAGCCCTTTCAGTCTTAAGTACCGTTTGTTTTATTATGGAAGATTTCAGATTTTTCAACTGGTTTGATTTATTGTTGGTTTATATTTCTGAAGTTTCTATTTTAGTAACTCATACTGCCATTCATTCCTCAGTACTTGTTCCTCCAACCTTTGTATTTTCATTACAGCTATGCTTTTGTTTGAAGTTTTGGATGAACCTGTATAAAATGAGCTATATTTTTAATTATGTTTGTTTGTTTTTCCTTGCTCTAGTCGATTTTGGCAAAAGCATGTGATTTTTCTTGCCTCGTGGGCCCTTTTCAAACAGGCCACCGTGCGGGGTGTGTGTGTGTGCTGCAGTGCGGGGATGGTGGAGCATTACATGGGTGCACACCCATCTCCCCCTCATGGAGCAACCTCCATTTTTACTGTCTGCTGTCACGGGTTGCACAACCCTCTTGAATTAGTTTCTCTCTCTCGCTAATTCAAGTCTTCCGCAGGGAAACTCCTTTGTCACTCAAGGGCCCGATCCTTCCCGTTTACATACTCTTTACTGTCTGGGTTCACAAGAGCTTGAGGGCTCTTGTTGCTCACTTGTGTTCCAATTTTAGACACAGACACTTCTTCATAAAGATAAGAAGTAAGTTTATTACATAAGCAAGGTAGTTGATACAGAGTGGTTACTAGAAATCAAAGGTAAATATAACACATTCTTGATCTATACTGGTTGAGTTCCTAAATAAGCATCTTACCCTACCAAGGTCCATAAGTTTCTCTCAGTCCTTTGGTGTAAACGACTGGGTCTACAGACTTAGTTGGTAGAAAGCAAATCATGTCTCTCAGCTCATGTCTTCTCCGCCTTTCTGGCTGCAAGATGGTGAGTGAGTTTCTCATAAGTTTCCCCCCCCTCTGGGGTACCACTCCTTATATATCCAGGAGGAAACTCCTCGAGGCTTCTTGAATTCCCTTTGTTCTTGCTATCAGCTTTTCTGTGTCCTTTTGCACTGTAGCCAATGTCAGCCTGCATTAGCATATAAATGTCTCTGGCCATCCATCTGCCCGCCCCCCCATGGTCTGGGCAATCAACAAAACTGTCTTTCCATGTCTTGGAGGTTGGTCACATGTCACAGTTGTGATTTGGGTTTTACAGTTCTCCATTGTAACATTACATACATGTGGAACCTTTTGCTTTACATATTTACCAGATTTGTAGTCTACATGTAGACCCATATTACACATGTGTGACCCTATGTTCCTCCGTGACAGCTGTTCCATGCATGGGCTATGGGTGGAGGTGGGTGGAGATAAGTGGAGTGCAGGAGCACGCATGCACCTCCACCCCCATGGTGGTCACATGGGTGGCCCCTACCCATGGCCATGCAGAGGATCTACGTAGGTATGGTGGGGTCAGGGGCATCTCGTGTGAAATGGGCCATAGTCTCGATAATTTTTTTCCTCTTGGTAGTTCATATTGGTAATTTCACTCTTTTGTATACAGCTTAATTGAATCCCTTCATTGTGATTATCTTTACTTCTGCTTCATTACAACTAATACAAACACTTAAATATTCTCTAAAAATATTTTCAGCTAAATTAATAGTAAATTATGATGTCACTTAATGATGTCCAATGGGTTCTCTGTTAGTGGGGCAGTTATTAGCTGTACCCTTATGATGGACGAAACATTACCTCCTGCAGGCCTCACTCCTGGGACATGTCTGACCTTGATGACTGTCCCATCGATGACTTTGTCTTGTTATAGAATACCTTGCTGATGGAGGCCATTGATAGGATAGTTCCTAGTTATCCACTGCCCTGGTGACAGCTCCACAGGCTTCCTTGGTTCTCTGAGGAACTGTGGGAGCTGAAGCGAGAAGGGTGGCGGTTGGAATGACGGTGGCATTGTTCACGTGCTGAAACTGACAGATTGCATCATTTTTGCTATCCTCATAGCATCCACTAAATGCCATCCAGCAGATCCTTTCCGGGTGCTGTGGTGGCTGGTCAGTCCGCCCCCCCTCCGCCTTTGAATAGAGTCATCTACTGCTTGATGTGACATGTTTGTGGATTATTTTTTTGATAAAATTGCTCATATTCACCATGACTTCGATGCTGTAATTAATACATATGGGGAACTGGAGGTTATGGAAGCCTCATCTTGTCCAGTTTTGTGGGACCAATTTCAGTTGGTGACACCCGCCGATGTGGATGGTGTTCTTGGGGCTGTTAGAGCTGCATTTTGTGAATTAGATCCTTGCCCATCCTGGCTGATTAAATGTTGCCAGGAGACAATGAGGCTGTTGCTGACTGGGGTGGTCAACGCCTCCCTTCGGGAGGGCAGAGTTCTGGACTGTCTCAAAGAGACAGTGGTTCGGCCTCTGCTCAAGAAACCATTGCTTGACGTTGACTCCCTTACCAGCTATTGGCCTGTCTCTAACCTTCCCTTTTTAGGGAAGGTTATTGTATGTGTAGTGGCTCAGCAGTTGCAGGGACATCTTGACTGCGTCGGTTTTCTGAACCCTTCTCAGTCAGGATTTCATCTGGGGTATGGCACTGAGACTGCACTTGTGGCTTTGGTGGACGATCTGCACTGGGAAATGGACCGGGGTCATTTGGCCCTGTTAGTTCTATTAGATCTTTCAGCTGCATTCGATACAGTTGATCATGAGATGTTGGTGACAAACCTGTGGGACTGTTCAGGGGTGGGTGGGACTGTTGTTGAATGGTTCTGCTTTTTTCTGAGTGGTAGAATGCAGCGAGTGGTTCTTGGGGAGTCTTTGTCATCATACTGAGATCTCTCGTGTGGAGTCCCGCAGGGTTCAGTTTTGTCCCCTCTACTGTTCAACGTATATATGCAGCCACTCAGTGATGTGATCAGGAGGTTCGGCGTGCGGTGTCATCAATTTGCTGATGACACCCAGCTGTATCTCTCTTTTTCAACAGACCCAGGTCCTGCAGTCTTGGTGCTTATTTGGTGTTTGATGACTGTGGGGGATTGGATGAGGACTAACCAATTGAGGCTGAATCTCGACACGATGGAGGTGATGTTGGTGGGTAAGGTGATGGAGATGGTGGACCCCATTATTGGCAGGGTCTTCCCTCTCCTGGTACCCCAGGTATGGAGTCTGTGGGTGCTCCTCGAAGCGCAACTCTGCCTGGATGCCCAGGTGGATGCTGCAGTGATGAGTACATTTTGCCAATTACATCTGGTGCGATGGCTTCTGTTGTTTGTCTCGGGCTCTGACTTGACCAGCATCATACATGCTTTCATCACCTCCAGATTGGACTATTGTAACACGCTCTACATAGGGCTACCCATGGTGACAGCTCAGAAACTGCAGCTGGTTCAGAATGCAGCGGCCCATATTCTGGTAGGACTAGGCCACCCACAGCATTTTCCAGCAGTGTTCCTCTCTCTGCACTGGCTGCTGGTCATTTTCTGGGCCCGATTCAAGGTGTTGGTTTTGGCCTGTAAAGCCCTAAATGGCCTAGGCTCTACCTATCTGTGGGACTGTCTCACTCCCTGGGTACTGGACCGACCCCTGTGGTCATCTGGGGGTGCCCTGCTTGAGGTCCATTGAGTCTTCTGAGGGGTCACGCAGGAGAGGGTGTTCTCGGTTACTGCACTACGGCTCTGGAACTCCCTTCAAATGGAGACTTACCCTCTTTTCAGAGAAGTTGTAAAACCTGGCTGTTCCACCAGGCATTTGGCGGGGGAGATGGGTGAGGGGGTGAGTTGTTGGGTAGGGGTTATTTTTCTTTTTGTCCTCCTTTTAGTTGTTTTTAAATAGTTGTTTGAATGTTTGCAATGTTTAGATGTTTTGAAAATTGTAAGCCACCCCAAGCTGCCTTTTAGCAAAATTCTAAAAATAAAATAATAATAAATAATTTAACTCACGCTAAGGCCCTTTTCATGCAAGATGTCCCCATGCATCTCTATGCAGTTTTACTGCATGGAAATGGGTGGAAACATACATGTGAAAGCTGTGGGGAATGGGTGGGGTGCGTGCACGCTCCGGCGCTACATCCACCTACACCCCTCACCCATGCATGGAGCAATGGGTTCCAATGCCCGGTACTCTGTGGGTGGAGGTGGATGTGTGCCCATAGGAATGGTAAAACACCCACCTCCACCCACCGTGGCCACACACCCATCCCCCCACACACTGCGGTCCATTTGAAAAGGGCCTGTGTAGGAAATGATGTTACAGTGGGATTGGCAATAGTCTAGTTATGTAGTCTGTTCTAGTAGTTAGGCTAGCTACTGAGCTAACTGGAAACTCTCTCTCTGGCCCTTTTTTACATGATACGCCCCCCATGACCATGCAGATCCACTGCGTAGGCATGGTGGGGGGCACCTGTGTGACCACCACAGCCAGGGGTGGGGGTGCATGCAAACTCACATTCTCCACCAATTTACACCCACCTCCAACCATCACTCACACATGGAGCAACAGGTGACAATGGCGGTTGCTCCATGCATGAAGATTGCGAATACCCATCCCCCCTGAATTGGAGCCAGTTTGGAAATGACCTCAGTCACTTGGGACCAAAACGGAAACCACACTCTGGCTGTTTTTACATGAGACGCTCCCCATGCAATGCACACATGGGTGCATGCATGTGTGTGGGGTCCCATGTAAACACCGCAACGGGTGTATAGGGGTGCATGCACGCTTCCACGTAATACCTATCTTCACCCATCTCCACCTATCCCCCATGCATGGTGAAACTGGGAACTGGTGAAAACAGCATGTGCACAATTTTGTGCATAAGCACAATTTTGGTTGTGGAGCTTTTTAAAAAAAGTGTCTCTTTTTGTTGCAGAAGAAAACATTTTTTTTGCCCCAAACTGGCAACTGAAAATTGTGTTTTCCAGTAAATTCAGAAATTCAGTTTTGAAGTATATTTAATATTAAGAAATGTAATAAAAGCTGAACACAATGGTTTCTTGCCACAATTTTTTCTGAAAACTTTTTTTCTGCTGCTGGAAATTTGTTTTTATTTGAAAACTGAAAATCAGAAAACACAATGAAAAAAGGAAAGATTTTTTCTTTGCAAAAAATCCCACAAGTGCTAATCTTCATCAAGCTTATTTTTAAGTTGAAAAAACTTCAGTCAGTTCAACCAGCTCTATTACAAAGATATGAACAAGTTTCCACATAATTACTTCCAGATGATGCTGTTCCAATAAGTACACATTTTAATAACTCATGCTGAAATAAATACCCACAAAAATGGAAATATCTGCTGAATATGCACTACCCATTCTGCTGTTTGTGGATTAGGTAAAAACAACTGATTTCTTGGTACCCATGGGCAGATTCACAGGGGGTGCTCAGGAGGCTTCAGCCCCCAAATTGGTCAGCCATGACTGACATCACGCTGGACTCACCCCCACACATCATGGCTGGAGCAGGGCTGGAAACTTAGGGAGTATGCTTTTTCAGCTGCTTCCGATTTACACTCTGTCAGTGTTGACCATGCATAAGTATTGGGGGGGTGCATGGGGGGGCTGCATGGGGGTCAGGGGCCTGAGCATTGAACCTCCCCCACCCAGGGTCTGTTGGCAGCAGCTGGTGCCACTTCCCCATGGCTGAGGAGGAGGCACGGTAGGTTGTATCATGGGTGCTGGCCTGGCTGCAAACTGCTGCCAATCGTGGTAAGGTGGGATAGAGAGAGGCTGCAGGGGGGACCCAGAGAGGGGGTGCCAGGGACTGGCTGAGGCTGTGCCTGAGTCCTCCTCTCTGAAGACTCTCTGGAGCCAAGCTGTCTTCCCCGCACATCTCGGAGATGGATATGAATCACCCATGTGGGGTTTTCCTGGGCTCAGGTTAATTGGCCACATTATTAATTATTAGGGGTGGGAATACCGGTAAATCCGGAATCCGGTAAATCCGGTCCCATTACCGGATTCCGGGTACCAGATTTTTTTACATTGCAGCCATTTAAATGAATGGCTGCACTGTAAGTCCCATCAAAAAAGTAAAAAAAACCCAAAACCTCCCCGAGTCCAGGCTGCGCAGGTGGAAGGGGGGACACCCCCCACCCACCCTGCCCAGCTTGGATTTTTGTTAAAAAAAAGAGCCCACCCCCCAGCACCAGCGGCCGCGGCGTCCCCACAGCCACCAGTAAGTATAGACCCGATCCCTGGGGGGGTGTTTAACACCCCCCCAACCCCCCAGGGATCACCCCTACTAAACTTGCCACCAGTGCTTTACCTTTGCGGAGCTCCGGGTGCGGCGGCGGCGGCGGTGGAGGGCGGTCCGGAGGCCTCAGCGCCGGCTGTGGCTGCTGGCATCAGAGATGCTCTAGGCCTTCCGGGGAACTTCCGGGTTTCCATGGAAGGCCTAGAGCATCTCTGACGCCCGCAACCACAGCCGGCGCTGAGGCCGCCTGATCGCCCGCCGCCGCCGCCGCACCCGGAGGTCCGCAAAGGTAAAGCACTGGCAACTTTAGTAGGGGTGATCCCTGGGGGGTTGGGGGGGTGTTAAACACCCCCCC
>QEPC01011011.1:524097-615435 GCA_003113815.1 Sphenodon punctatus | reverse complement strand
TTTTAGAATAGTTAATAGCTGTTCGATTTAGTGTAGAGATAGATAGATAGATAGATAGATAGATAGATAGATAGATAGATAGATAGATAGATAGATAGAAAAAAGAAACAGCCTCTCTAGCCCCAGGACCCACCGTCAGGGTTCTGGGGCCTACATTACTGGTAGGGAGGGCTGTGGTCAATATGTATCTAGAAACTACCACTCCAGCCCCAGGACCCACCGTCATGGGTCTGGGGCCATCATTCCTCACACAGAGGCGATGTCATTTCACCACATCAAGAAACAGCCACTCCACCCCCAGGACCCGCTGTCAGGGTTCTGAGGCCAAGTTACAGGCAGGGAGGGCTGTGGCCAATATGTATCTAGAAGCTGCCACTCTAGCCCCAGGACCCACTGTCATGGGTCTGGGGCTATCATTCCTCGCACAGAGGCGATGTCATTCCACCGCACAAAGAAACAGCCACTCCAGTCCCAGGACCCACCATCAGGGTTCTGGGGCCAAGTTACAGGCAGGGAGGGCTGTCCCAATATCCAGAAGCTGCCACTCTAGCCCCAGGACCCACCATCATGGGCCTGGGGCCATCATTCCTCACACAGAGAGCCTTTTTCCGAACGCCCGAAGTGAACCAAACATGACCAAACCAAACAGCCGAACCCGAACGTGGCAACCGACCCAAACAGGTGAACCGAATGGCCGAACCGGAACAAACCGAATGGCCGAACCGAAACCCCAATCTGTTCTCCCATCCCTATGTTGCAGAGAAGCTGAATGAATTATTTGATTTGGTCTTCATTGCAGAGGATGTTGGGGAGATACCCAAGCTGGAATTGTTCTTTGTAGGTTATGAATTGGAATTGCTGTCACAGATTAACATGACTCTGGAAGAAGATCTAGGGAAAATTGAGAAACTAAATAGTAACAAATTACCGTGACCAGATGCCCACAGTTCTGAAGGAAATAAAATATGAAATTGTAGTCCTACTGCTAGTAATTAATAACCTATCACTAAAACCTGCCACTCTACCCAAGAACTGAAGGGTAGTGAATGTAACACTGATATTTAAAAAGGGCTCCAGAGGCAATCCTGGAAACTACAGACCAATGAGTCTGATGTCTGTGCAAAGAAAAATGGTTTTAAGAACAGAATTACAGGGCACATTGACAAATATGACTTAATGGGGAAGAGACAACATGGATTTAGCAAAGGGAAGTCATGACTCACTAATCTATTGGAATTTTCTGAGAGTGTGAATAAGTATGTGGATAAGAGTGAACCAGTTGATACAGTGTATCTGGATTTACTAGAGAAGTAAACAGTGGAGTGACCAGGGTTGTTTAATGTGTTCATTAAGTATCATTCATTAATATTGTGGCAGGGCTACGCCACAAAATGGAGCCTGCCATGAGGAACCCAAGATGGCCACCACATGAAGTGGCTAAGTTTAGGGCGTGACCACTGCTATAAGAGACAGCCAGCCCCAGGAAGGGAGGCTGTCTGCTCCTGACTAGCAAGGAGGTCACATCTCCTGAGAGGCTGCCACAGGAGGACACTGAAGGAAGGAGATACCTGGACCTGGAGGTGTGAGTGAGCAAAGAGCTAGTCTGCGACTGTGGTTGTGGCTAGGCGCTACGATATGGATTGCGACTTTCAAGAGCCTCGGTGCCTTGTCAGGGAATGTGAATAAACTGGTTTTTATGCTGAAACCCATGTGACTCTCATCAGGACCTGATTCTGTAAACGCTTCTATGATCAAGTGGGACACTGATACAAATATATAATTCATTAAAATGTCATTCATTCATTAAGTTATCATTCGAACTGCTTTGTCTCTGTCTTAATGATTTGGAAAGGGGAGTAAGAAGTGAGGAGATCAAATGTACAGATGACACAAAGTTGTTCAAGGTAGTTAAAACACATGTGGACTGTGAAGAATTGCAGGGGGAACTTGTGAGTGACTGGGCATCTAAGTGGCAGATTAAATTTAATGTGGACAAGTGCAAAGTGATGTATATAGGGAAAAAGAACCCAAACTTTATGTACACAATGTTGGGTTCTAAATTAGGAGTTACCATTGAGGAAAAGGACCTTGGAGTCACTCTGAACAATACATTGAAATCCTCAGCTCAGTGCGTGACAGCCATGAAAAAAGCAAACAGAATATTAGGAATTATTCATATGAGGATAGAGAATAAAATGGAAAATACCATAATGTCACTATATAAAGCTATGGTGTGACCGCACCTTGAATATTCTGTGCAGTTCTGGTCACCCCATCTCAAAAAGATATAGTAGAAATAGAAATAGAAAAGGTGCAGGAGAAGGGCAACAAGAATGAAAAGGGGTATGGAACCTCCCTATGAAGATAGGTTGGAGGTAAGTACCCTTCAGCTTGGAGAAGAGACAACTGAGAGGGGTTCCGATAGAAATTTATGAAATTGTGAGTCGTGTTGTAGAACAAGTTAATAGGAAATGGTTATTTACTCTCTCAAATAGAACTAGAACTAGAGGACATGCCATGAAAATAACAGGTAGCAGATTTAAAAAAAATAAAATATATATTTATTTTTACTCAATGCACAATCAAGTTGTGGATTTTTTTGTTGCCAGAAGATGTTGTCAAGGCAAGTAGTATAGCTGAGTTTAAGAAAGGATTGGATAAGTTTCTGGAGGATAGGTCCATTAGCAACTATTAGCCAGGTAGGTTTTCGGGATTTAACCTCTTACTGTTGAGAGTTGGGGGTGAACAACAGGGAATTGATTACCCCATTGTGACCTGTTGGGTACTTCTTGTGGTTGGGTTGGGTACAAGCGACCGAGATTAGGCACTGTTGGAGACAGGTGCTAGGATCGATGGACGATTCGTCTGACCCAGCATGGCACTTCTTGTGTTATGTTCTGATGTTTGAAGGCTAGGGAAAACAGTACTTAATGACAATCATATTGTCTTATCTCCAGTGTAGTATATTGATCCTCTGTCAACAATGAAATATGATTGTTTTCTCCAAAAGAACCACTTAAAATTTGAATGGATCTAAGTAATGAATAGAAATGACAGTTTGAAAATGAAAAAATATCTGCTTGTTTCCCCCGTTCTGAGCATAGGAAATTGAAAATGTGCATCATACCAGTGGTATAACACTTGGCTAAAACATCAGGGGGCAGAGGCTGGATCTTCCCCTGACTGAGAGAAGCCTCTATACAAGTATTCCTCATCCTTTATCAACCTGGAAATCAACAACACTGGGTGTTAATATACATGACGCTGGCCTGGTTCAGTCACTACAGCCTGCCTGGGCCAGCACCTCAACCATATGTCTGTTTCCAGCCTGCAAGATATTAACCTGGTTACAGACCCTGGTGGGGGAGCTGGCTGGCCCTGAAACATTAGCCTGGAAGGAACCTGGCCCACAATCCATGCGCAAGGGCTGCTCAGGTTGGCCATAGTGGGCCAAACCAGATGGGCATGTTCGATTTTGCACCAACCCGAACTAGTGTGACAGGTTGTGATGGCTGCCAGTCATGGCTGCCTGTTGTTGGCAGTCACAACTGTCTGTCAGGGGTATTTTCAAATATGACAGTGCTAGGTGCCGCCATGCTTTGATCCTGCCTGGGGTGAGAGCGCTCACACTGGGCAGGATCTGGCCTGGCTGCTGAACAGATGTGCCGGCAGTCAGAGTGGGCAGGGAGAGGGTGGAGCAAAGTGCGGGCATGGCCTGCATGGCCCTGCCCCCAGTGCTACTGAGCATGGTCCCGCCTCCTCCCTGACAGGTAGGTACAGCAGCCTATTAGGCTGCTGCACTCACCCAGTAAAGATCTGGCCAGTGGCCATCATATGTGATGGCCCACTCTACCCCAATTTGGGGATGGCTTCCCCAGACCATAGTAGAGCTTACTCCATGCTGTGCCTTGGCAGGGAGCCCAGAGCAAACCCTGCTACAGTCAGGAGAAAGCTCTGATCCTGCCCACAGTAACATCTGGTGGGTGGGATCACATGTGACACCACCATGGTTGTCCATGCTGGAGTAAAGTGTGGCTTTTTGTCTCATTTGAAAATACCCATGGTGGGGGCTGGGCAAACTGGCCACTTGTCACTTTCTGCTCGTTTCTTCAGCTAGTTTAGGTTATGGAAAGAAATGGTGTGCTATCAGAAATCCTAAATCAGAGATGCCAGGGATTGAACCTGAGACCTTATTCCATACTCAGCATATGAGGTCTACCACCTGAGCCATGGCCCACCTCTGTTCCCTAGGACACCACAATACTAGCTACATTTTTGGGCACTCGGTACCCAATTTGGGGGGGGGGCAGGTACTTCATTGGTGGCCTGCTGTGGGTGCCTGTATACGCGGGTTACAATTGTGCTACCCACTGCAGCTCTATCTTTAGTGTATTTTTTAATTTTTTCCCCTTTTACCCGTCCCTTTAAAAATTGTTGAAATTTATTTATTTTAGGTTGTTTTCATTGTATTTTGTTAAATATTGTTGTACTATTTTTTGAGCACCATTTGACAGGTGAGGAGTGGGGGGTGGTAAGGCCAGTGGAAACCACAGTTGCTCAATGTAATCATTTACCAAAGAAAGCTTTGTGCAGGAAAGATAAATGCTGGTACAGAAAAGACATCCTTGCTTTGTTGTTTAAAAGGCAAATTATTATTTTATCTAAGTAATAATTTTGAGATTAAAAAATCTCAAAATTATTATCCCATCCTCTGCTTCAGTTACTGTCACTCATCCTGGGGATCACTGGGCAGCAGGATGTATTGTATTGTATTGTTTATTTGCCTAGCCATATGGCCATTGCAACAATAGCAACTAACCACCTCCAAAATTCAATAATGCCAATATAACAAAATATAACAACATATACAAAATATACAATATATAACTTCAACACATTTCGAATTCAAATTCCCTTACCAATTACAATTTAAAACTTTATACCTTAGCATTAAAAAAAATAGATACAATTTAAGAAAAATGACATACACAGTCAAAACAGTCAATAAAAAAAATATAATCACATTATAATAATAATAAGCACACTATTTCAGGTACCCAAGAAACATCCCCATTTCACTCAACTCTCAAAGACAGAGCAGGATTTTAATCATAAGAGTTCCCCCTTCTTAAACAACCTTCCAAGGTTGATGCCCTATTAACCAATAAACTCTCCCTTCATCACCTTATTTCTTTTCATTCAATATACCCTGGTCAAAAAAATTGCCACACTCTTTGAGATCCTGATATCCTTATCTCTCAGGAGGGCTACCTCCGTAATACAAGTAGAGATACTAACCAACGGCGCTATATAATACTCCCTCCAATATTGGTAAACCGGGCACTCTAAAAGAATATGGGGAATCGTCTCCACTTTATGCAGACCACATTGCTGACAGAATCTTTCCTCCCAGGGAATACTGTCCAATCTGCCCTCCATCACAACAGATGGGAAGGTGTTTAATCTAGCTAACATGAAGGCTACTCTCATTGCCCGCATGCTTAGCTCATCCAGGTATTTTGGGCCATCCAGAGGGATCGCCCATTCCCTATACAATAATGCTACCTTTTGGGACATAAGCAGTTCATGCTCCATCTGGAGGTCTTGATCCCAAGTCCTGGTTCTCACCTCCCCCAGGCCCTACTAATGGGGAGCTTTAAAAGAAATTCCAGGGACAATCCCAACAGTCTCAGCTTGCGTTAGACCCATAGATGCCATTTGCCCATGGCAGTTGGTACTATGTGGCAAGCCAGGGAGCCTGAAGAGGCTAGGTTTAGCGCAGCCAATATTTTAAAATTGCTGCCTTGGCTTGGGAAGCCACACACTTAACCCCCGCTTCCACCCTTAATAATACTGCTGGAGTAGCTCGAGGGACCTGCAATATAGTCCTCAGCATTTGGTTTTGCTCCTTCTCCAGTTCCGTAATCTTACCTACCCCCCAACGGGCAGCAGGATGACATTTCCTCCTCTCCTTCCTGATGCCCCAATGAGATAGCTACTCCTTTTCCCAAAGCCTTTTGATCTGTAAATGAAATCAATCAATGTAAAGACGACTGAGACCACTTTTAGATGGGCGGCTCTACTTATTGGTTTGAAAAAAAGTGCTTCCTGAAAAGCCGTGTGGGGTGCGTTTAGACACACTAGAAGTAGCCGGCCGCCATAGGAATTGCGGCTAATGCGGTCTCTTTGAAGCCATATTTGTAAAGTCCCAATATGGGGCTTTCCAAATATGGCTTCAAAAAGACTGCGTGAGCTGCGATTTTTATGGCAGCCGGCTACTTCTGGTTCATCTAAATGCACCCCACACGGCTTTTCAGGGAGCGCTTCCTTCAAGCCGGTAAGTAGAGCTGCTCATCTAAAAGAAGTCTCAGTCTAATCAACCCTTTAAAAAACTGGGTTTTTTTCAACCTGTGTTTCTCAAATGCCCTCTTCCTCCCACTGAACTCTGAGTTACTGGATGTTTTTGTCGGCAATGTAAAACTTAGAGGGAATGCAGGGGCATCCATACCGTTCACTTTGAAATAAGGGTCCCTTCCCCCATATGATTATGCCTATGTATCATAGGGAACATGAATCACAGGATTTATTTTTACTTGGGAGGGCTAGCGATGGTATACTATTTAGAGAATCTATTTTTAAAAATAAATAAATCAGGGAACCTTCTTTTTTTTGCAATCTCCAAACTATAGGTGGAGATAAACCCCTCTCCTCTCCATGCATCATAGGGAACATGAATCACAGGAGTTATTTTTACTTGGGAGGGGTAGAGATGGTATAGTATTTAGAGAATCTATTTTTAAAAATAAATAAATCAGGGAACTTTCTTTATTTTGCAATCTTCGAACTATAGTGGAGCTAAACCCCTCTCCTCTCCATGTCCCCACTTAGGACTATGTGCATGAGTAAATTTAGTTCAGGGGTTTTCAATTAGGGTTTACAAAGTGGAATTGGGATGGGGGAGTTTCAACCATGCTGCCCTTTCAGTAACGCTACATAGCATGGGGGTCCCATTTGACAGGGGGAAGGTTTTCTCAGTATGGGAAAAAGTCTGAGCCACTGATGTAGAGTGTTCACCACAGATGAATCAATACAGTGAAACCCCAGGAAAGTGATGAAAGGTAAGGCTGAAAGCTCCTAGACATGGAGGTAATGACTTTAGGAATAGTTCTACTTGGCATTGGCGGTACATGATTCAGTGCACCTGGTATACAAGTCACTTTGGGATAGTAACTGAAATGGCATGAGGTTGAGAAAGCATTGCTTTACCTAGCCAAGCAAACAAGTTCCAAGAGGGAGAAGCTTTTAAGCACTTGCTATAAGAGGTGTACATGAGTTCATGCCAACAAAAAAATGGATGTTCACAGAGTGTGATTCCCTTTTGTTGTCCCTTGATGCAGGGTTGTTGTTTTTGTTTTTCCCCTCCTCTCCTGCCTCTTTATTTCAAATCTTTTCCTCAGGCCTTTTCCAGGACAGTACTAGAGATTTTGTAACAATTAGCTGCTAATTATTTCAAGAAAAATCTAGAATCATTATTTTTAAAATGGCAAAAATAAAGTTTTAAATGTTTGACCCTCCCCGCTCCTTTGAAGTTGATGTCAAAATTCCCATTGACTATAATGGTGGAGGAGTGTCCTGCAAATATTTATTTAGAGATCAATCTGCTGAGTAGAGTCTGACAGTGCTAACATTTAAGGCAGACAGAAGTCCATTGGATTGAATGGGAGTGGTACCCCCATTAATTGCTAATGACAGTGCTATTTGCCTGAAGTATCACATTGCTTGTTCCATAAATAAGTTGCCCGTGCTTAGCGCTAAGCAGCTGCTATTAAAACTAATAGGATCCTACTGTGACTAGTGAGGACTTTTGGAAATGAAGCCATTTATTTCCTCAGGTGGGCAATGAAAAAGAGCATGTGCTCAGCTTGTGTTCAGCATAAGAACAACCACTCTTTGTAGCCTCCCCACCCTGTCTCATCTGGAGACACCCCTTGTGTCTCAAACTTTTGGGACCTGCTACGGTTGGTTTGGAAGCAAGCAAGTAACCTCTATATACCCTGTGTGTGTGAGGGATGCAGTCTTCTGTGTGTGCACAGGTGGTAACCCTGCTATAAAAAATATAGGACCCTCCTATCAGTGAGCTCCAGAGTACCAGACATGGGAAACTCATGTCCGTGCCCTATCCTATCCAATTAGTACTCAATGGGATGCCATATTTAGCAACATACTGTTTCTGTTAACAAATTTCTGGTGTTCTATTACTTATTTTCCATTTCTGCCATGTACATTTCTGCCATGTACCAAGATAGGAAAATAGTCAGGAACATTCAGAAACACACACAAAAAAGTGAAACAGTAAGTTGGATTAGGTTGGTAAAATGGAAAATCGGCAACTCAGTAATGGTAATACCAGGTATTTGGGGTAGTTGGGTGCCTGACTCTATCAAGTACTGGTTGGACACCTGACCGGATACCTGGAATTTCAGGTATTACCAGCAGGTAGCAAAAATAGCTTCCCATTTCCACTTTACCACTCATAAGAGTTCTGAGCATGATCAGAACTAGCAGGCCAGATCCAAGATGGTGTCCACAGCATGCGGATGCTGCCAGCACCATCTTGGAAAGGTCTGAGCATGCTCAAAAGGGACCATTCAGGCTCTTCTGAACATGTCCAGACTGCTTTTTGTTTGTTTGTTTGTTTGTTTGTTTAAACTTATCAGTCCAGGAAGAGGCCACGCTTTCCAGGACCCATTCCAGAAGGTAAGTACCCTGCCCCTGACCCCCCACTAGGCCACCATCCCCTTAAATTCCCCACCCCTGAAACCCTGCTAGGCCCCTTCTAGGCCCCCAGTCCCCTTCCCAGGCCCCCTCTGGCCCCACTCCCTGCACTTGGCCGAGGTTTGACCGAGTCCTGAATTTTCGGGGCAGGTCCTTGGAAATTTGGCAATCAGCAAACTAAGATCAAATGCCCCAGTTCTCAGTAAATTCTGAGGAAAACCAAGGACCAAGTTATAGCACTAAAAACAAGGTAAGATCCATTTAAAATATTTTAAATAAGTTTTTTATTATCCTTTTTCTGTATTTTCTCTTTTTCGACCTGTTGCTTGTGACATGTTTTTTTTAAAAAAAAATATGTTTTTTTCTTGTTGGTTACCCAGTAATAGTATTTCAGTATTCTGGTAACTGTATTATTTGGTGTTTCACTATCGCTGTTAACTGCTGTAGTTTGAAAATACTGATTGATTAACTGGTTGACTCTCTGGAATTGAGATTATTATCCACGGATAACAATTTTGCTATCTGTTTCTTCTCTGTGCTAAGGACACAAATGTATTGGTGCTGTGGTGGTCTGTAGTAAGGAGATGGGTATGCCAGGAAACAAGGGTTGTGGGAGGGACGTGTTGGAACTACTCACCTGCAGAGCACTCAGGTGAGTGCCCCTTCCCTCCCGACCTCAGTACTTACTACTTAGTACTGAGTTCCAGTACTCAATACTCATCTCCTCCCCATTGAGGTACATCCTGCTCTACCCCCTGGTGACCCCCAACTAGGAATGTTCACAGATTTTGTTTTTGTTATTGCTTTCGCTTTTGTTGTTAAAATTTCATTTGTGTTCATATGTATTTTCGTAATTATTTTTCATTTCATTATTACTTTGTTTTTGTTTTACATTGGTTTCAATGCTAAATGCATTCTTGGATATAACATCTTTGTCTTCCATCCAATTTGAATGAGATTTGTACAGATTGTACCCCTCACCTACCTGCCAAATAACAGAAAGATTGGATAGAGGGCCTCTATTTTATAAGCAATTTAAATGTTGTGATTGTAACAGAAGTTACATTCCTATTTCTCACTGTAACCTCTGTCTTCCTTTCAGTTTGGATGAGATTTGGAAATATTGTACCCTCACCCAAGGTATTATCCCTGCCAAATTTTAGAAAGATTGGATAAATAGTCCCAATTTTACAAGCAATAGTGGTTTGTGTGTGTGTGTGTGTGTGTGTTTTAATTTTAACAGATGTTGGCAACATGGATTAAATTACTTGCTGGTCTGTCTTAATTTAAATTTGAGATGTTTTACTTTGGTTCTCTGACAGTTTCCAATCTTCAGTCTTGCTAAGAGTGGCCCCAGAGTGGAGGGCAGATGAGGGGGAGAGTAGCAGGCACGCACTAGGCAGCAGCAGTGTTGGCACTGGCAGCATGGCAGGAAGGCATAGGCAGTTTGGCACAGGCTTCAGTCATTATGGGGACCCCAAGTGTGTTGGGGTGTAGCTTCAACGTTCAGGGAAGGGAATGCCTGAAGGGGGCAGGAGGACATTGGGCAGCCCCCCAAGTGTGGGTGGGGGTGTCACTTCTACATGTAGGGAATGCCTCGGGGGGGCAGGAGGACAGTACCTCTTCGCTCCTTCATTGTGATTCTGCAGCTAGGCTGCACTACAATGAGGGATGGGCAGGAGGAAGTTGGGCAGCACCCCAAGTATTTAGGTGTGTGTTTCCACTTGCAGTGAATGTGACATTGGGCAGCACCCCAAGTCCATGGTGGTGTTTGTCAACTTGAAGGGAACACCCGGGGTGGTGGGAACAGGAGGACATTGGGCAGCACCCCAAGTGCATGGTGGTGTCACTTCAACTTGCAAGGAATGCCCCAGAGGGACAGGAGGATTTGGGGGGAGAGAAAGAGGGGGAGAAAGAGAGAGAGAGATTGTCAGACAGGCAGTGGTGGACAGCAGCCGGAGTAGGAGGAGCAGCATGGAACTGGTGACAGAGGAGGCTGCCCCTCACCCATGGGCACTAGCACTTCCCTTCCTTGTTGTGATTCAATATGAAGCTAGGCTGCAGTCATAGGGGTTCTATATGTGCTGCTTCTTGTGTCACTGGCACACAGGTTTCACAGATTGCCTCAGTTTCCCCAAATGGAAAAGTACTTAGTGATCCAGACCAGACATAATCTGACCTGAATATAGGGTAACTGTTTCCAATTTGTGGGTTATACTGCTACACCTACTATGTGGGTAGGATCCTCCTTAGTATGTATAAGTAATGACAATATATTTTAAAAGAGGAACTCTAGACAAAAGAATATATAAAAAGCATATAGGATTACTTAAATTCAAAAGTAATAACAGATGGTACAAAAGGAAAAACTAGTTCAGTTACAAATTGAACACTGTGGTACAAAAGACATTCATCACACAACATTCATTGTCTAAGCTTTAGTCTAAGTCAAAACCTTAAAGGGAAAGAATATGCTTTAATCTCTAGCTCAATGGTCTCATAGTTACCCAGTTTAAGGCCCATTCTGCCAGGGGATGAGAAGAGTTGAGAATTCAGAGAACTTCTACCCTCCTCTTTCCTGAGGGGCCATTTTTATACCAAATGCTCTGTGCAGTTAAGCATTTCTGAATTAAGTCACTACGTGCTGACCACCTAGCTAAGTTAATGAAATTCTAGTAGACATGATAAACATATCAAGCAGGAACTGAATACAAACAAACAAACAAACAAACAGAAAAACCTCTAGTACTGTCTAAAGTAAATAATTACTAACTTCAGTAACAATGGCAGAAACTTGCCTTATTTACTATTTCTGCTGGTCAGCATCTTGAAAGTCAGCTGTTTGCTGTTTTGCTGTTTGCTTGTGTCTAGCAACTGCTAACACATCTATAAAGTTGGTTTCAACCAGAGGCATGCTTTATATGCAGAGTTCTCCTAGTAGGCATACCTTCTAATCACGTTTTAAACAAAGGTTTTTAAACAAAGTTTTGCCAAGAACAATAATAAAAATGTATGTCAATACATGAGACAGGGTGTTTTCAGACGTTACGGGCGGCCGGTTCACCACAGTGGATTCCCGGTGGGGGTGAACAAAACAACCACCCCCCGGGGCAAATAAAAGCCCCGAACAGACGTGACGGGACCGGGACAATGGCCGGGAATCGGGCCCCCAGATCACAGACCGGGGCAGCGCAACAGACGTGATGCCGATTCCCAGATGTGGTCAAAACACCCAGAAGCCACCGGGCAGGGGCGGGACACAGACATGGCCATCTGAGGGCAACTGAAGCCAAAAGGCACACAAGGGAATGCCCACACAAGGGAAATGGGAAGGGAGGGAGGGAGAGGGAGAAGAGCCGGACAGGTACCACACAAATCAGGCACACAGCCAGCGGAGTCACAGCGGAACACATAGCACAAGCACACGCCCGGGCACAGACACACACACAGACACACACACATGCCCACACAAGGGAAAGGAAGGGAAGGGGGGCACGGGCGCCCGGACAACACACAAGGCACAACGGGAGCAAGGGGGGGGAACCACAAAAGGGCAGGGCAGGACACAGGCATCAGCAACCCCCACCCCCACAGCAGCACAGTCCGCACGGGCGCCCCCACAGCAACACAAGCAGTCTCGGAAAGGGGGGGTGGATCTCAGGACCAAGGCACAGTGGGGGCCCGCAATGCACAGCGAGCTGGGCGGGAATGGTCCAGGAGGCACACGGAGACCCCACACCCGCAGAGGGGCCAATGGAGGGCAGCCAGGACAGCCGGTGCAGCGCTGCAGGTCCAAGGACACACACACACCCCTACAGGAAGCACCGAGGGCCAGTCCAGGGGTCCTGGAATGCCCAGGTCACACAAGCACCCGAGGGGGGGGCGGGCAGCAGGTGGCAGCGCTGGCGGGTAGGGACAGGTAGCTGGACAAAGGTGGGTCAGTGAGGCCATGCAGAGCGCTGCACCCATGCACCAGGGAGGGCAACCACTGAGGGGAACCCCGGGTGTGCAGTCAGACTGGGGGGTGGGGCCCAGAGGGGGCCCGGGGACACAGGCAGGGGCAGCAGCACCCCATGAAGCAGGCTTCACCACAGCACGGCAGAGACATCAGGGAGGGAGCAGCCAGTGGGGACCGGCCCCCCTGGACAGGGGCAGAAGCCCACATGGGGGCAGGACACCGGGGGGGAGGAACACCAGGACTCACAGGCCACTTCTGGGGGCCACCATGGGCCCAGGGTCCAGGTGCCCCACCCGGTGAACCAGGTGGGGCAATGGATCAAGTCCCGGTGGACATGTGGTGGGTGATCAGGTAGTAGGCCTTGAAGGGATCATGCATGGAGAGACCCAGCTGGACATCCAAATGGGACCACACCCCCAATAGGGCCGACAGCTCCACTGCAGAAGGCTCTGACACACAGCAGGCAGAAGAAGAGGGTCAAGGAAGATGTCCCAGCTCCAGCTGGCGGTGGTACACCACCGCAGTGCGCTGGTATCCACGCGGCCCATGAACACAGGCAAAGTAGGACACGGCCAAGACAGGGCCACCCTCAGCAAGGCACACCGTGTAGGCACCCAGCCCACACACATGCAGTGCAGACACAGTCTCTGCCCCGGACCAGGGCACATGAGAACACCACTTGTCCGGGATGCATCCATCAGGGAAGCGAACCAGCCTCAGGGTCTCTGTATGCAGCCGGAAATCACGAGCACTCGCCTCATAGCCAAAGTAGTGAAGTCCGGAGCTCAAGCTCTCAAAGGCACCTGCACGGCTGGCCGGGCTTCCCAGGAGCAGCTGCACGGCTGGGGTATGCCACAGGTCGCAAAGAGAAATGGTCTCGTGGAAAGTCCAGATATGGGGGGCCCCAATGGGGCCAGGAAGCGGGAACCTGGTGGATGGACAACCAGCCATGGTCCTGCAAGACAGGGAGAATAACACCACAGACAGGGGGGCACACAAACCCTCCAGGGCTGGGAGGGCCTCTGAGGGGTCCCAAGGCCAGGAAAAGTGGCCATGGACCGTAACATTGTAGCACAACAGAGTGAGGCATGGTGTGCGGACCTGGCACAGCTGCTTAGCACAATAGCCCTCACTTAACAGCTAATCGGAAAACCAAGGCCACGGTGTTGCAAACAGCATGGGTGTGGGGGGTTGATGGGTGAAGGAATGCAGCTGCATAAGGAGCACATGGAGCCACGCGCCCATGCAGACATGAGGACTCATGCGCAGCCAGCACGTGTAACCATGGGCACACCCACAGACCCAAACACCCCATTGGGGGGCCCGGCCAGCTGGGGGCAGGCACCCGGCATGGCCTCCCAGTGGAGGGCCATAATAGGCATCCCCCAGCCCCCGGGGCCCCCACCACCATGGAGCGGGACAGGGTAGCTGCCTACTGGATGCACCTCGTGCTCGCAGCCTAGTGGTACTGCGACCACACTGAGCAGCTGCACCTCCTTGGCACGGAGGTGCACCTGGCCACCCGGCTGCAGGTTTCCCTGGCCTGGAGAGCTTCAAGGGCCCGCTGGGTGCACCATGGCCACAGGAGAGGCCTTGCTTGGCTCAGGGCACAGAGGCTATCTGGGGCAGACTGACAGGGCATGAGCCGGGGCAGGACCTGGCCCACGGCACTCCACGAGGCGGCCAGGTGCCTCCTGTGGGTGAGGGAGACCATGCGCTGGTCCGTTCTGCTCGCTATGCCAATTGAGAAGTGCCTATGGGTTGCTGAGCACCCACAGGGTTGGTGGATGAGGGCACTGGCCCAGTGGGACGAGGCAGCCTGGAGGGCCCACCTCAGGATGGACAAGCTCACCCTGCCACACCTAGCGGAGCTCCTGACACCCTGGCTGGAGTGACAGCACACCTCCATGAGGACCCCCATCCCCATGATCCAGCAGGTGGCCATAGGGGTCTGGGCCCTGGCAACGCCCGACTCCTGCTGGTACGTGTCCCAACACTTTGGGGTCGGGCTCACCACGGTAGCCTGTATCCTCCGGGATGTGTGCGAGGCTGTGGAGGGTGTGCTCCTGGACAGAATGATCCAGCTGGTGGACCAGGAGGGCGTGATGGCAGGGTTTGCGGCCGGAGGCTTCCCCAACTGCATGGGAGCTGTGGATGTCACCCACGTCAAGATCCTCCGCCCCTCCACAGGGCAGGCATCAGAGTATGTGAACTGGCACGGGTACCACTCCCTGCAGCTGCAGGTTGTTGTGGATCACTGGGGCCTGTTCATAGACATCTTCATGGGCAACTTCGGCCGCATTCACGATGCCCGGATCATGACTATCTACCCCTTCTATACCCGGATGTTCCGGGGGGATTTCGCTGACATGGAGATGTCCTGGATCGAGGGGATGCCAATGCCCCCCTGTATGCTGGGGGAACCTGCCTACCCCCTCACCCGCTGGTTGATGAAGGTCTACCCTGTTGCACTCACCCCTGTGGAGGTGCTATACAATACCCGCCTGTGCTCCAGCAGGACCGTGGTGGAACGAGCCTTCGGGGCCCTCAAGCAGTGCTGGAGGAGTCTCGCTGGGTGCCTAGACTACACTGTGGAGACCTCCGCCCTGGTGATCGGGGCCTGCTGTGTGCTCCACAACGTCTGCAAGACTGAGGGGGCAGCCCTGGAATACCCAGAGCCCCACAAGACCACCGGTCCCGTGCCCCTGTATGTGAATGCCAAGAACCCCAGGGAGTACCGTTATGCCAAGCGCATCAGGACGCCCTTGCAAGGCATACTGCCTGGGGTGCCCGGGAGTGAGGGGCTCCCCTCCCTGGCCCACCCACTGGGGTTCCTGGTGCCAGCCCCTGCCGGGTTCTTCCCCCCCTTGTCACCCACATACGGGCCCTGGAGGCATACATGTGTGTATACATTTATTTCACCCACGTGTACAGTGACCCCTCCATCTCTCCCTCCACCCCTGTAGTCCCCTTCCCCCTCTAGTGCCCCCCCTCACACCATCCTCCCCCTCCCTCCCTGCCCCCCCTATTTTCCTGGGTCGGCCCCGTGAGCGCCCAATGTGGGTCATGGATCCCTGGGATCTCCCCTCCCCCCCCACTTTCAGTGTTCCCAGAAGTGTCCTGGGGCTCCTCCAGGTCCGGCAGGGGGGGCGGTGGTTGGTTGGAGGGGGGGCCGGGACCCGGGGGGCCCCCCTATGGTGGTTGCACCCTCCTGAGGCCGGGGAGCACCAGGAGGCGGATGCTCGGCCCCTGGGGGTGGGGGGTCGGCAGGGGTGCCTGCGCAGGGGGCAGGGGTGCCGAGGGGCCTGGCATGGGGCCCTGGGCAGGCAGGGTGCCCGGGGGTGCAGCTGCCATCACATAGGCGCACATCATGCCAGCGTGCAGGAGCAGGGAGTTCCGAATATTGTGGGACGTATCCATCTTCGCAGAGTGCTCCCGCACCATGCCTGTGATGGCCTGCTCCAGCCTCCTGAGTGCCTACACCTGCCTGCTGTGCTCCCGGCGCTTCTGCCTCCGCTCCAGGTGCACCTTGGCCTGGAGCCTCTGGTCCCTCGCCTCTGCCTGCTCCAGGGACCCCTCGATGGCCGCCTCCCTCCGGTCCACGGCCGCTATCATCCTCTCCCCCTGTTCCTCTGAGGTCTGGACGATCTCCTCTGCCCGGTCCTCCCTCCTCCTGAAGACCCGTGCCCAGTGCTCCCTCATGTGCTGCGATGGGGCCATGGGCCCTGGGGATGCTGGCTGCTGGGGTTGCCCTGAGGGTACGGGAGGGTTAGTCTGATCTTGACCCTGATCCCTGGCGATGATGGGGTAGGGGCCCCACAGGCCCCATGGCGTCTAGCCAGGCCCCTACCCACCCCCGGCCCTCAGCCCTCTCACCCCTTCTGACTGTCCAGGGAACCCCTCTCTGCACCCTGGATTTCCCTCCCTACTGGGCCGCCTGCCTCACCTGGTTCCTGAGCCTGCTGGTGGGTCTCCTCGGCGGCTGTCTGCTCGCTCACCGGGGTCTGGTCCCGGGGAGTCCCATGGCCTGTGGGTGAGTAGGGGGGGTTGTGGGTGTTTGGGTGTGTGGTTGGCTGACCTGGGATTGGGCCCCCTCCTGCCTTGGTCTTGGGGGCGCTGGGACATGGTCTCGGGCTGGGCCAGACCCATCCATCCCCCCCATGGCCCCTGCCCCCATGGGCCTGTGGGCCCTTCTCCCTCCGGGTTGCCCGCTTACCCTCAATGTTGGTCTCGGATCCTTCTGAGGCCGGCCCCTTGGTGTGAGAGTGGGGGTGCTCCCCCATGGACCACTGACTGAGGGTGATGAGGGTGCTGGCCTCGGACTCCGCTAGCCCAGCCTGGGGGTGGGTGCTCTCTGGGCTGCTCTCTGGGGGGGCCTGCAGGTGCCAGGGGACCCAGGGCTTTCCTCCTGGAGGTCCGGGGTCCTGGAGCTCGTGTCTACCAGTGGGGCAGCGAGGGGAGGGGGTACCTCGGCCCGTTCCCTGACCTGGACCACAGTGCTCCTGACAACCCGTGGGGCGACAATGGATCCCTTCATATGCAGGATGCGGTCCAGGGCATCGTAGAATGGGGCGGTCCGGGCTCTGTGTCCGGACCGCCTATTGTTGTCCCGGATGGCCTTGTACCCCCTCTTAAGCTCCTTGGCCTTTGAGCGGCACTGTGCCGCTGTGCCCCACCACCTTCTTGTCCCGCTCTATGTCCTGGTAGACATGCTCATTGCGGTGGTTTTTTATTTTATTTATTTATTTATTGGATTTCTATACCGCCCCATCCTGCACAGCAGCTCGGGGCGGTTTACAACAGTAAAAACATTTAAAACATTTAAATACAACCATAAAACAAATAAAAGCTGGTGGTATATAAAATAAGTGAACAGGTGGGGGATTAAAAATCACCCCCCCCCTCCCTCCCAAAGGCCTGGGCAAACAGCCAGGTCTTACAGTTCCGCCGAAAGGTCAAAAGGCTTGGGGCCAGGCGAGCTTCCTCCGGAAGGGAGTTCCACAGCCGCGGCCCTATCACCGAGAATGCCCGCTCCATCGTGGCCCCCCGCTTAACACGGGGGACCTCCAGGAGGGCACCCCCGGCAGACCGCAGGAGTCGTTCCGGGGCGCGAAGGGCGAGGCGGTCCCTAAGGTAAGAGGGGCCAAGGCCGTATAGGGCTTTATAGATCATTACTAGGACCTTGAACCTGGCCCGGCACACTATCGGCAGCCAGTGCAGCGCTCGGAGCACCGGTGTAATGTGCTCCCGGCGACCCGTCCCCGTAAGAAGACGGGCCGCCGCATTCTGCACCAGCTGCAGCCTCCGGGCCAGGAACAAGGGAAGCCCCACGTAGAGCGCGTTACAGTAGTCGAGTCGCGAGGTGACGAAGGCATGGATGAGGGAGGCCAGGTCCGGGCCAGAGACATACGGACGCAGCCTACGTACCAGATAAAGCTGGCGGAAGGCAGCCTTCGCGGCTGCCTCCACCTGCTGCTCCAGCCGCAGGCCTGCGTCCAAAATGACCCCCAGACTCCGGACCTGCTGAGCTACAGGGGGGCAAACCCCCCCAATCAGGGGGGCCACCACCCCCTTCGCCCTCCCCACCACCATTACCTCCGTCTTATCTGGGTTGAGTTTCAGTCTGCTCTGTCGCATCCAATCCGCCACGGCCTCCAAACATTGGGATAGCACCGAGACAGCAGGGTCTGGGTCGGTAGAAAACGAGAGGTACAGCTGAGTATCATCAGCATACTGGTGACATCGCACCCCGAACCCTCTCACGACCTCCCCCAAGGGCTGCATATAGATGTTAAATAATAATGGAGACAAGATCGATCCCTGCGGAACGCCACACGGTAAGGCGCGGGGGCTCGATGTTTCTTCCCCCAACACCACCCGTTGGCTCCTCCCCGAGAGGAATGAACGGAACCATTCAAGAACAGTTCCGTCCAGACCCCCCCGGTCACGCAGTCGTCTCAACAGCAGCCCATGGTCCACGGTGTCAAAAGCGGCCGAGAGATCGAGCAGGATGAGAAATGTCGAACATCCCGCATCCATCTCCCGGCGGAGGTCGTCCACCAAGGCCACCAACGCCGTCTCGGTGCCATAGCCGGGGCGGAACCCAGATTGAAACGGGTCAAGGAGCCCGATATTATCTAGATGACCCTGGAGCTGGAGCGCCACTGCCCGCTCAATAACCTTCCCTAAAAAGGGAAGGTTAGAGACAGGTCGGTAGCTGGCGAGGGCGTCCACGTCCAACGATGGTTTTTTCAGCAGGGGGCGCACCACAGCCTCTTTTAAGCAAGGCGACAACCTCCCCTGCCGAAGGGACGCATTCACCACCCTCGCCAGCACCGTCCCCAATGTCTCCCCGGAAGCTTTTACCAACCAGGACGGGCATGGATCTAGTTGACAACACGTGGCCCTCACAGACCCCAGGACATCCACCACATCGGCTGACGTCACTTCCTGAAACTCGCCCCATAAAGATGGAACAGACGGACCCTCCGTCCCCCCGCTCTCTTCCCCTACTGCTGTCAACCCAGCGTCGAAATCGGCCTGAATCCGAGCGATCTTGTCTGCGAAGTAGTTGACAAACTCCTCACAGCGGGCCCGGGACAAGTCCCCATCCAGGCGGAGGGAGGCCGGACTCACCAGCCCCCGCACCACCCGAAAGAGCTCCGCTGGACGTGACTTCGCAGACGCTATGAGGACGGCGAGGAATTCCTTCCTCGCCGTCCTCACAGCCTCCACATAGGACCGCAAATGGGCCCTGTGGAGAAGACGATCGGAGACAGACCGAGTCCGACGCCAGCGTCGCTCTAGCCTCCTGCCCATACGCTTCATACACCGCAGGCCCTCAGTAAACCAAGGAGTCCTGCGGTGACGAGACCCAGGCAGAAGGCGCCTCGGAGCCACCCTGTCAATGGCCTCCTCCAGCAAGATGTTCCAATGCCGGACCAGCTCATCCACAGAGTGACCATCCGCATCCAGGGTAAGTTCCCTCAGGACCTCCTGGAACCGCTGGGGTTCCATCAGCCTCCGAGGGCGGACCATCCTAACTGCTCAAGCTCAGCTCAAGCTGGTACTCCAGGGTCCCCCATATCCTAATGAAATCTGGGTCTCCTGGAGGCCCCACTGGCCCCCTCTGTGGTACGCCTTCCTCCCTCTTCTCCACTGTGGTTCGTCCTCCTCCTCTGCCTCCGCCCGGGCTGGTCCGGTGTCCTCCGGGGGCTCGTCCACCCGGGCGTTCCCATGTCTGCGGGAGGCAGAGGGTAGGGGGTTAGGATTTGGTGCATGCCCTGGCCCCTCACGTGGCACCCCCTCCTCCCTGATGGGAGCCAGGGCATGCCCTGTGCCCCCCCTGGTGCCCCGTCTCCCCTGCCCTTGTTTCCCCTTACCCATTTCCTGGGTGCCTCCTCCGGCCCTGTTCCGACTGTTGTCCCAGGGGCGTCGTGTCCTGCCTGCTGCTTTGGGTGTTGTCCCTGCACCTCCTCCATGGTCAGCACGACCCCCAGCTCCCCCTCCTCCGCCTGCGCTCCCTCCACCACTGCCCCTGCCTCCTCCTCCGCCTCCACCATCGATCTCTCACCCACCGCTCTCTTCCGCCTCCCTCCTCGCTCCATCCCACCACGCTTCCCTGCTGCAGAATTCCCTTTAAATCTCCCTCCAGTGGTTGTGTTGTTGCTGGTTGCCTGGCAGCAATGCTGCATGTATTGTCCATGGCTGGGGATCATTTCCTTTGGTTCCGCCTGGGGATTGACATCCAGACGTTACTTTTTGGTGGTTCCCGGTGGGGATGTCTTTGACCACGCTTCCCAAGATTTTGCACCAGGTAGCCCGGGAAGCATGGTTGAAATTGACCCCATGTGGGTATTGAGCGTGGTGAACATCTGGCAGCCACCTAACAGACGTTCAGGGCTCTTTGGCCCCACCACGGGATTGAGCATGGTTCACTGTGGTTGAGCATGATCTTGTAACATCTGAAAACACCCACAGACGCACAGAGACACACACAGGCACAACACACCAGAATCTAGGACAAGACAGACAATGTAAATGAAATTTAGGGGTAGATTAAAAACACAAAGGAGAAAGGATTTAATGAGGAGAGGGAGTGGGAAGGGAACTGAAGGATTGGAAAGGGATGAGAGAGGAGAGATGTTATCTCTTTGGAGTAAGGCTGGAAAGCGTGCATGCACACACACACACACACACAGGGTGAAAACAGACATGACGCTAACCACTCTTTAACCACCCTTGGTGGTTATTTATGCATGTTGCAGGGCTGTATTGGAACCCTATGCAGCCCTGAAACATGCATAAATGACCACCAAGGGTGGTTAAAGGGTAGTTAGTGTCATGTCTGTTTTCACCCACACACAAAGCCACAATCTGTGAAGCATTCAGAACAAGCTGGACTAGCCACAGACACAAATCTGGGGAAGCTGCAGGAGTTTTTAATGACCTTATGCCTGCCTCAAAGACAGCCAAGTCTTTCAAATTGGTCCTTGCAAGCTAGAAGCATGCAGTAACAGAGGGTAATTTCAGACGTAACGGGCCATTCGGCCGACCACGCTGAACCACGGTCCAGCATCCATTTCAGATCCTGGACAGAAATCAGTTCGGCCATCCTTTAGATGTGCTGGCCTGATTCCTAGTGGGGAATTGTCCCTGTGCACAGTGGCCAATGCGGCCGATGTACATGATCTCGTCCCGTGGTCGGGGCCACGATCCGGGCCAGCTGAAGGTAACAGACATTACTTTGGGCCAATCCCAGATCGTGGCCACCGTGATCACTGTTGGGGCCCGATCCCACCATGATTCTGGACCTCCGGGTGGCCAGAGGTCCAGAATCATGGTCATTGTGATTCCTTCCGGAGATTCACTGGGATGAACATCTGGTGAAACTCAAAAGAGACGTTACGGGAATCACGGCCACCACAGGGGATTCACTGTGGTTGACCGTGATCTCGTAATGTCTGAAATTACCCATGGTCTGATTGGCCAGTGGAGATGTCTGTCATCTGTGCTGGGCTGCCGTCCCCCTCACTCCATCTCCCCTCCTCCCTGCCATGTGTATGCCTGACCACAACAGCCCTTCGCAGGCAGGAAAAGGAAAGAGAAACCCTGACATCATTATTTTTATTTTCTGTCATTATGATTGAATAACGATAATGAAAGGAAGCTCATTCATTGTTGTTGTTCTAATAAAAATAACAAGAGGCATAAAATCCATACCCCCCAACTCCCTTACCCTCTTTACCACCCACAAATCCTAAAACCAGCCCTGAGTGTGCTGTGAATGCAAGTCTACTCTGTCTCTCTCTGGGACTGGTCGGACTTCTTTTTAAACTCACCAATTAGGAGGTGTTATGTCTATTATATATAAATAAGAAACTATAACAGAATTTGAAGCAGAATGCAGACAATCCATCCAAATACAACTTTTGGCAGAAAAAATACTGCCTTTTATTCATAGGAAGCTTCTCCAATCACAACTTTATTATTTAGACATTTTCAAAATAATACAGTTGTTTAAGGGGGAGACAGAAGGGAGGGGAAAAAAAACCTTTTCTTGTCAATTCCAAAATGAAAATGTCAGCCTATTATTTCAGTTACAGGCACAAACTAAAAACTAAACACTTGATACTTTCTGTGCAAAAAAACGTAAAAACAGATGTGCAGTCAGTGGAACTGTTCCCCAGGCCACCCTGGTGAAAAATCGCAGGAGAGGTTAGGGCACTGAACTAACATACTTGTGGCTGGGGAGTCCTCTCTCCACCTGCGTGGACCGGGAGCACGACAAACATGTGGGCGGCTAGCTCCATCCACATTCTGCTCTCCTTGCCCCCCCCTCACCACCACCACCATGATGGACAGCCATGGTAGACAATGAAACACAGTCATGATGACCGGACATGGAAGCTCTAGGGGTGTGAACCAGACCCCCCATGTCATTTTCATTTTTCATTTTTGTTATCGTTATTCAAAAATGTCATTTTTGTTATCGTTATTAACAACAATGTCATTTTTGTTTTCGTTACCGTTATTATTTTTGTTATCATTTTTGGTATAATTTTTAATATAGTTTTTGTTGGGTAATTTCAGACATTACGGGATCACAATCAACCGCCCTGAATCACAGTGGATTCAGCATGGTGGCTGTGATTTCATTAACATTTGTTTGAGCCCTGCCACATGTTCACCATGGTGAATTCCTGGTGGGGTTCAAAGCTAACCACAGTTCTGGAGGTAATGTCTATTACCTCGCCCTGTTCCTGACTGTGGTCTGGACTGCGGTATGGGATCGGGTGCAGCAGCCTGATTGGCTGCTGCACCTGCCCATCTCCCCGAGGGCAGGCGGTGGGTGGAGCGTGGGGGGCAGGGCTGAGTGGCTGCATGTCACACAGCCCTGCCCCCTCCCCAATTCCCCTCCATGATCATGCCGGCACGTATAAACTTTATAAAGGATGGCCGGTCTGATCACGGACCGGGATCCAAGATGGATCGTGTCACGCCTGAAATTACCCATTATTGATATCGATATTCGTTATTGTTATTAATACCGTTATTGATATCGGTACCATTTCAAACAAACATTTTATTTTTGATATCGGTATCATTATTGATTCCTGTGCACAACTAATATTTATCTAAATCTAAGGGAGACAGGGGAAGGGGAAAGGAAAACTATCTATTATCTAATAAATTATTTATATAACTATTCTAATCTAATCTATAATAATCTAATAATAATCTATAACAATATAATCTAGTCTATAATATATATCTATAGCTAACCTATACTACCTATCTATATATAATGTACAGAGGGGAGAAGGGCAGGGAAAGGGAGAAGGTACAGTGTAGGGTATGAGGAAGGAAAGGTATTGCTGGGAATACCAAATAAATATATAAATAAATAATACAATGAGGGCTAGGGAGGATTTTTAATGTGCAAGCACCACAGTTCTGTAAACACAACCTGACAAGCAGAGTTCTCACACAACAGAGTGAAAAAAAATGGCCCTCCCATTATAAAGGGTTGCAGTGCACTCCCCCCAAAGTCTCTCTGATTGGTTGTGGGAGACAACAGGTATTGAGCAATCATAGAGTTCCATGAGACTGCTTGAGCCTGCTTCTGCTGCTCATTGTCCAGGAATACATCCATTAGATACTGCTGAGCTCTCCGCCCCTCCCAACACAGGCACAGTTCAAGAGTTCAACCCTCTTAATACTCCGGCATCTCTGCTCCCTCTCTACATTTTCCTTCCTAAACTCAACTGCCACAGCACTAATAATAACAACAATGATAACAACATTGTTGTTTTTGTTTCTTGTTATCGTTTTTTTAATCATTTTTGGTATTGTTTGGGGTATCATTTTTGGTATTGTTATCAATATCGTTATTGTTATCAAAAGCATTATCATTATTGTTATCATTATTCTTGGTTGGGTTTTTTGTATTCTCGGTTGTCGTTTTCATTATTGTTGTTATTCTCGGTTGTCATTTTTGTTATTGCAATAACAAAAACGAAAATGACAATTTTTGTTATTGTTATTGTAATAACGAAAATGACATGCACACCCCTAGGCAGCTCCCAGACTGGGGCGGGTGTGCCGCAAGCACAGGAACAGAAATGTTAGTCTACTGTGGCCCATCCTGGCCTGCTCAGGAAAGTTATAGCGCGGGCTTCGACCTTGCAGATTGCTGTTGTCATAGGCCAGGCTAGCTGCCGACACAGATATGGGAAAACTCAGGCCAACATCTGGTGTAGATGTTGGCCTGGGTTTTCACTACACACATTCAGGTGGGTCCCAGGTTACCACAGCGGGCCACAGCAGGCCAAAAACATGTCTGTTTTTACCCATTGTTATGATCGCTTTGTGTCATTGGATGGAAACAGAAGTGATGCCTATCTGGCAATGGTCCGACCGAGGCCAGGTTGGGAAGCCTCAGTGGACATCCTGTGAACTGGGTTGGGCCACACAACAAATATGCCTGTGGTTGGGCCACCAGGGAGTGTGGGGAGAATCATGAACATACGGCCAGCTCCACTCCATGCTGCGCCCTGCCATGATGGGTAGTCATTGTGACCAATGACAGACAGCCTTGTCTACTGGCCATGGCGGACCTAATCCGGGCCATGTCTGCCAGACCACAGCAGACCTGATAGCCCACTGTGGCCTCTGACTTTGACCTGTTCAGGTGGACCTTAGCTTGGGCTGTGACCTCGATGTAGTCAGGGAGTGAGAGCCTGGGCTAGCCACCAACACAGCCAGGGGCAATCCTGGGCTGACATCTGATGGTGCAAAGGTGAGATCCGGTGAAGAGTGGGTCAAATCAGGCCACAGCAGCCCAACGTCACATCTACTTTTATATGAATCAACGTCTATTAATTATATACAAATATACAAAAAAGTAATGAATATACCAAATATATATATTATGGCAAACCTTGCTGTCCTGAGAGCAGTGAAAGGGTTGCTTGGATGAAGAGGACAATATTCACGTTTGTATTTTATCTGCATTATCCATGGCTCTGCAGAAAATGTGTGCAGATGATATTTTCTTTTAACATCACCAAATATAGACTTTCAAATCTAGTAGGTCCCCCCCCCCCAGATGCTGGGTTTTTTTCTCAAGGATTCTGCAGCTGCTCAAGCCAAGTTGTGTGTTCCACCTGTTAGCTAGAAGGAGTCATTCAGCCATGAGAAAGCTCAAAGCTGAATTTACACTTCAGTTACTACTCCAGCTTCATTTACTTGCCTGAGTGATCAGAGCAGTCAGAAGGCAAAACACGTGGGTGATGGAATAAGGCTGGAGTGAGTTGCTGATACAGAAATTCTAAGGTACTTTGAATTCGTAATTTGCCTGGTCAGATGGTTTGCTATAGAATATTGAAAAGGTAACATCTGAGCAATTAGCATTTGGTAAAAATGTTGATCTGGACAGTAAAAAATATTCTACAGTTTATTTAGCTAATGGTGTAAAAAACATCAATTTCATGCATTAACACTAGACTTGACACAAATATTTGAAGCAAATACTGAATTTGGGAAAAAATATATCTTATAATTGCATGTGTTTTAGTGAAATGAACATGAATGTGGCATTCTTTCTCATCTTTGTTTTGAACCTTCATTTCAATTATTTGCTTTCGTATTTTGATCACATGTCTTTTCGATATTTGCTGCTTAATTACTTGATACATTGTACACTTTTATATTTTCATACATCGTCATTTTACTATTCAGTGTTTTTGATTGTGATTGGTTCATCTGTGTGATGAAAAACAGAAGACTTATCATCCTCCCCTACTTGAGGGGTGTGTGTGATTTGGTGCCACTCCCCTTAGGAGGAAGCAGCAAGAGAAGCTTGCAGGCAGGCTGCAGAAGCTGCTGGGGTTGCTATGGAAACCACAATAATGGCACAAATTAAGTCCCATGAGATGGAGCTTCTTTGCCATAAGTTCAGGACACAGGCTCCCTTCAGCCTTCTGATGAGGCAATGGGAGCTGGCGGGACGCATAAGCTCTTGGCTTGTGACCCCCCCCCTCCCCAAGTTATCTTAGGAGTGGGCAGTGTGGAGCTCACTGGACAGAACAGCAGTGGAGCAGCTGGATGAGGCCAGGAACAGACAGGGCCGCAAAACCTCCAGTGAGAACTGTGCTGCAGTGTCCTGTCAGCTGTCCGGAGCCTGGGAACAAGAAAAAAACCCTTCCACCCTACCTAGTCAGGACTCAGGGAACCTCCGGGACAGCCCAGTGGGTGGGTGGATTTGAATTAGGTGCCTGCCAGGCTGAAGGGGACCCATTGGATCTACAATCAAGAGCCACAAGCTCTCACTAGGAATGGTGCTACAACCACCCATGTAGCAGCTGGGATGGGGGGGTGGGGGTTGGACTGGGAAGCTCCCTCCCTGCCAAGGTATGGGGATGCTGGGAATAGCCCACGGTCAGTGGCCAAAGACTCCATTCAGTTCAAAGGGAAAAGGTGGGACCCAGAGGCCCAAAAGTGGGGAACCCACAGGTAGATCCCCAGGCCTGGGGTGTTGGGCCTAGGGAGGAGCGTGGAGCACATTGAACAAGGCAAGGAATATACCCCATTAATGGCAGGCCACCCTCTCCCCTCACCTTCTCTATTCCGAGTTGGGGGGGGGATAATTTTTTTAAAGAAACAAAGTTCAAGTTAAAGAACCTTACCTAACTTACTGTCTATTCTTGGGGTTTTTATCAGGCATCGTAGCCCAACATTGTTTTATTATAAAGTGGCCAATTTCTAAGGTACCTTCATCTATGCCAAATGTCTTCCCCTGGCATCACTAGCTTACCCCCGGCTGTGAGATAGGGTGGGGGTGTGAGAAAGCATAGCCAGGCCTCTTGCCTGGTCCCAGGACCAAGGGGCCCACTAACCCCTCCTATCCACAGCTACCCTACCCCCCACCAACCCCAACAACAGGGAGTGGAGGCCGTCCAGATGGCTATGAACAACACACCAAGGGATTAGCCACAACACAATTATTAACCCACATGTTGTAACCACTGAGCACCACTCTCAGAGAGTATGTGAGTTTGCAAGGAATTAATCAGGGCCTGTAAGTCACCTCACAACCATCAGAAAAGTAAAGCAGATAGGCCTGTCTGGGCAAGAAAAAATGAAGCCAGGATTTCCATTCAGGACAAGAGCAGTAACCACATGGACAAAAGCTCTATAATCAGGAAGTGGTATATAGGGATTAAGACAGACAATATTGGTTCAGAATAAATGCAGAATGAAAACAAAATGAAAATAGCATGCAAGGCTAGCTTCATTTGGAAAATATATCTAAGTCCTTGCTTATGTTCAAGTTTAGAAAGCAAATAGCCTTATCTGCTCTGCAGTAAGCTTTCTCAGGTGTCACATGCTGGAAGCTTCTTCACAGGAATTCTCCTTCAGGAACTGTCTCCTCATGTGCTATCAGGCACTCCCTAAACAATAATACAGTTGACTGCTTCTCTTCCTACCTTTGTGGGAGGGGGGTCGTCAAGTCTGCAAAGTGCAACATAAGTTGCTTGAATGGGTATTGAACCTTAATCCTTTGCTTGGACTGGACTGGCTGTTGTGCTACACGTTGCACCTATTCTTGAGAAACAAAATGCCCCAATTATGTTAAAATGGTTGTACAACATGCCACTGCTGAGAATTCATGCATGCATGACACAACAGGAACTCATAAGATTTGTCGACGCATCCAGAATGAAACAAGGACAACCATGTTGGGTTTAAAAGGCCGCACTCTTTATTCAAACGGAATTAGGCATGGTGGGGGTAATTGCTAAGAATTGCTAGGAATTCCGGATCTACCGGTATCTGATACTGCCGGTATTTTGGTGTACCAGCAGTATCGGATTACCCCGGTATTTGGGCATACCCGTACTGGATCCCCGTACCAGATTTTTTTACATTGCAGCCATTTAAATGAATGGCCACAATGTAAAAAAAAGAAACAAAAAAACCAAACCCAAATACTGTCCCTCCCCAGTCCAGGCTGTGTGGGTGGAAGGGGGTACACCCCCCACCCACCCTGCCCAGCCTGGATTTTAAAAAAAAATAATTTCCCTGAAGTCCGTGCTAGTGCGGGCTCTGGACCGCTGCTGGCGACCCAGAGCCCTCACCAGCAGGTAAGGTACTGTGGTACTAGGGTGATCCCTGGGATGGGTGGTGGTTTAACACACACTCCACTCCAGGGATCACCCTACCTCCCCACCCAGGGATTGCCTACCTTTGGCGCTCCGGGCGGCAGCGGTCCGGTGGCTTCAGCGCTGGCTGTGGCTGCTGGCTTCAGTGCTTTCTAGGCCTTCCGGGTGTCCCACCCCTAGTAATTGCCCACAGGCAATTCAGGTCCAGTGCCAACTTCTTCAAATTGGGTACGTAACAACCCCAACAAAGGAGAGGCTTGGATGTACCCTCCAGAGCCGCCCTTTAACTACCTAACTCAAATGTCTCCCCTCTGGCATTGGCTAACAGCTGCCTCCAGAGGGGACAAAGTCCTTCCGGACTCGAGCCAAGAATTTAAGTTACCGCCAGCTTGGGGACCACTCATATCCCTTCCTGCCTTTGCCAGTAACTCACCTTGGGAGGTTAACCCTGTTGCTGGCCGCACCCAGTCTGTGCCCCAAGTGTTCCCCCATATCTCTTAGGGAGATGCCTCTATTCACTACTTATTCTTACCAACTTGCTACAGCACTAGACCCCTGCCACATAGGGGCCGCCACAATTTACAGTGGACGGGCCCGACTCCCACCCTGCTCAATCCCTCTTAACCCAAAATCTCTATTAACTTGGCCTTCAAGGTTGCCAAATAACAATCATTCCCTGCCTGTGATAGGTGAATCCCATCACCCCGGAAGTTCTCAGGAGTTCTGTGCGTGATCCCTACATGGGACACTCTGTGACCACCCCGAAGGGTGATCCACCTCCTAATTTCCCTGTTGACCTTCCGACAGGCTCTGTCCACTTTCCTTGGGTGGATAGCCTTGTCCCAGCGCAAGTGCGCCACCCAGTCAGTCTACAGTACCACCACCCCAGGGAAGATTCTCTCCAGCTTCATAATATCCAATTTAACGTTAACTATCAAACCTTATCCCTTGCTTTGTGTTAAATTGTTTTCACCCAGGTGAATTACCACCACATCTGATGTGGTCCCTCTCGTGTTGACCCTGCAGATGGGGAGCAGCTGGTGCCACCGCATTCCACTGCGTCCCATCCAACATATTACTGCTCGCGCAGACATCCCCAGCTGGCTCCCCCAAGAGGACTGTGAGGCTGCCTTCCCCGCCCATCATACAAGGCTGTGGCCGATAATCCAAATGGAACTTCTACGGGGATGCCACATGGGACCTGGATGCATAACAACATCAAACAATTATTGTGAGGAACTTCGCATGTAGGTTTTGTAAGCCCGGGACTTCCACCTCCCTACCTCTCTAATTTGCTGTTCCAAACAACCTGCTTGTGCTGCAAAGGAAGCTGCCCCGATCCTAAATGAATGGGATCCATAATCTAAGGGTGGTAACCCTAAGTACCCCAATGCCCTATGCAGCACTCCCATAAATTGCTGTCGGGTTACTAGACTACCATTCCTATGCTGAAACAGTGGCCCTCCAACTGAAGGTCAAACTTTAATGTATTCCTGGGAAAAGTTCTGGCGCCCCAGCCTGATTCAGACGAACCACTCGTTCCCTGCCTTGCTGATCAGTTTTTGACCGTCTCAGCTGCAAACAAAGCATGTTTCCCATCACCTGAAAATCGTTGATGGTCAGGGCCCTATTAGTGATATCTCTTGCCGACTCCACCACTAACTCACTAATTCAAAATGCCCCCAAAAATGCCAGTTTAAATACGGCACCAAACAAAACTACCTCAAAACCATCAAAACAAATGTTCGAGAGGGCGTAACGCAACCGTACCAGCAACAAGGAAGTGATGAGCTTCCTACTATCTGGTTCCCTCGGAGTCTCCCTAGACCAACCTTGCAACATTCTGCGAGCAAAGAAGCCCTGATCCGGCGGGGGTGCCCTGCCAGACGACTGACAAATCCCAGCGCTGATAACTTCCCCGCAATGATCCCCACCGTGGAGCCCACTCTCCTAAGGGGCATGGCAAATTGTAGCATCTGCCCTTCAGGGATGGGGAACTGTAATGCCCAACCTTGCTGACACCTAAACTGCTGGAACTCCTCGAAAGCCCTCTGGTAGGCAGCCCGCGTCCGCATCGCCAGGGATTCCTGGATAACCTTGTACAGTTCTAAGATCAAAGGCTCCACAGCGCATGAGGTAGGGGGTTCAGTGTTGCTATGGCTCCTGGGACCAAGGAGCGAAATCGCTCCATCTGGAAGCGAGAAAGGGCACTGGCTGCACTGTTATTCACCCCCCGGTACATGCTTGGCCACAAACAAAATGTTGTGCCATAAGCACACCCATACATATGCCCTAACTAGCTTCATCACCCTGGGGGAACGTGACGACATGGAGTTGATCACATGGACAACTGCCATGATGTCACACCAGAAGACAACAGCGCTATTCGCTAACTCCTCTCCCCATAACAAGACCGCTACCACTAACAGAAAAAGTTCTAAAATGGTGAGATCCTGAGTCACCCCACTCTCTTGCCACCCCTGAGGCCACGGGGCTGCGCACCACCATTGGCAAAAAAAGACCCCAAAAACGAAACCACCAGCCGCATCCAAATGTACCTGCATCTCGGCTTCCAGCAAGAGGTCTTCTCTCCTTGCCCCATTATATCCCTCCAAAAATTCTGCCCATGTTTGCAAGTCCTCCTTTATGCCTCGCGTCAGTCTTATGTGGTAATGCAGCCTCAATTCCCCTCTCAGCTTGCCATAAAGACTTGACAGAAAAGCTCTGCCTGGTGCGACCACCCTGCAAGCAAAGCTCAGGCTCCCTACAAGTGATTGCAATTTCCTGACCGTGGTCTTTGAAGCTACAAAGCATGCCTCCAACTTCGCCCTGAGCGATGCTAGCTTGCTCTGGAGGAGTCGTAAAACACCTTGGACCGTGTCCATTTCAATGCCCAAGTATGTTAAGGTAGTTACCGGCCCCTCAGTTTTTTCCGAGGCCAATGGGATACCTAGGTCGTCTGTCACTTTTGCAAATATCTCCATCAGATCGGGGCACTCTGACGTCCCTGGGTGGCCGATGAACAGGAAATCATCAAGGTATTTCCTGACCTCGCCCCACGATGCCCTCCGTTTCACCACCCACTCCACCAGTGAGCTGAAACGCTCAAAGGCAGAACAGGAAATAGAGAAACCCATGGGCATGGCACCGTCAAAGTAAAACCAGCCATCCACATGGAAACCCAGAAGATGAAAGCTGTCGGGGTGAACAGGGAGCAACCGGAAAGCAGATTTAATGTCACACTTCCCAAGAAGCGCTCCCTTACTGGCTCCCTTCACCGCCCGCTCAGCATCATCAAAGGGGACATATTGCACTGATGTTAGGTCCCCCGGTGTTGCATCGTTCACTGACTTCCCTGGTAGGTAATACAGGTGGTGAATCATCCTGAATTCACCAGCTGCCTTTTTGGGAATGAGACCCAATGGGGAAACTATGAAGTTCTCAAATGGAGGGAAAACAAAGGGACCAACTATCCTACCTTCCTTCATCTCTTTACCCACTTTTTTCTTGAGGATATGCTCCATACCTACTATGGACTTCAAATTGCGGGGGATAGTACCCGACTCAACCTTCCCCACCGGTATCCTAAACCCATAACGAAACCCATTAACTATGTACAATACCTCTGCTCTATTCAGGTGACCCCGCAATGCTCTCTCCAGTCTGTCCACCCTAACTGGGGTTGGGGCCCTTCGGTACATTCCCCCCTTGCCCGCCTGCCAGACTCCCCTTACCTTGGGGGGGGGATGCCACCACGTGGCTTACTCCCACTATACTGCCTCCTAGAACAGGCTGTGGTGGTGTGATTTCCTCCACAGACACCACATGCGTGCCTGTATCTGCATGAGGTTCGGCCACATCTACCATTGCGGGCGAATTCCCAGCACACTGCTGCCACTGAGGTTTGGGCCTTCTGGCCCTCACTCTGAAAGGAGTCATTGGATGATGCCACGCCCCCTTTTGTCAACATATGCCCTGTGTCGGTCCTAGGTCCACTAGCTGTACCCATCATGCTGTCAAGCCACAAGTCAATCGTATGCACATCCCAGCGCAACCCAGGTGTGTAAGCAGCCCTATGCCTGAACACCACGTCGTACCTAAGCCAGGCCCCAGAGGGTCCCATGTCATAACCACGCCAAATTATATCCGCATATTTCATCATAGCATATGCCCTGTCCGGGTAAGCCTGCACTATGACCCCCTGGTAAACTGCAAATGCAAGGGTCCAGTTAGCCCAATTGTGATCTACCTTTGGCCGCTTAAACCGCTCCTTATGTTTCTCACTCTCTTTCTCTGACGGGTCCGGCAGGTCAGTGAACGACAGGGAAAAAATATCCCGGTACTCCCCTTTCCATATTTTTTCCCTCACTGTCTGTGATAAATGAGCACCCAATGGGGCTAAGACATCACCATACCCTCCCCCAAAGGAGAAGAGGTGGCCAGACCCACTGGACATCCCCAGTCCACCCTGCCTGGGGCTGAGCCCACACCTGTAAGGCCTGACTCCCGTAAGCTCCTGCTGCCAGCCCAGCACTCCCAATCACTGCTGAGGAGAGACCCTGCTGACCAGGGGCCAGAATCCACCCCCCATTCCACCAAAGCTGGGGGGATTCAGCCACACCCCTTCCTGCTTGACAAGTTGCTGCCCTGACTGCCATGGATGCCGTGGCTCCAGTGCCTCCCAGCCCCCCAACTTGACCTTGGCCCAACGTACCTAGGGCCCAAGTTCCAATGACAGGTCTGCCGGTCCCCATCCCCGCATTGGGCATAACTGGGACCCTGCTGGCCCCACTCCCCACCTCCCACACCACATACTGGTCTGCGATGTGCCCGCAGTTACTGGTAGTAGCTGATACATTTGCGCCATGGCCTGAAGCCCCCTCTCCAGAGATGCTATTCTCTCAAATGCATCCTGCACTCCTGGTGCCGCAAGGTCTTCCCTGGAGCCTCCTGCCTGCTGGCTATCTAACCTATCAACAGAAGGAAGAGAAACACCCCCCTCCGCCCTGCCTGCTGGCAGCAATGGAGGAGTTACCCCAGCCGAAGGCTCCTTGGGCTCATTCACAGCCTGATCACGTCTCCTAGCCCTCTGGGGTAGCAGAGAATCCCCCCTATACCTAACCGGAGTACCGACAGCTCATATCCCCCGCCGTCTAGATAGGGTAAGCTCACCTCCCTGCAGCGAGGGGGCAGGCATCAATTGCAGGTGACTGCACTGCCCACCCCTTGCCCCCACTGAGGAAAAAACTCCCCCTGAAGAGAACCCCCCAGCAGCAGGAGACCCCACGGATGCACAGGGGGGGGGAAGCTACTATGAGGCACCTCTCCCCCCGGCATTTGCAAACTGGAGGGGAGGCCGACACAATTCCATACCCCCCAAGATCCTGGGGGGGTTGGGCACCAGGCCGCATGCCACACACACACACCCGCTCACTGTCCGACCATCAGGCCCCTGGTATGCAAATCCACCCCCTTGCTGGGTGACTCCACCCACCAACTGGGTCTGGGACCCCCCCTGCCCCATGGTAAACTGGGAAATAGGCCCCCCACTCATCACCGAGGGAACTCCTCCCTCCCCAAACCATGCGGGTCCCGCCTGGGTGCCCATGCTCATCCCCCCCCAGAGATGATCCTCCGATGTATCCCGATGGGGCTTGCAGCTGTGGGCTGGCCACGCCCCCCCGTCACCCAGAATGATCCTGCAAATGACCCTGTGGCCAAACCATTCTGTGATGAAACCCCCATCGCTGCCCCAGGGGGCTGTACCCTGCCATCAGCCCCAACTGGCCATCCTCCCAGGCCCGGTGGATCCCAACCCATTCCTGCTCCTCCAGGAAAACCTCCCATTGTGCCAACCTGCCCAGCTGCCATGCCCCTCATGAGAGCCTCACAACCAGCTAACCGTTCCTGCATGGCCCCTAACACCAATGGAGCGTAACCCCCTTCTGAAAGTGCCCCCACAGCGGCCTGCCTCCCCTGCCACAATTCCTGCTCTGCCACACTTAGTTGTGGCTGATCCTGCTGCACCTCCTCCTTCTGCTTCACATTCTTCTTGGTCTTTTTTGCTTTTGTACAGCCCATCCTGGCATCCCAGTCCCTGAGGCACCACTCCACTGCCCCTAAGGGCTCTTCACCCCACTCAGGTCAGGATCTGCGATGCTGCTCTTCCACCCCCCGCTGAAGCTTGGGACCCCTCACCCCAGTGGCTCACAACCCCAGGGGCCCAGTCCCCCCCACACTAGGAGGCTTACAGTCCCCACTCTGCTGCCCCTCCACATCACTGTTACCCAAGACAGCCTGTGACAGCCCACGCTGCAAGCCTAGCAAGGCCTACTCCTCCTCACTAAGAGGCCTTCAACTCCCCAGAGGCCTCTGAGGCACCGCGCTATCCCCCGGTAGCCCTAGTAAGCCCGATACAGGGATGCTCCAAGGCTGAAGGAAACTGCTCCACTGCCCCCCTTAAGGAAAAACCTGAAGCGAGGGGGAAAACTGAAGCGCGACTTCCAAATTCACCGCGGTGTCCTGAATGCCACTGCAAGAGACAACGGGCAGGAAGGCTCCCCTGCGCAAGAGGCGGGGCCTCCATGCCCACCCATCATTGGCCAGTCCCGTTGCCAGGCAAAATACAACTAGGCCGCCGAGGTATCCTCGCCGCAGTCCTGCGCGTGCAACCCAGCACTTTCCCTCCCATGGCGCTGTCAGCGCCCCAGGAGGGGCAAGACCGCAGCCTTTCCCCCCACACCTTGCTCCATTCTCCTAATGGAGTGTGACAAACGCCCCTGGTGGCCACCTAATAAGGCGGGCCAAGAACCCTTCACATCACTGGAGGGTAGGTGTGTGCATTACTTGTCCTCCAGTTAGAAGAGCACATGCACCCATAGAAACCCTGCACAGTATTTAAGTTACAATGGAAGCTCATGCCCAGGATAACATTTTCTCTCCTATATCCTAAAGCTCCTTGGCAAGGACCCCACATAAGCAGGCTATTGCCAGGCTATAAATCCTGATATAGCACAATGAGGCCAAGAATACAGGGGCCACTAACACCAACAATAGGCACAATGTAGTACAGCATCCATTTAGTCCTAAATTTAGTTCAAGATCAGTATTCATCTTCCTCTATCACTCTGCTCTCCAGTTGAAGCAAATCTGTCTTCAACCTTGAGGCTCAGCACATCAAAGCACTCAGTATTCATGAACAGATCGGTTGTTTCCTAGACAGAAACATACAATCTAGATTCTACTCTCGCAACCATCCCATCAACAAAATGGAACCACATGCAGGGCTGAATCGTGAATCATGTGCTGATAGGCAGGTTATGAAAGTAATGCCTCTCCTTCTCCCACTAGCATGTCCACTGTCCAGGTTCACATCAGAACCCGTAAGCCTAACAAAAGCTACCATCTGCTTTCAATCAGCTGTGCTTACAAATCTTTCAGGCAACTGAATTTCATATCAGGTTCGAAAATAGTAACCCACAGATCTTAATCTAGGGTAACTAAACACCTGAACCCCTATCAACAAACACCACCAGTGTGCAATCCAATCTAGCAGCTCACTGCTTCCATTACATGGTGCAAAAATGTGCCAGATTCAGGTACAGCCCTCTCCTCCACAAAGGGACTGATATCAGCCCAATGGGACCTTGCAGCATCCACACAGCAGGAGTCACTCCCTTCAAGGAAGTCAACTTCCCAGTGGACAGAGATTGAGCCATTCTCCTCAACACCTTATGCTTACCTACATGGTCATGAAGAGATACTTGGATACATGTAAACCATATGTGTAATAAATAGGTAAATGAAAATGTTACGGCAACATGTAATGAGCTAAGCTGAGAACTGAAAACTCGCTTCATGTAAGCAATGTAAAATGGAAACTGCTAAGTCATTACAGGAATGACATTGAGAAATCAGGAAGAACCTGACACCTTCTGCAGACAGTAGCAATAGACCATTGATTTGCAAAACCTGTACACGTCCCATACATGGGTAATATAATGTGTGCACAAATTGCATGAAATTATATGCGCACACATACAGTGTTTTAGGTGCATCCCGATGGGATATATGAAGTGGTATTGTTATGCTAATATCTGTCCCTGCCATCCAATTAAAAATTAAGTATGGCTGAAATTTAGATAGCTTCATCTCTCTCCAAAGACAACTATTTTTATCCTTAAGAAGAGACGCAGATACAAAAATGCATAGGTGACTGGTAACTGTTAGGGATGTGCAAACGCGGTTCGGAAGTTCGGGGTTCGGCCCATTCGGGAACACCCTGAATCTGAACTTCCCCCCACCAGAACTGGCCGAACAAAGTTTCACCCCCCTCCAGGCTGCATGGGTGGAAGGGGCACCAGGGAGCACCTCCCTCCCCCGCCCAGCCTTGTAATTTTTTTTTAACCCACCCCACCCGACCCCAGGGATCGCCCGGGTAAGGCGATGGTGGGTTCGGCGGCGGTGGTGCTCCGGAGCACTTCAGGCCGTTACTAGGCCTACTGGGTAAAACTGGAAGGCCTAGTAGTGGCCTGAAGCACTCCGGGGCACCGCTGGACCCACGGCCACTGCCACTGCCAGACCCGAGGCCGGAGCCCCAGCAAAACCAGGTAGGTTGGGCTTCGGGTCTGAAAATGGTGGCAGCAGCAGTGGCGGCAGCACTCCGGAGTGCTTCAGGCCACTACTAGGCCTTCCAGTTTGATTCGGAAGGCCTAATAATGGCCTAAAGTGCTCCGGAGGGTCGCTGCTTGCAGACCCACTGCTGGGCCGATGCCGAACTCCCCGCCAGACCCACTGCCACCAGACCCAGGGCCAGAGCCCCGGCACCACCAGGCAAGGCAATCACTCAGGTGGGGGGATAAAAAAAAAGTACAAGGCTGGGCGGGGGGGAGGTGCTCCCTGGTGCCCTTTCCACCCGCAGAGCCTGGAGGGGGAGGGAAAAACACCCCCCTGCCCAAACGAGTTCACCCCCCCAAACCTATTCGGGCCAAACCCTGAATGGGCTGAAACCCGAACCCCCTGGTGTTTGCACATCCCTAATAACTGTTGATAGTGGTGGGGGGCACAGGAGTGAGGGCTGGGCAGGAGTTCTTTATTTTTTGATAGGTCTGAAGAAAATCTGGGAGACATGTGCCCCCTCATGCCTCCCCACCCCCCATGAGTCACCTATGCTAAAATGCCACTGCTGAAAGAGGTTATTCTTATGTTGTTTTGTTGGGAGAAATAGGGAGATTTCCTGAGATAATTGGTAAGCTGAAATTTACTGCCCAATTTTTAGAAGGCAGAAGTTTTGAAAAGGTCAAGATTAGCAAACTGAACCTCTGAACCTTTTAAGATTCACCAGTCATTAACATATATCCACTGCAGGAAAAGGTTCCATTTTCATTGGTTCTTAGCCATCAGTGCATCAGGAAGTTACAAAAAGGGTCTTTGGGATGTCAAAGATAGTTTCATTACATCAGTATTCTTTTTAAAAAATGAAACAACGAAAACAAAATAGTTTTCCTTTCCTAAAAGGAAATTAAACAAGAGTGGCTAAAGAAATGTATTTAACTGATTTCTGTTGTATATTTATTGCATTTATTAATGTGATGCTGGGGGTGTTTTTGTTTTTTTGAGTGACAGATGTGAAATATGTAACTTAATTATTCATTCCTTCATGTACTACTACTGAGATTATATATTTAAGCTGCAGGCATATAGTATATGTTAGTACTAAAACACAATAAAATATCACAGAACAACTTAAAATCCATTGAAACAGTTTAAAAGGGAAAGGGCAAAGGGGAGGGGGAAATGTATGAATAGGAATCAGCAATGGATTCCCCCTAAAAGAACCTAGAGAACAGAAAAGCCATCAGGTGCTTGTTGAAGGTGAGGAGGGAGAAATTGAGACATAGGGTATTTTCAGACGTTACATTACCAAACTCAACCATGGTGAATCCCCCGTGGTGGTGGATCGTCCCATAACGTCTGGTTGCTTGCAGCCAGATGTTCACCACGGTGAACCACTGGTGATGAGCAAAATAACCACGCTTTTGAGGATGGTCTGGGCACCATCCCCGAAAGCGTAGTTAATTGAAGTACGGCCCAGAATTGGCGGACGGTAACGTCTGTTACCGCCACCAATTCCGGGCCGTGGCCCAGACCCCAGGTCGGAAGCGGGCGCAGTGGCCAGATTGGCCGCTGCATCCACCCATCTCCAGGAGGGCGGGCGGCTGGGGGAGAATGGGGGGGCGGGGCTGTGCAGCCCAGAACTCCGGAAGTGTGGTCAAAGAGATTCCCACCGGGGGTGAACACCTGGCACGAATCTCTTTTGGGCCCAACAGATGTTATGGTACCATGGCCGCCATGGTGGGGTTCACTGTGGTTGACCGTGGTATTGTAATGTCTGTTACTGCCCTACAGCCCAGAATTGGCAGATGGTAACATCTGTTACCACTGCCAATTCCATGCCATGGCCCAGACCCCGGGATGTATCGGGCGCAGTGACCGGATTGGCCGCTGCACCCGCCCATCTCCCAGAGGGCGGGCGGCCTGGGGAGTGCAGGGGGCGGGGCTGTGCAGACACACATCATGCGGCCCCGCCCCCTCCCCCGATCCCCTCCAGAATCAGCTGCCACGTCTGTTGACTGACTGACCTGATTCTGGAGGGGAACAAAGAATTGACCACACATCATGTCAAGAAGGGAGGCCGGCACGTCTAAAATCACCCAAAGGCCCTTTTCACACAGACACTAACACTGATAAAATGGGTGTTACATTTTATTATACATGTTGCAAGGAACCCATAGAGCACATCCGTAGAGCACATAAAACAAAAACAAATAAAAAAACCTTTTCTATGTGCAAGGAAATTCTACATTTAAACTTTTAAAGCTTTTAAAGTCTACAAGGAAATTCTACATATTTTAATACAAATACATAGAAATCATTAAATCAGTGAATGCTGTATTTGGGATATAATAATAACAACAATAGTATATTTGGGGATATTGTGAATATTATGTTGCCAGGCAACAACTCTTAGGATTGGAGTGCCATTGTGGCTGGTCTTCCAAAAGAACAGAATGAAATATTGTCCCTAAACTCAGAAGCCTTAACCCTAGGACCTTAGTCTGCAAAGCACGTATGTATCTGCTTACTCTGAGTAATCAGCTAATTATTTATTTAGATTACTTGTTATGGCACAGTCCTTGGACCACTTACTCTGGAGTAGTCCTACTGATTAAAGTGGGAGTAAGTGTTTTTAGGATCACACGCTGTGAGTTTGTAAACCGATTCCTAAGAGTACTCCAGTAGTCTTTGATGTAGCAGGCACCTCTGTTCAGAATTCACTTCCTCCATGTTTGGCCCTTTTCACACAGACACTCTAACACTGATAAAATGGGTGTTACATTTCATTATACATGTTGCAGGACACCCATAGAGCACACATGCCCTGCAACATGTATAATAAAATGTAACACCCATTTTATCAGTATTAGAGTGTCTGTGTGAAAAGGGCCTTACACAGATGTCTGGACTGTTGATTCCAATTTTGTCAGTTTCTAACACAAACAAAAAGGATATGTTTGTTGCTAAATGATATTTAGCAACTAAAATATTTTTGTTGCTAATTTTTGCAAATTTTTGCTGCTATAATGTGCTTGTAAAATATCAAATGTTAACCAAAAAAGTTCTGGTGAAGACAGCACAATGACTTTTTTTTTGTTTAAATAAGTTTTTAATTTTTCTTATTGGATAGTAAAAGTATAACAGATCAAAATACTGTCTCAGTAAAACACCTGGGTACAACTTAATCCCTGACCAAACCGCAGCTGGGAGAACAAAGGGTGATTTCAGACGTGACGAGATCACGCTGAACCACACTGAACCACGGTGAACCCCGCAGCGGGGCGAAAGGCCCCTGCACGTCTGCACAGCGTGCGCCAGATGTTGGCCACGCTGAATCTGCAGACGGGGTCAATTTGAACCACGCTTCCCGGGCTAGCCGGGGGAAGGTCCCGGGAAGCGTGGTCAAATGGACCGCGGGCCGTGGCGAACAAAAAGTAACGTCTGTTCGCGTGCCACGGGCCGGGATCCCCGGCGGGATCCCGGGCCGTGGCACGATCGGCCAGACGCGGCGGCCGCATTGGCCCCGCCGCCCGCCCGTCTCCTCGGAGGGCGGGCGGCGGGGTGCGTGGAGGGGGCGGGGCCGTGCGGCCGCACGTTGCGCCGCGCGGCCCCGGCTCCTCCCACTTTCCCCGCCGGGATCCCCCCGGCACGTCTGTTGGGCCGTGCCGGGGTGACCCCGGCGGGGAACGAAGACGTTCGTTACGGTACGGGGCCAAAGGGCCCCGTAACGTCTGAAAATACCCAAAGAAACTAATGGTCACTGCAAGTTCAGTAGTCGATCTGGAGTGGTGAAAGATCCTCAGGGAGAACAATGTTCAAATATAAAAGTCGAATAAGTATGCCCTCTCATCATCTGTAAGATGGCTGTCCTGGATAACCTGCAAACATGGAAGCCAGCTAGCCTGCAGATTCTCAGTATTTATTTTTTTTTATTTTTTTTTATAGATTTGTATCCCGCCCCCTCCCTGAAGCGTTGCCAACATTCTTTCCATCAAAAAGGTGAAGCACATCCAGTTCAGCCATTCCCCTTCGGATAGGGATTGTTCAGATTTCCAGTTTCTAGCAATTACATTGATTGCTCCCAAAACATATAGTACACAGGAATCCCCAAATCTCTTCATGGTTGTTTTGTCCGGGTAAAGACCCAACAAAGTGGTTTCTGGACGAAAAGGGATTGGGAACCCCATGATATTTTCCATGAAACCCCACACCAATTGCCAGAACGATTGTATCTTGTGACAAAGCCACCAACAATGCAAATAGGAGCGTTCCTCTCTACATCCTCTCCAACACAAACCTTGTCCCCACCCACCCACCCCGGAGTGTTTAAATTCCACAGGAGTCATGTAATCCCTCAGTGTTTGCTTAACTTGTGATTTCCTCACCTCCAACGAGGCTGCACAAGAATTGAAATGTAGGGATGGGCGAACGTGGTTCGGAAGTTCGGACTTCAGAATGAACTCGGTCTGTTCGGTCGACCGAACTGAACTACCGAACCGAACTCGAATTTCAAACCAAACTGAACTGAATTTCCGAACTCCATTCTGTTCGCCCATCCCTAGTGGCAACGCACACCAAAAAACCTGGTTTTGAATGACAGAACTTGGTTCGGAAGTTCAGAATTCGACCAAACTTGGTCTGTTCGGTCGACTGAACCGAACTTCCGAACCGAACTCGAATTTCAAACCGAACCGAATCAAATTTCCGAACTCGAATTTCAAACCAAACCGAACCGAACCAAATTTCTGAACTCGAATTTCAAACCAAACCGAACCGAACCAAATTTCCGAACTCCGTTCTGTTCGCCCATCCCTATTGAAATGGGAAATACTCATCTTCACCTGATTATCGCTAATTTTTTACCTAGATCTTTTTCCCAAGGTTCGATATATGTCAAGCTCTTGCTGTACCACAGTGATTTTAATGCTTTGTAAATTCTACCTAAGCGGCCCCTGCTGGCGGCTTTCTCAAACAATTTTTTTTCTATGTCATATCGTACTCTGAAGTACTCTTTCACTTTTCCTGGGTGGGTGAACACACTTTTTAGTTGGAGGTATTGATATGAGTCTATTCGGACTTGCAGCTGTGTTTCTAGGGCCTCCTGTGTTATGAAGGAGTTGTCTACAAACAACTGCTCTGCCCAAGTGTACTGTTTTTGTTGATGTATTGCCCATAGTCGAGACACTGTATTTTGTTCTGCTAATGCCCTAAGATCTACGGGGGAGTAAAAAGATGCTATCATTGATCTCTCTATTTTTTTTATGGTGGCTTTTCAGTTGTGCCAGAACTCCCATGCAAATGGGTGCTGCCTCAACAACATTCCATCTATGTTGCCTGCATCAAAGAGACAACTGCTGAAGCTAGGAACCTTAAGTGCTGCCGCTTCCTGCTGTGATCAGATTTGGGGAGGCGGGTTAGAGTACCAATGTTTTCAATACACTGAGCACCGCTGCCTTGTGGTACAATCTGAAGTCTGGAAGATTTAACCCCCCCCCAGCTTCTTTTGATTTTATCAGGGTTCCCTTGTTGATTCTAGGATTTTTATGAGACCACACCACATTCGCAAGCAGTCTGTCCACTTGGACAAAAAATGTTTCAGGTATATGAATCGGGAGTGGCATCATGGGGTAAAGCAGCTTTGGCAGCACTATCATTTTAAAGAGATTTATTTTCCCTAACCAGCCCTTTCCATGTTATGGACTCCACTGTAATTTTCGTAGGAGGTCTGGGAAGTTGGCTTTGTACAGTTGTTTCAAGTTTTTGGTCAATTGGACTCCCAAATATTTTATTTTATCCTTTTGCTCCTCAAACGGGATCATGTCTTTACTGGTTTGAACTAATTTCTTATCTTCTCCATAGATCAATGCGTGTGATTTGCTATGGTTGATCTTATATCCTGAAATGCTGCTAAAGGTATCTATTAAGTCAGTTAAAGCTGGGACTGATGCTACGGGGTCAGTAAGGAATACTATTATGTCGTCTGCAAATAATGCAACTTTATGTTGATTATCTCCCATTGACACCCCTTTTATCTTATCATTCTGTCTAATTGATATGGCTAAGCCCTCCAGAGTCAAATTGAAATGTAGCAGGGACAAGGGACACCCCTGCCTAGTTCCTCTAATTAGAATGATCGCCTCTGTTACGGTGTTATTGATGAGGATAGTGGACTGTGAGGCCTTGTAAATTGTCTTTGTCCAGTTAAAAAATTACACCTAAAACCTATAAATGACATAATTCTAAACAGAAAAAGCCCTGTCAAAAACCTTGTTTGCGTCCGCCGAAACTATCACCCCAGGGTGGCCTGTGCTGCTGAAATGATGCATAACTTTATGAACGTTGTCCATCCCCAATCTACCAGGAATGAATCTCACCTGGTCGGAATTCAGCAACCCTCCCACAATTGCAGCCAAATGGTTTTCGAAGCACTTGGCAAAAATCTTGTAATCATTATTTAATAGGGAGATGGGTCTAAAGCTACCACATTGGTCCAGGGGGTGGTCCACTTTAGGTATTAGAGTTATCCTGGCTTCATAGAAGGTGGGGGCATTGAGTTTTCTTGCAGTATTTGGTTAAACGTGTCAGTCAACGGGTGAGCCAGCCCTTTTGAAAAATGTTGATAGAATTCAATTGGCCGCCCATCACGGCCTGCAGCATTATTTTTGGGCATAGAACTGATAACCTCCCGGACCTCATCTACCATGATCAGGGCGTTAAGAAATTTATTCTGGGTTGAACTGAGTTTTGGACGTGTATACTTCTGTAGAAATTTGTCTATTTCGGAAACTTGCGGGTTGGTGGTAGTATATAGTTTGGTATAGAAATCATAGAATTCTTTCTTAATTGCTTCTATACCTTCAAGCCTGTCTCCCTTAGGATTAGTGATATATGTGATGTGGTGCTTTTGTGTAGCTTTTTTTGCAAGCCTGGCCAGGGTCTTGCCTGCCTTATTGTTTTGATCAAAGTACTTGCACCGTATTATTTTTAATTTCCTAATAGTTTTGTTATCCTCTTCTGTGTTGATAGATGCCCTTAGTTTTAGTAGCTATTTATGGAGCTTCTGTGAATGGCTGTGTTTCAGCTTTGCTTCTACCACCCTTAGCTGATCATAAAGATCCTTCACCGTTTCCCTTTTTTTATATATATAGCAGCCGGTAGGGCAATCATATTGCCCATGATAACAGCTTTAACTGCTTCCCATAGCATAGATGGAGAGCTAACTGAGCCTCTATTCAAATCAAAATAGTCTTGACTGTTTTGATTTAGCTTTTCCTGGAAAAATTTGTTGTGGCATAACATCCTGTCCACTTGCCAGTGGAGGCTACCAACTGTGGACTCCGGGCTACCCCAGTTAAAGATCGTCTAGATACCTGCTTCTGAGTTAATTTAATATTATAAACAGATGCTGCCTTTCAGTTCTCAATATCAGTTCTTTTCTCATTTGTCTTGCTTGTAGCGGTGGTAAAATCAATCCAATTCTAAAATTCCACAGGCATTCTTAATTCTAGCTATAAACTTGTGAGTGCTTAGCTTTGCTACCTTAAGTACATTTTTAGAATGTGAAATGCCTGTTGGCATGGGGTATATTCAGACGTTACGAGATCACGCAAAACCACAGTGAACCACGGTCAATCCCGTGGTGGGGCCAAAGTGCCCTGAACGTCTATTCGGCAGCCGCCAGATGTTCACCATGGTCAATACCCATATGGGGTCAATTTCAATCACGCTTCCGGGACTCCCCACCATACAGGGTGATTTCAGAGGTAACGGGGCCCGTTGGCCCCGTACCGAAATCACCCTAGTCATTCCCTGCCGGGGTCACCCCATCACGCCGCAACAGATGTGCCTGGGGGATCCCGGCGGGGAATCTGGGAGGGGGCGGGGCCGCACAGCGCAGCGTGCGGCCGCACGGCCCCGCCCCTTCCACACACCCCGCCACCCGCCCTCTGTGCCGACGGGCGGGCGTTGGAGCCACAGTGACCACAGGTGGGTATTCACCGTGGTTCACTGTGATCTCGTAACGTCTGAAAATACCCNCGCTGCCTTGTGGTACAATCTGAAGTCTGGAAGATTTAACCCCCCCCCAGCTTCTTTTGATTTTATCAGGGTTCCCTTGTTGATTCTAGGATTTTTATGAGACCACACCACATTCGCAAGCAGTCTGTCCACTTGGACAAAAAATGTTTCAGGTATATGAATCGGGAGTGGCATCATGGGGTAAAGCAGCTTTGGCAGCACTATCATTTTAAAGAGATTTATTTTCCCTAACCAGCCCTTTCCATGTTATGGACTCCACTGTAATTTTCGTAGGAGGTCTGGGAAGTTGGCTTTGTACAGTTGTTTCAAGTTTTTGGTCAATTGGACTCCCAAATATTTTATTTTATCCTTTTGCTCCTCAAACGGGATCATGTCTTTACTGGTTTGAACTAATTTCTTATCTTCTCCATAGATCAATGCGTGTGATTTGCTATGGTTGATCTTATATCCTGAAATGCTGCTAAAGGTATCTATTAAGTCAGTTAAAGCTGGGACTGATGCTACGGGGTCAGTAAGGAATACTATTATGTCGTCTGCAAATAATGCAACTTTATGTTGATTATCTCCCATTGACACCCCTTTTATCTTATCATTCTGTCTAATTGATATGGCTAAGCCCTCCAGAGTCAAATTGAAATGTAGCAGGGACAAGGGACACCCCTGCCTAGTTCCTCTAATTAGAATGATCGCCTCTGTTACGGTGTTATTGATGAGGATAGTGGACTGTGAGGCCTTGTAAATTGTCTTTGTCCAGTTAAAAAATTACACCTAAAACCTATAAATGACATAATTCTAAACAGAAAAAGCCCTGTCAAAAACCTTGTTTGCGTCCGCCGAAACTATCACCCCAGGGTGGCCTGTGCTGCTGAAATGATGCATAACTTTATGAACGTTGTCCATCCCCAATCTACCAGGAATGAATCTCACCTGGTCGGAATTCAGCAACCCTCCCACAATTGCAGCCAAATGGTTTTCGAAGCACTTGGCAAAAATCTTGTAATCATTATTTAATAGGGAGATGGGTCTAAAGCTACCACATTGGTCCAGGGGGTGGTCCACTTTAGGTATTAGAGTTATCCTGGCTTCATAGAAGGTGGGGGCATTGAGTTTTCTTGCAGTATTTGGTTAAACGTGTCAGTCAACGGGTGAGCCAGCCCTTTTGAAAAATGTTGATAGAATTCAATTGGCCGCCCATCACGGCCTGCAGCATTATTTTTGGGCATAGAACTGATAACCTCCCGGACCTCATCTACCATGATCAGGGCGTTAAGAAATTTATTCTGGGTTGAACTGAGTTTTGGACGTGTATACTTCTGTAGAAATTTGTCTATTTCGGAAACTTGCGGGTTGGTGGTAGTATATAGTTTGGTATAGAAATCATAGAATTCTTTCTTAATTGCTTCTATACCTTCAAGCCTGTCTCCCTTAGGATTAGTGATATATGTGATGTGGTGCTTTTGTGTAGCTTTTTTTGCAAGCCTGGCCAGGGTCTTGCCTGCCTTATTGTTTTGATCAAAGTACTTGCACCGTATTATTTTTAATTTCCTAATAGTTTTGTTATCCTCTTCTGTGTTGATAGATGCCCTTAGTTTTAGTAGCTATTTATGGAGCTTCTGTGAATGGCTGTGTTTCAGCTTTGCTTCTACCACCCTTAGCTGATCATAAAGATCCTTCACCGTTTCCCTTTTTTTATATATATAGCAGCCGGTAGGGCAATCATATTGCCCATGATAACAGCTTTAACTGCTTCCCATAGCATAGATGGAGAGCTAACTGAGCCTCTATTCAAATCAAAATAGTCTTGACTGTTTTGATTTAGCTTTTCCTGGAAAAATTTGTTGTGGCATAACATCCTGTCCACTTGCCAGTGGAGGCTACCAACTGTGGACTCCGGGCTACCCCAGTTAAAGATCGTCTAGATACCTGCTTCTGAGTTAATTTAATATTATAAACAGATGCTGCCTTTCAGTTCTCAATATCAGTTCTTTTCTCATTTGTCTTGCTTGTAGCGGTGGTAAAATCAATCCAATTCTAAAATTCCACAGGCATTCTTAATTCTAGCTATAAACTTGTGAGTGCTTAGCTTTGCTACCTTAAGTACATTTTTAGAATGTGAAATGCCTGTTGGCATGGGGTATATTCAGACGTTACGAGATCACGCAAAACCACAGTGAACCACGGTCAATCCCGTGGTGGGGCCAAAGTGCCCTGAACGTCTATTCGGCAGCCGCCAGATGTTCACCATGGTCAATACCCATATGGGGTCAATTTCAATCACGCTTCCGGGACTCCCCACCATACAGGGTGATTTCAGAGGTAACGGGGCCCGTTGGCCCCGTACCGAAATCACCCTAGTCATTCCCTGCCGGGGTCACCCCATCACGCCGCAACAGATGTGCCTGGGGGATCCCGGCGGGGAATCTGGGAGGGGGCGGGGCCGCACAGCGCAGCGTGCGGCCGCACGGCCCCGCCCCTTCCATGCTCCCGCCGCCCGCCCTCCGGGGAGACAGGCGGGTGGCAGGGCCAATGAGGCCGCCGTGTTGGGCCGGATTCGCCACGGCCCAGGGTCCCGCCGGTGATCCCGGGCCGTGGCGTCCGACCAGACGTGATGCCGGGGTTCACCCTGGCATGGGATTGCATTCGACACGCGGCGGCCTCCAGTCCCACCACTTCGGCTGTTCACGTGTCGAATGCACTCCCCAGCCGTGGTAACATCTGGGGGGAAACATCCGTTTCCCCCACCAGACGTGACGCTATCACAGACACCACGTGGAATTGAGCGTGGTTAACTGTGATATCGTCACGTCTGAAATCACCCACACTCTCCGGAAGCATGGTCAAAGAGATTCCCACTGGGAAACAGCAAAAAGTAACATCTGGATGGCAATCACGGGAAGAAAATGATCCCCAGATGGGGACAAAGCACGCAGCATCACTGCCAGGCAACCAGCAACAACACAACCACCAGAGGGGGATTTAAAACCTGTAGCAGGGAAGTGGGGTGGAATGGAGCGAGGAGGGAGGTGAAAGAGAGTGGTGGGAGAGAGAGCGAGGGTGGAGGAGACAGTGACAGGGGCAGTGGTGGAGGGAACGCAGGCAGGGGAGGTGGAGGTGGGGGTTGTGCTGAGGATGGAGGAGGTGGAGGGACAAATCCCGCAGCAGCTGGGACAGGATGCCCCGGGGACATCAGCTGGACTGGGGGAGGAGGCACCCTGGAAACGGGTAAGGGGAAACAAGGGGAGGGGAACGGGGGCACCTTGGTACCAAGGGGGGGAAGGGGGCCAGCCCGGGTGCCCAGCAGGAAGGGGGGCAAAGGGGGAAGCCCGCAAGAGGGGCCAGAACTGCACCAACCCATGATGTACACACCCCCTGTGTCCCACAGACATGGAAAAGGGCCCGGGTGGACGAGCCCCCAGAGGACACTGGCCCAGCCCGGGCAGAGGAGGAGGCGGTGGAAGAGGTGGTGGAGGAGGCAGAGGAGGAGGAAGGGGACCCACAGGGGAGATGAGGGAGGAAGCCCTACCACAGCTGTCTCTTATACACATCTAGATGTGTATAAGAGACAGGTCCATGGGGGAGGGGGAGCAGTCCCACACCAAGGGGCCGGCCTCGGAAGGAACAGAGACTGACATTGAGGGTAAGTGGATGACTGGGAGGGGAGAGTGACTGGCCCATGGGAGCAGGGGCCAAGGGAGGAATGGATGGGCCAGGGCCAGCCCCAGCCCCCCAAAAGCAAGACAGGAAGGGGCCCTGGGCCCCAGATGCCCAACCGCACACCCCTACACCAACAAACCCCCCTCTCTGCCCACAGGGCATGGAACACCCTGGCACCAGACCCAGGAAGATGAGCAGGAAGACACCGAGGAGCCCAGGCAGCAGGCGGAACCAGGTGAGGTATACGGTCCGGGTGCCACCAGAGTGCAGAGAGGGGGTCCTTGGACAGTTGGAGGCGGTGGGAGGGGCTGGGAAGGGGGGGTGGGACGGGGACGGGTGACATGCCCAGGGGCCCACAGAGCCCCGGTCCCATCCCAGGCCAGGGGTGGGCTCCCGGGGCGGCAACCGACTCACCTTACTCTACCCTACAGGGCAGCCCCAGCAGCCAGAATCTCCAGGGCCCGTGCCCCCAGCACAGGGCATGAGTGAGCACCGGGCATGGTTCCGCTGGCGGAGGGAGGACCAGGCAGAGGATATCATCTGGATCTTGGTGAAACAGGGGGAGAGGATGATAGGGCCATGGAACAGATGGAGGTGGCCATCGAGCAGTCCCTGGAGTGGGTGGAGACACAGGACATTAGGGTCCAGGCCGAGGTGTGCCTGGAGCAGAGGCAGGAGCGCTGGGAGCACAGCAGGCAGGTGGAAGCGCTCGGGCAGCTGGAGCAGGCCATCACAGGCATGGTGCAGGAGCACTCTGCCAAAATGGAGAGGTTCCATGATATTGGGACCTTTTTGCTCCTGCACGTGGGCACCATGTGTGCCTATGTGATGGCAGCCGCCCCCCCAGGCATACTGCCTGCCCAGGGCCCCATGTTGGGCCCTTCAGCACCCCTGCCCCATCCCCAACCACCCCAGCTGCCCTCATGCCCTCAGGGGCCGCGCTTCTGCCTCCCGATCCCCCCTGCCCTCTGGAGGGTGCAGTTGCTAAGGAGGACCCCCTGGGTCCAGAGCCCACCCTCCCCCCAACCACCACCGCCCTTGCTGTCCCAAGAGGCAGCCCAGGACACTGCTAGGGACACGGACAGTGGGGGGGAGAGGAGCTCACAGAGCTCCATTGCGAACACTGGGCACTCAAGGGGGTGTCCCAGGAAGCGTGGGGGATGGGGGGAGAGATGGAAGGGGGAGGGCAGTGTGAGGTGGGGGGCACCATAGGGAGTGGGGAACAGCTGGGGTGGAGGGAGAGGGGTCAGGTGCACATGTACACGTGGATGAAATAAATCATGATTGCACTATATTGCCTCCCATGCCCATTCGTGGGCGACAGGGGTGGGGTGGTGGGGTACCACACCCCCTCCCATGTAGGGGCCGGCCCAGGGAACCCCCAGGGGTGGGCCAGGGTGGTACAACCCTCACACCTTGGCCTCCAGGCTGATATGCCTCGCCAGGGGATCCCGGATGCGCTTGGCATAATGGTACTCCCTGGGGTTCTCAGCGTTCACGTACAGGGGGCCAGTTGGGCTCTTGGTATTCCAGGGCTGCCCCCTCGGTCTTGCACACGTTGTGCAGCACACAGCAGGCACCGATCACCAGGGCCAAGGTCTCCACAGTGTAGTCTAGCTGCCCAGCGAGGCTCCTCCAGCGCTGCTTGAAGGCCCCGAAGGCTCACTCCAACACAGTCCTGCTGGAGCACAGGTGGGTATTGTATAACACCTCTGCAGGGTTGCTTGCGACTGGGTAGACCTTCATTAGCCACTGGGTGAGGAGATAGGCAGAGTCGCCCAGGATACAGGGGGGCATCGGTACCCCCCTCGATCCAGGTCATCCCCATGTCAGCAAAGTCCCCCTGGAACATCCAGTCTTAGAAGGAGCAGATGGTCATGATCCGGGCATCGTGACTGCGGCCAGAGTTGCCCGTGAAGATGTCTATGAACCGGCCCCAGTGATCCACAACCGCCTGCAGCTGCAGTGAGTGATACCCATGCCTGTTTACATACTCTGCAGCCTCCCCTGCGGAGGATCTCTAGGAGGGTTCTGTCCAGGAACCCTTGTTCTGTCCAGGAGCATGCCCTCCACAGCCTCGCACTCATCCCAGAGGATACAGGCAATGGTGCTTAGGCCTACCCCGAAGTGCTGGGCGACGAACCGGCAGGAGTCAGGCGTAGCTAAGGCCCAGACCCCTATAGCCACCTGCTGGACCATGGGGATGGGGGTCCTCATGGGTATGTGCTGTTGCTCAAGCCAGGGCGTAAGGAGCTCTGTGAGCTGGAGCAGGGTGAGCTTGTCCATCCTAAAGTTTGCCCTCCAGGCTGTCTTGTCCCACTGGGCCAGTGCCCTGGCCCACCAACCCTGTGCCCGCTCAGTGACCCATATCCACCTGTCAATGAGCATAGAGAGCAGGGCTGCCTGGCGCATGGTCTCCCTCCTCCATTGGAGGCGCCCGGTCACCTCGCAAAGCGCCGCAGGCCGGGTTTGGCCCCGGCTAACAGCCTGCCGGTCTGCCCCAGAGACCCTCTGTGCCCTGAGCTGGGCGAGGGCTCTCCTGCACCCATGGTGGACCATGCGGGCCCTTGCAGCTCACCAGGCCAGGGAAATTTGCAGGTGGGCGCCCAGGTGCAGCTCTGCGGTAAGGAGGCACAGCTGCTCTGTGTAGTCGCGGTACCACTCATCCGCAAGCGCGAGGTACATCCACTAGGCGGCTGTCCTGTCCCACTCCATGGTGGTGGGGGCCCTGAGGGTTGGGGGATGGTTATGATGGCCCAGCGATAGCCTGGGTGGACCGGGGCCCTGCCCCCAGCCGGGCGGGCCTCCCAATGTAGTGCTGGTGTCCATGCATGTGCGGTTGGGTGCACCTGCTGTCCTCGCATGGGGTCTCACATCTGCACGGGTGCAGGAGGCTGTTCGCTCCTTGTGCAGCTGCATGCCTTCAAACATCACCACCACCACCCCCCTCTCCCTGTTTGCAACAAAGTGTCCTTGCAGGCCTGACTAGCTGGACTGTTTGTGCACTTGTTTGTGCGTGGCTGTGCATTCCTTGTGCAGTTGCATGTCTTCAGCCATCACCCCCCCCTCCCTGTTTGCAACACTGTGTCCTTGCCAGTCTGATTAGCCATCCTGTTTGGGCGCTTGCTTCCTGCAGCTGTGCCGGGTCCGCACCCCATGCCTCGCTCTGTTGTGATACAATGTTGCAGCCCGTGGCCACCTGTCCTGTCCTTGGGTACCCTTGGAGGGGCCCCCCCGGCCCTGGAGGGTATGTGTTCCCCCCTGTCCGTAGTGTTATTCTCCCTGTCTAGCTGGACCATGGCTGGTTGTGCATCCACTGGGCTCCCGCTTCCCAGCCCCCATGGGGCCTCGCATAGCTGGACCTTCTGCGAGACCATGTCAATGTGTGACCTGTGGCATACCCCAACCGTGCAGTTGCTCCTGGCTTCCCGGACAGCCATTCGGGTGCTTATGTGAGCCTGCGCTCTGGTCTTCACTACTTCAGCTATGAGGCAAGTGCTCGTGATTGCCAGCTGAATGCGGAGGCTCTGGGGCTGGTTCCCTTCCCCAATGGTCGCATCCCAGAGATGAGGTGCTCTCATGTGGCCTGGGCCATGGCTGAGACCGTGTCTGTGCTGTCTGTGTGCAGCCTGGCCACCTACACAATCTGCCTTGTGGAGGGGGGGTCCTGCCTTGGCCGTGTCCTACTTTGGCTGTGTTTACTGGGCCCGTGGGTACCAGCACTCCTGTGGGGCGGTGTATCACTGGCTGTTGAAGCTGGGACAGCTTCCGTGGCCACCTGCTGCTGACTGCTGCATGTCTGAGCCTACCACAGTGGAGCTGTCAGCAGTGTCGGGTGTGTAGTCCCGTTCGGATGTACAGTTGGGACTGTCCATGCAGGATCCCTTCGAGGCCTACTACCTGATCGCCCACCACATTTCCCTGTTGGGGTACCACTGGGGCATGATCCATTGGCCCCACCTGGTTCATCAGGTGGGGCACCCAACCCCTGGGCCCGTTGTGGTCCCCAGCAGCTGGCTGTAAGTCCCGGTGTGCCTCCCGGCCCCATGGTTGCCTACCCCCTTGTGGACTCCCACCCCTGCCTGGGGGCTGGTTTCTGCTGGCTTCTCCCTCCCTGATGTCTCTGCCGTCCTGCTGTGCTGCCTGCTTCCTGGGGTGCCGCTGCCCCTGCCTGTGGCTTTGGGCCTCCTCCACCCCCCACCCCCCATCTGCCTCCACACCCAGTGTTCCCCACCGTGGTTGCCTTCCCTGGTGCCTTGGTCCAGCGCTCTGCATGGTCTCACTGACCCACCTGTGTCCAGTGGACTGTCCCCACCCACCAGCACTGCCACCTGAGGCCCCAGCCCCCCCTTGGGTGCCTGCATGACCTCGGGGTTCTGGGACTCCCGGACTGCCCCTCCCACCTTCCTCCGGGTGTGTGTGTGTGTATCCTTGGACCTGCTTCGCTGCATCGGTTCTTCTGCCTGCCCTCCATTGGCCCCTCACCAGGGTGTGGGGTCTGCGTGTGCCTCCTGGACTGTTCCTGGCCCACTCGCTGTGCCGTGTGGGCCCTCGCTGTGCCTTGGTCCCGAGCTCCTGGGGCCCCCCATTCCAGGACTACTTGTGTTGCTGTGGGGGTGCCCGTGCAAACAGTTCTGCTGTGGGGGTTGTGGTTGCTGTTGCCTGTGTCCTGCCCTGCCCCTTTTCAGTTTCCCCCCCTCTTCCCTGTTCCGCTCTCCCCCCCCCATGCCCAGTGTGCCTTATGTGTTGTCCTGGCGCCCATGTCCCCCTTCCCTTCCTTTCCCTTCTGTGTGTGTGTGTGTGTCTGGGCGTGTGCTTGTGCTGTGTGTTCCACTGTGCCCCCACTGTCTGTGTGCCTGTTGTGTGTGGTACCTGTCCGGCTGTTCTCCCTCTCCCCCACTCCCTTCCCGTTTCCCTTGTGTGGGCATTCCCTTGTGTGCCTTTTGGCTTCGGTTGCCCTCAGGCGACCATGTCTGTGTCCCACCCCTGCCCAGTCGAGTCTGGGTGTTTTGACCACGGCTGGGAAACGGTGTCATGTCTGTTGCGCTGCCCCAGCCCATGATCTGCAGGCCTGATTCCCTGCCATTGTCATGGTCCCATAACGTCTGTTTGGGGCTTTTATTCACCCCGGGGTGTGGTTGTTCGGTTCACCCCCCACCGGGAATCCACTGTGGTGAACCGGGCGCCCGTAACATCTGAAATCACCCCATGGTCTTTCAAAATTACAGATCAGTGCAGAGATGGGGAATCTCCATGTTCTTTTTTTTTTTTTTTTCCTGGATATGGCCTATGAATCTAGTCTCTATGCTCAAGCACTGAAGGGATGAGCTGAAGGGGCAGGCAGGGGAGACAAGGGCATGAACTCAATGAAAGGGAATGGATCCATGGCATAGATCCATGATTCAGACTCTCCCCTACCTTTCATCCCCTCATGCACCATCTGAGACACCCCCCTTAAACACCTCACCAAAAACTCCTATCCAGTACAAGTAGCCTTTGGGAAAGGAACTTTCCTCACCCCTGCTTTATAACATTATTACAGAAAAATGTAATAACTATCCCCACGAACCTGGAATGTGCTCTTGTAACCCCATATTCACTCATTGATCCTGTTTAGTTTAGTTGTACTTCTTGCATGAGTAAAGGATCTCATAATTCCTTTTCATACATTGGGGCCATTGCTGGTAGGGTTTGTCAAACCCTCCCTTGGGGACGGCAAGGTCTCAGGGTACCTCAAGGATGCTGTGCAGTGACCTTTGCTCAAGAAGCCATCTCTTGACGACTCCCTGACCCATTATCGGGCAGTCTCTAAGCTTCCCTTTTTTATTTTTGTATTTTGTTTTTATTGTTGTTGTTAGCTGCCCTGAGCTGCCATTGGGCAGGAGGGGGTGGGGTACAAGTTGTGATATAAATAAATTGTTAAATAAATAAGTTATTTAATTAAATAAAAGGTGGTTCTTAGAATTTCTTTCTCTCTCCCTGCGGAAGCTTTCATAGTGATACTCCACAACAATTGATTAAATCTCTGCTACTGAGAGCATACTCATAGTATTAAACTGAACATCTATCACTCCCTCCACAGTTATTACTCTTGGTTTTATTAGACTTCTAACTGCACTTCTCTGATCATTTCACTTGTATGCTCCTCTTTTTTTCCATTTAATATATACCTCTTACAGCCATCAGTATTTGTCTAGGCAAGCTTCTGAAATCCAGACCAATTCCTTAGTACTGTAAGGGAAGATGACTGTGCATCTCTCTTTTATGGCATGCTGATAAGTTTATTTATTTTGATTTATATCCTGCCCTTTCTCATAGGCTCAGGATAGCGCACAATACAAAAATATAAAAACTTGCTAAAACCCTGCAAAATCCCATTAAAACCATTCCCATCCCTACCATCCAAAGCTTATCCCTGATTGCTTTTCATAATTTATATGAAAACTAGTGCTGAAAATCGGTATTTGGAAAACTTCAGAATCCACTGAGAATTCCAGCCACTGGTTCCAAATTCTGAAGTTCTGAGTACCATGGCTGGTTCCCAGAAAACTTCAGAAAACTTGGAAGCTCATTGAGTGCTGGCGCCATTGTGTGCGTGGAACAATCAAGAATGGTTGATGACCCCCTAGTCTATAGGAAATGAAACTTGGTGCCATATTTGGTAGGAAGGCTGTAGTGAAGGTGATGAATAAACCAGATGGCAAGTTTTGATTGAATGGTGGCAAGCCAGATGACAAGTTTTTATTGGCTGCAAGGGCAAAATAAAAGTGGCTGCACAGTCATTTTCCATTCTCTTTGGTGAATTTGGCTGTGCACGCTACACTACTGATCTGTAAGTAATTGGCTTGGGGGCGGGGAGGGGTGCCTGGCCTGACCTGGTCTGGTCTGGCAATAGAGGCAATGCTGTTGGACAATGGTTAGTGTTTTGGTTTTGTTTGTTTTGTTTCCAGTGTCATGCCATGATTATTTTTTAATTTTTTTTTTAGAAAATAAGTGGGTGCCACAGTGCTCCTGCCTACTGCTTTGAACTTAAGGTACCATTGAAGGCCACAAGGATCTCTGTCTTGCTCCATTTCCCCTGGCCTGGGCTGTCTAAGTTACCAGTGCCACACCAGTGCCATGCCTTTTAAAAAAAAAGTGGGTGCCTGCTGTCTACTGATTGCACTGAAGTTGGCACCATGGTGATGAGAGGGAACTGCCTAGCTCCACTTCCGCCATTCTGAGTTCCAAAGTTCCAAAGTTTACCAAGTTCCAACTTCCGAATTCTGGGTACTCGGATAAAGTTCCAAAGTTCGGCTAAGTACCCGGACCAGGTGTTCGGAACTTCAGAATTCGGTCCAAGTACCCAGAAGGGCTATTTGGTGGAGCCCTAATGAAAACTGAAAGTTATCCAAGTGGATGGCTTTCATAGTTTGTTGGTAAATTTAAATTAGCTTTCAATTTCAAATAAAATTAAAACAAGGCAGCATAATCCTCCGAGTACTTAGCACTACTTCTAACATTTAGCACATGTATGAGTCCCATTCACTTCAATGGAACTCATTCCCATGCTGACTCTATCTGACTCGAGGATCAAACCCTAAATATGAACTTCAGTAAAGGGGCAGTCCATAGCAAAACTGCAGTCTGAGCTCATTACCTGCTCCTCGGTTTTAATGAACTTTGCTACCTGTTGCAGATTCATGGTTGTGACTCTGCACCTCACTGAGAGGGGCAAGTTTGTTTCTGTGCAAGGCCTGGGCATAGAACCAAATCAAGACCTGCCACCGCAATCTCACACCCACAGCTGTCCTGGCAACAGATGACAGCAGAACTTTCTTTTGCTAGTACCACTGGGAGAGGCAGCAGCAATATGTCACATCCCTCTGAAGAACTGGACACAAGATTCCTTTCATGGCAGACATAGGCCGTTTTTAGACGAGCGCGGCGGCGCCCGCGCTTGTTTCCAAAAAAGCCGGCAGCCCATTCCACACGAGACGCTGCCGCCGAATACGCGCATGTGCGGCCCGACGCGCATCCATTTCCGGCCGCGTCTGACCAGCCTCGATCGCCGACCCGGTCAGTTCGTGCACGGAAATGGATGCGCGTCGGCCGCGCATGCGCGTATTCGGCGGCAGCGTCTCGTGTAGAACGGGCTGCCGGCTTTTTAAAGAAACAAGCGCGGGCGCCGCCGCGCTCGTCTGAAAACGGCCATAGAGGAGTGCAGAGCAGCAACAATCAGAAAGAAGTTGTCAACAGATATTGCCATGGCTGTGCTGTTCCTCTCACACGAGGTTGGGAGGAGTGTTTCTTGGGCCTGGCCTAGAGCATGTTAAAGGTTTTTTGAACCATATGATATGGGGGGACATTCCCAAGCTGTTGTTGGCTGTAAGACAATAACATGCAGTGTTGAAATGCTGATGCGCTTATGAGAAAGGAAAAGTTTACTTCCTAACAGCAACAGAAGTCTGGCCCTATCCCATTAGTTTGCTGGCAATGGGAACCAACCCCCCACAGCCCAGAAAGCATCCTCAGAATGAGATGATGGAATTCATGTGCTGCAGCTGCCCATAGTGATGCTCACACTTGCAGACATTTGGCAGAGGGGGGTGGGATGTACAGCGTGCACTTGCAGGCCATGACTTGCAGGAGCCCTACCAAATGACTGCATTGCTAATGTAGGTATCTAGTTTTTATGTATGCAGGGAAGGCTGCCACATACATGCTGTCACCCTATGTTCTGGTTGACTATCAGAACAGGCAACAGCAGGCCCAAGAGGTTGCTCCACCACCACCACCACCATAGAAACAGGAAGGGGAAATGGCTTGAAGGTCTAAGAAATCCTGGGCATAGGATGGCCTGAAGCAGAGAGGACAGGTGTTATATTGACCCACAGCTAGAAGTCCCCAGGTTATGGGGAGCCTGGACGTGGTTGTATGAATTGCTCTACTTACATACCTTCTGTTGTTGTACTCTAATGAGGATGCTGTTAGTTTTGTCTGCGGAAGACTCCTTGAAAGCAACTCTTCCTTCAAATAATATTGAACCTGGCATGAATCATTAAAATATGGCTTGCTCCTGTCGTTTTTTGGGGGGGTAGAGGGTGAGGGGGGGATCATCACAATGACTGTCTTTCTTACTTTTAAAAAAAAATAAAAATGATATTTGAGTTTGAGCAGCTTTTTAAGTTATCTTGCAAAAAACAGATGATGAAAACTCCATGGAAAAATTAATAAACAATTAATTTCCTTGTATAAAATTATCAGGAATTCAAAAAAGTCAAACTTCCTAAGAATATTCCACCCTAGACTTATACTTAGATAGTATTATTTTATTTTTTACAAGAAAAGGTCAGTAATACATTTTATTTGAATTACTTTAGGTTTTATCAGGTGAATTTTAGGGGACTGGAACTCTGTCTTGTTTAAAGGTTGTGAACTTTCTGGGTGCTCAACAGGAATTAAATTCCATCAGAGGCATGTGTGCTTTCAAGTCACTTGCCTACTGGGGCATGTAGAATTTTCTGCCTCAGTCATCTTTATAAATTTATCTGAGCAAGGCTGCTAAAGTGAAACAGCTGAAGCTTTCACTTGTGTGAATGAATGATTCCATACTTGGAGAGGCTGGCAGATTAAAAATAAAAAACACCATTGGCAACTGTTCTAGGTATGGAATCAGTCTTTCACAGATGGATTACACCTGTATTTGGAGGCTGAATGTTTCTATTCATGAAGGGGAAGATAAAATCTCTGCAGGGAATTTGTATAAAGCTGTAGAGGAAGGGAGAAGACTTAGAGAAAAATCTGTGTATTGTTTGAAAAAAAATGTACAGTACACAAGGCTGCCTAATGTTTATTTTTAGTCATTTTAGGATCTACTCTATAGTACTGATTTTAGCAGCTTCAGGCATGAAATAATCCTGAACTACTTTAACCCTATGGAGGAGTAGAGTCAGCTAAGGCTTCTTGTGTTCCTTTTTGTCACGCATTCTTTCCTTTAATTTCAGCATCAAAAATGAAGGAAATGAAAGTGTACACTCATTTGGAGCTGAGATTAAAAGGAAATGTAAGTGACAGTGTTAGGACTGGTCCGTGGGTGGCTACCTGGATTGGCATCTTCAGTGAGTGATCTGGCCTGGGGCTGGGGCTAGGGATGGGCAAACAGAACGCCGTTCGGATGTTCAGTCGGTCGGTTATAAACCCGAGTTCGGATTCAGCTGTTCGGTTCGTTGGAGTTCGGTTTGGCCGAACTCAGCCAAACATTCAAAAAAGTGCTATCGGTACCGAAACTGATTTTCTTTTGGTATTGGTATTTTTGGCCCTGAAACCACCCCTTGTGTTCACCCCTGGTGCCAGGAAGTCTGCTCCTCAGCTGCCTCCCCCTTCCAGTCAAGTTTTTCCTGCCCAAAGTCACGTTTTTCCCACCCCCGAGCTCATCTGAACTTTTTCGAACTGTTCAGAAGTTCAAGCATTCGGCTCAGAAGTTTGGTTTGGTTGTCCAAACAGGCCGAGTTCAGGCTGAACTCCGAACTTCCGAACCGCGTTTGCCCATCTCTACCTGGGGCAGCAGCAAGAGTCAGGTAGTGTCAAGGTGCAGGCTGGAGTAGCAATCAGGAAAAGTTCTCCTTCAGGGAGCAGCACCCTCCCTTGGGTGAGGTCTCACTGGATCAAGATTCCAGAGACAGGGGAAGCAGAAAGGCAGAAGCAGGGAATGAGACTAGACTGCGGCTCAAGACAAAGTTTCAGAGATCTGAACTAAGCTGGGAGGAGACAAGCAGCAACAGTCAGGAAAAACTGTTGCACAATGCATCGTGTTGGAGGTGTCCTGGAAGTATATATAGTGCCCTGGAAGTCTATATCTTCCACCATTTAAAGCATGGTTCAGCCTTGGCCAACCAGGCATGAAAGACAGTTCACGAGGTTCAAGGTTTGCAATCCCCATCTGTGATCCTAGTGTGCCTTGTCCCAGTCACCCTGCCAGGTGTGCTCTTTGCTCTGGCACTTCTGGGACTGTCAGGGCAAAGGGGACCATTACCTCAAGCCCCTCCTGGGGTCCCTACCACATTCTCTCTGTTACCTCCCTTCTCCCTTATGTGTACCATTACACTAGGGTGCCTGGTCTGGAACACCCCACGTGAGTTCCTGGATCCAGCATGCCTCACAGCCCTCTTGGCTCTGGCTTTCTCCACAGCAGCCATTTCTCCCTCCTTCCATCTCCCCCCCCCAACCCCGCTACAAGGCTCTTTTTAAGCTCCCCTTTCAGGAGAGCTTCTTGTACCCATCCCCGTCCCTTTCCATCTGTGGCTTCACTCCTGGTGCACCCTGATGACATCAGTGATGCACCAGGCTGCTCTTCAGAAATCTCTTTCTGCGGTGACACCCAGATGTGCTCCTCCCTGATGGCTCCGTCCCTCCACTCACCCACCCCCATCAGATCACTTCCTTGGTGAATTTCAGGACCCCAACCCTCCATTGTGGGCAGGTCCTCCAGCTCCCTCATCACATCATCATGCAGGCTAGCATCTGGATAGTATGCTGGGTAGGAGCAGTGTCCCAGAAGCTGGAAGCACTGTGTGCCAGAAGCCCTGAAAAAAAGGGAATAATCTTCTAAGACACCGGTTTCAAAATATTTTGACTTAGTAAGCAACAACTAACCCTCTGTTTCTTGCAGACCACCATACATGAGCTCAAGGTGGTTGTGACCTTGTGAATGCTCACTGTGGACAGTCATTGACGAACAAAGTAGGCAGCCTTAGTACCTACCTACAATTTTAGTAGTCATCTCTGGGGCACCAGACAATGTGCTTGGTACATGATCAGTACTGGTAGTGACTGGATACTGCTTTGTTGGAGCCATGGCAAGTTCCACAAACCAGTTTTGGGCCACTTATCGTGGCTTCTCAGACTACTGGTCTGTAGAACAGAGTTGTGCAACCAGTGCTGTAGACACTGAGACTCAGGGAGCAAATAGCAAACCAGACATTAATCAAGTCCATTCTAGAGCCTGACGTCTTGTCTGTGTCTGGCTGCTGTAGCCTGGAAGACAAAGAAAACCTTCCCACCACAGTCAATTTGGAAGAACAGAAAAAAATAATATTTCCTAGACTCTCGAATGACGCAACTAGCTGAGCCCACAACAGATCTGTTGAAAAATACTTTTTCCCTGTCCAACTGCCCCCTAGCTGACTGGAAAGTTAGGTGGGGGGCTGGCTGTTCCTACAGTGGTGAGGCCACCAGATACTTTAGTTACTATAAAATCATAGTCAAACCGATAGGAGAAAACAATCACAAATACTCACTCTCAGCACCTACATGGGCACAGACAGCTCCTGAACTAACACTGTTGACAAATCAAGGACAGTTCCATTTCCCCCTCTCCATTGGAGGTAAGCAAATTATCACAAGAAAAATTATCTAGTTAAATCAAAATCACAGCAGTCCATTCTGCCAAAATCAGTCTCTAAAGGGTTAAGTTTCAAGCTTCCGGTAGGGGAGCAATCACTAATTATGGAAGCATCTGGAGATGAAAGCAAAACATCACTCACCCCATTCTCCACGGCTGGCCGCTGTCACCAAGACTCCCTGCCTCTTTTCCGTCAGCCCCATAAGCTCCAAAGAAACATGAGTGGCATCTTTTGCATGGAATTGCTGTGTGGATGTGAGTGGCATTTATTGCACGTTGTTGTTGTGTATATATGAGTGGGTTTTATTGCATGCTATGGGATGCATTATAAGACTGAATACACCCGTGGCAGATGGTGACCACCTAAATACTCTTTCCCCAAAATAATGTTTGGTAGTAAATTCTACTTCAGTTAGAACATGAGTAATCTTATTTCCTTCTGATTTGAGAACCAGAGCTGCATGGCCTAATGTTTTAGCTAAATGCTGTAACTTTTCCCCAAAAGACCATAGTGTTCTGCAAAGCTTGGTGAATTGGGGCTGCTGAGTATGCAAATGACATGTTCCAAAGCGGAAGCTATCTTTGTCCCATAATCGCTTCCACTCATTAGCATGCAATGTCCAAGTGACATTATTAATAAACATTTTAGTTATATTACACACAAAGAACTTTTGAGGGCCCAAAATGGTTACCGTTTCTGGGGGACGGGGAGTTCTGCCTTCTCCAAAAATCTGCTTCCAAATCAATTTTACCTAGCTGGAATAAAATAGCTCTTTGTTAAAGCAGGGCTATCAAAATTTAGCCCAATATCCAATTACAGTGGTAATGATAATATACATTTTAACTTGAAATCAAAATGGCTAACAATGGTTGTATTTTTATATTGAGCATGCACGCAAACACAGGGATGTCCAGTGGCTATAAACATTTCAGAGTTTGTGGACTTTGACTGCCAAGCAAAGCAATTTGTTGGGTAAGTCCTAGATCTATACTGTTCATAGGGTCAGAAGTTACCAGCAATTGACCCAATGTGGGGGCTAGTCTTTACCACTGCCCCTTTGCACAAATAGTGTGAGTGATGTCATGACCTAGCTGGAAAGATGCTTTGGAGCAAAACTGTAAATAAAAAAGAAACAAACTCCAAAGCATAGGTAAAAAAGTGGTGATGAAGAGGTTAACTGAAAACCTGCCTTTTGAATAATCATGGAAGATCACTGTAGTTGTATCACATCATTCTGTACTAACTTTGCGCTTGACAATGCAGAACTCCTCTACTGCATATATATATGCAGCCCCGTGAGAGGGTTTGGTGTGCGTTGCTACCAATATGCGGATGGCACCCAGATTTACCTCTCTTTTTCAGTCGACCCAGGCCCTGCTGTCTCCATGCTGTCTCAGTGTTTGGGGGCCGTGGCGAGTTGGTTATTGCAGAGCAAACAAGGGCCATGCCTGCCACTAGGCAGACGTAGGCAACCGCCTAGAGCAGCAGATTGGGGGGGAGCAGCGGGTGGCAGGGAATTTTTTTTTTTTAAACTTCCCTTCCTGGTGGTGGGTGCATGGGGGGGACAGCAGAGATGACGATGTCTCCATGCCGGTTCTGAAGCACTTCGGCTGCTGCTTTCTGAGCTTGAGGTATTCATCCTGTGTGCCGCCAGCTTGCTCAATGCTCCATCCTCCTCTCCTCCCCCACAGAAAGTTAAGGAGAGAGCATGAGGAGGGCAGGGCATGAAAACAAGCTGTAAAACTAACATTTTGATGGCAGCGGGCACCCCTACATACCCCATACCATCACTTTGGGGGGGGGGGCATATTTTGTCTTCGTCTAGAGCAGCAAAATGTCTTGGGATGGCCCTGGAGAAGACTGAAGCTCAATCCCGCTAAGACGGAGGTGATGGTAGTAGGATGGGTGGGGGAGATGTTGCCCCCTCTTGTGGAGGCGGTGCGCCCCTCCATGGCCCAGAAGGTTAGGAGTCTGGGGGTGTTATTGGACATGGGTCTCTGTCTAGATCAGCAGGTGGATATGGTGGTGAAGGTGGTATTCCGCCAGCTGTATCTGGTGCAGAGGCTGTGCCCATACAGAATGCGGCGGCCCATCTCTTAACAGGGATGGGCCGACGAGAGCATATAACGCCGGTGCTCCGTGCACTGCACTGGTTGCCTGTAATGTGCCAAGCCAGGTCCAAGGTTTTGACTTTGATCTATAAGATCCTACATGGTCTTGGACCTGGACACCTCAGGGACCACCTCACCCTCTGCGACTTAGGATGGACCCTCTTGTCCACCAGGAAGTCCTCCATGTAAAAGAGGGGGCTACAATGGAGACGGCGTTCTTGGTGGCTGGGCTCCAGCTGTGGAACTCCCACCCAGAGGAAGCACGGCTGGCCCCAAGTCTGTGGCTGGCCCCGAATCTGACAGAGAGGAGCTGGGGGAGAGACATAGGAAGGGGAACAAAGGGAGAGACAAGGGGTTTAACATTCATGAAGATGCGACGTCTCAGGTGCACGTACTTGGCTTGTTTACGATGAGAATGACAGCAGGCAGGTCCATGTGGCAAGGATAACGGTAAACAGACCGTAGGTATAGAAAATAGTGGCTCAGCAGGATAAAGAGTCAGACAGAGCAGAGCGAAAGAGGTGAGTTTTAAGGAGAGATTTGAAGGTATGAAGTGAGGGGGCATGGTTGATTTGGACAGGGAGGGAGTTCCAGGCATGGGGGGCAGCAAGTGAGAAGGGACGAAGTCACTTAGGGGAGCAGGGAAGGCGTGGAAGGGTGAGAGAAGGAACAGAGGAGGAGCGAAGTGCACGGGCTGGAGTATGGAGGGCGATAAGTGCAGAGAGGTAGGGGGGAGCGAGGTTGTGAAGAGCTTTATAGGTGAAGACTAGGAGCTTGTGCAGGATTCGTTCAGGAAGGGGAAGCCAGTGAAGCGAAGAGAGGAGGGGCTGCACATGGTTGAAGCGACGGGCGAGGTGGATGACCCTGGCAGCAGAGTTTTGGACAGAGATGAGGGGAGAAAGGGGAGACTGGGGAAGGCCAGAAAGAAGGAGGTTACAGTAATCGAGGCGAGAGATGACCAGAGCATGAACAAGAGTTTTGGCAGCGAGACAGAGAGAAAAGGGTGAATCTTAGCAATGTTATGGAGGGAGAAGTGACAGGATTTAGCAACAGAGTCAATGTAGGATTTAAAAGAAAGGGGTGAGTCAAAGATGAAGCCTAGGCTACGGGCTTGGGGGACAGGCAGTATGGTGACTCCATCAATAATTATTGACAGTGAGGAAGGAGAGGAAGGATGAGGGGGGAAGATAAGGAGTTCAGTTTTAGCCATGTTGAGTTTGAGTTGACGTTGAGACATCCAGGTAGAAATGTCAGAGAGACAGTTGATGAGACGAGCTTGAACAGAGGGAGAGAGAGAAGGAGTAGAGAGATAGAGTTGAGTGTCTATCTATGTGGTATCACATAGTCTATCTATGTGTCAGCCATATGCCTAATGTGCCACTTGAGATGCAGAATTGAGAGAGCCTAACCATGGGCTAGGGAAGTTAAAATTACTGTTTTTCTAAACTGAACTAAGAGACTTTTGGAGGAGTTATTTTGAGGGCTACACAAAAGTGGGAGGACATATCAAGAAGGTGTCACTTAGGGCTGAAAACAAATTCCATCTCTATTTTGATTCTGTTGGAACTAAGTGATTTAATCATTCCAGTTGGAAATAAGAACAGTCAAAATTCCACCATGATTTCTAGTAGGGATGGGCGAACACGGTCCAGAAGTTCAGAGTTCGGACCGAACTCGACCTATTCGGTAAACTAAACTGAACTTCCGAACCGAATCCAAACTGACCAAACTGAACTCTAACCGAACGACAAACTGACCAAACAGTTCGTTCGTGTTCGGCCACGTTCAGTTGAGTTTAGGTGGGAAAAACGTGACTAAAGGCCCAAGGAGGGGCTGGCAGCTGTGGAGCAGACTTTCTGGTACTGGGGGATGGTGGTGGTGGAGAGGCTTGACATAACAGCCAGCCTACCCAATCACCTTTCCTTTTTGACTGAACACTGGCTTCACAGTCTGTGATTGGCCAGGGGCTAGGCTGCACAGAGTCATTTGGGCCTTGTGGTAAGGTGGGAGCAACAAGTAACAAAACTCTTTGCCCTGCCCCACTTCCAGCACCTTCTGAGCCAGCCACTGATCTGTCAGCAGCGTTTTAAGAAGGCTCCCTGACTCCCAGCAGTTTGCTTCCCTCATCCATTCTCAATCCTCCTCCTATTTCACCCATCCAACAGATTTACCTCCCTATTATCATTTAGATTATATTAGATAGATTTAGCAGTTAATTTTATTTTTTACACCTCCCTGTGTTCTATCTCCCTACCCTCCATTGAATCCATTCCTTTCCCTCTCCCTCCATATTCCATATTCCATCCCTCATTCCCTACCCCTGTTTTTTGATTTATTAGTGTAGGATTAGATTGATTTAGGTTTTATTTCAGTTTCTGTACCCCTCCCTGTGTTGTTGTGAGCTGTCTGTGTCCCCCCCCTCCATCCCTGTGTAATATTGTGTATATATATATATATATTGTGTGTATATATATATATATATATATATATATAGAGAGAGAGAGAGAGAGAGAGAGATATTATAGTAGTTGTTAGGTAGGATTATAGTTAGCTATTACAGTTAAATTAGCTTACTTTATAGAGCTATAGTGATCTAGTTTTAGAGTGTGTTTTTTATATTCCATTATTTAGTTTCATAGGTTTTATAAGAGTTATTAGATAGTTAAATAGCTGTTAAATTTAGTGTAGTATAGATAGATACATATAATATTTGATAAAAATGTTAAAAAATTAATTAAAAAAATTATTTAATATAATTAATTGTGTGTGGTTTGTATAAATGGATAAGGGAGTGATGAGAGAGTGAGGCCGCTTTGCTGCCCGTAAGGCAGCCAATGAGGCACGTGGCAGGGGCCATGCTATCAGAGTGCCAGCAGTGGGCAGAAGCAGCAGCCCAAGCACATCCCTACGCCCCAAGATGCGAAGGCCTGGTGGTGATGTTGGGTCTCGCTCTCCCAGCACTAAGGGCCAGAGGGTTGGGCGTCACCTCCTTGCATTAGAAGAGGCTGTGGTGGCTGTGACATCTGCGGCAGCAGGTGATTCAGGGGACGAAGAATCCCAGCATGGGCCAGCATTGTCCCCCGACTCCCCCATTCTTGAGAGCCCAGTTACAAGCAGGGCCAAATCCCCGGGCAACAGCAGCAACAGCAACTATAGGGGCAGGAGGAGAGGGCTGCTCAGAGTGGGAGCAGCATGGAGAGTCCAGCAGCCTCCGTCACTCTCTTTGTGGATGGGGACAGTGATGAAGAGATTTCTGTGGAGGAGGTCTCTGTATCTGGTGCTGCTGAGGTGATGGCTGCTCCTCAACGAGCTGTGTCACCAATGCCACTATGTCCTGCCCCTCCCAGGAGTGTGTCACCTGGTGCGTGCCAGAAGGCAGGAGGGGCTAAAAAATCATGGGTCTGGGAGCATTTTTAAGGTGGTGCAGGTGGATGATCCCAGGGAGGTGCAGTGCACTTTGTGCAGCAAGGTGGTGAAGCGAGGTCAGGTGCTCACCAACCTAGGGACATCCGCCATGTCCAGGCATCTAAAAACGTGCCACGGTGCCACTCTGCTAAGCGGGCAGGCTGGGTCAGTGGACGCAAGTGGGTTCCCAATCCTCGTGGCCACTTGTCCTCCATCCGGCAACCGTCCCACTGCAGCAGCTGCCTCTAGCAGCAGGAGCAGTATTGCTGCTAGGGGGGATCAGCAGGAGCAGAAACAGAAGTGTCAGCCCACAATGGAGGAGCTGGGGTGGGGGCAGCTTCCAAGGCCATTGGCAGCAGGAGGGGGACATGGTTTTCAAGAGAAAGCCACGTGCCTGTTGGATGAGATGATCACTGTTGATGGCCAGCCCTTCTCCATTGTCAGAGACACAGGGTTTAAGTGGCTGATGGGGTTCCTGGTCCCCCAATTGCCATGCGGCACCACCCTCAGCCATACGGTGGGGCCAAGGCTGTACAGGGCATTGAAGGAGAGGGTGAAGGGGCAGCTGGCACTGGCAGAGACTGTGGGTGCCACTGTCCAATTCACCACTGACCTGTGGTCCTCCAGGAACGCCCGACACGCTTACCTGGCAGTGACGACGCACTGGTGGGAGTACACAGAGTTGGAATTGGACAGTGGCAGGAGGGGTCCTGAAGCAGGTTATAGGTGGGCCCTGCTTCAGGAGGAAGTCATGGACTGCCCCCACACTGCCAGGAACATAGAGGCAGCCCTGAATGCTGTGGTGGAGGAGTGGGTCTTGCCAGGTACACCATTCACCCCGGGATGTGTGGTGACCAATAATGCATCAAATATAGTGAGGGCTGTATGCAATGCAAAATTTATCAGCATCCCTTATGCCGCACACACCCTCCACCTGGTGGTCACAGACATTCTGGGATTAGGGAGAAGAGGATTGGGGCAGGCACCCTTAGCTCCCTGATAGAGTGGGGGAGGAAGCTGGTGGGGTTCTTTAACCACAGTGAAATCCTCTGGGTCAAGCAGGCTGAGGAAGGCTCCCCAGGGCATCTGCTCGTGCAGGACGTGTCCACGAGGTGGAATTCCACCTTCCTGATGCTTGAGCGATTTGTGGAGCAGAAAGTCACCTTGCATCAGGTGGAATTGGACATGGACAGCGGGGCAGCTCCAGGCTTCAATGGGCCAGAATGGGAGATCCTGGCACAGACGGTCCTAGTTCTGAGACCGTTCTATGAGGTGACAGAGGCCATAAGCTCATCCACAGTGACGATAAGCCAGGTGACCCCTCTGGTCCAGAGTCTCCATGGGAGTCTGGAGGAGATCATGATGCAGTGGCAGGATTGTGGCCGTGGGGGAAAGAAGCTGGGGGCTGAGGCGGTTTGGCTGGTGCAGAAACTTAAGACAGGCCTGACAGCGACGTTCGACAAGCTTCTGCAGTGGGGGGAATATGTTGTGGGAACAATGCTGGACCCCAGGGTCAAGGGCAGTGTGGCATGCAAGTCATCCCTCTATGGCCTCTGGAAGGATGATCTTGTGGGAAGGGTCCAGAAGGCAGAGAGGGCTCTTGAGAGTGTGCGGCAGCAGTGTTAGAAATTGTTCTGATTCTGGGCCTAACTGAGATATTAATTTCCCTGCTCCAATGTGCTGAATCAGGAAATGTTTTTCATTCAAGTGAGCCACTCTGTGTTAAATTGTAACCAAACCAAACGTGCCTCCCTGACAAACGTGCTAGAGTATACATGGGGGATTGTTGTAAATAACTCTGTGTAATTGAACCAAAAAGGTGCTTCCTTGACACAAATGTAACAGCAATACACACTGGATGTTATTGTACCCATCATTGTATTAAAATGTAACCACCAAGAACACACACTGGAGCTATAATACCTGGAATGTAACTTTTATGGGCCATCGGGACTGCTATTTAGAATTATGTAGAATGTTAGAAATTAGGCAAGATATTATTACGCACATGTGTTAATGCATTTGATTTGAGGAACAGAAGTATGAGTAAGAATAATCAGTATTAGCAATAATCAGGAGTTGGCCTGAGAGAGAACAACTGATGCTGGAGAAGTGAGCAGGACCTCTTGTTCCCAAACAAATTACGTTGGTAATTCACAGGAGCTGATAACAGAAGTCAAACTAAACAAACAAGAGTATGGTTTTGATCAAACAAATATATGACTCCCAGAAGGATGTGCAAGCTAAGGAGCTGTGACCCCCATCTCCGGAGGGAGGTGGGGGGCCTGACTTTATTGGTCAGAACAAGCGTCACATCATGACTAAGCAAAAGGTACCCCTCTGGATTTGGGCAACCAATCGGAGCTCTCCACAAGCTTAGTATTGACAACCCCGCACTCTGAATAATCATAAGACAGCCACAGCATATAAGGCTTGACTCTGGATCAGTTCCTTGCCTTCACGGTCCTCGATTGCTACTCCTTAGGGGGACCGACGAGCTCGGTGATTGTTGCCTCTTTTGGGACTCCTCTATCTAGGGAGTTCTACAACGGCTTCTTGGGCCCCCTGACTGCTTTCCTCTTGAACCAGGCCATCAGCCTCTGATCACGTAAGAATATGTGCTTTTGTATGTATTTTTAGGTAGACAAGGTTAGATGGGTGCAAATGTGAATGCAAGTGTCTCTTTGGTAATTGGTATGCTAAATTGTTCTGATATTATTGAATAAATGCCTATTTGATTGAATAAAAGACTCATTACTAAAATGGAAGAGGAGTAATTCCCCAAACTCTCTCAAACTGAAGTATTTCCACTAGATCCCGAGAACTGAAAGGGACCTGCTCTCTCTCTCTCTCTCTCTCTCTTTCTCTTTAACTATAATTGCAGTGGCCTCTCCCCGAAACAGAGATAGCTGGTTAGGATAATTGCAGCTGCCTCTCTTGAACAGGGACAGCTGGTTGGTATATATGCAGCAAAATCTCCCCGGGACAAAGTTAGCTGGTTGGGATAGTTGCAGTTGCCTCTCTTGGACAGAGACAGCTGGTTGGGACTCACAAGCGCTGGACCCCTCTGGGACAGGGAAACAGCAGAATCTTTCTGGGAACTACTTAAAGTAGAGAGGAGCAGTAGAAACCCCCTTTCAAATTCCTTACAGCAGCAGCAGCAGGATGCCCCAGGGGTTGGTGGGTGTGGGAGCAGCCACCCCTCTCAACCAGCAGGGTCTATCCCTGCCCCCAGCCCGAGCAATAGCAGCAGCACCAGCTGCAGCAGGATTAGCAGCAGCAGTACCCCTACTGCCAGCAACTCCTCCTCTGCACAGCCCACAAAAGGGTAGGGACTGACAGCGTGGCTGAGGGCAGTTGGGGCGGTGGTACCCAGGGACAGCTATGAGAGGGAGTATGATGGCGCATCAGCAGGAGTTAATACCTACATGGACGAGGAGCTGTGCATCAATCCCATCAGCAATCCCTTGGCCTACTGGGCCGGCAAGACCAACATGTGGCCGGTCCTGTCCAAAGTGACCAGGGGATTATTGTCATGCTCACCAACCAGTGTCCCCAGTTAGCGAGTGTTCTCTGTTGTGGAAGACATTTGCTCCCTGCACCGCCTGAGACTGGGGACCAAGTTGGTGGAGCAGTTGATCTTCTTGAAGGTCAACCTTCCGCTGCTGGGATTCCCCGAGCTGCCCCTGGACAAGGAGTGATGGTGCAGTGGCACATGCCATCCCATGCCAGGGCCAATCTTGGGAAGGGGCTCCTCGGCAATAAGGGCTGCTGCTGCTTAGCTGAGGTGCTGTCCCTCCCTCCCACTGCTTCAGTGGCACCCTACCTGCCCCCCCTCCCTCCCTCCCTCCCCCCCTCTCTCTCATACTACACGGCCTCGACTGACCTATCTGACTGACTGCATGCTGCAGTGTGGCATTGGGAAACTGTAAGCCTGCAAGCGGGCCTCTGGCTAGTGGTTAGATGATCTCAGCCCACCTATCTGACTGGCTCTCTCTTGTGCATGCTGCACAGTCTTCTCCAGCCTATCTGAGTGCCCTGCCAACTTGGTGCCAAGGTCCTAGCCTGCCTTCCCTACTGCCTCTCATACCATGCTGCTTGCCTGCCGGCCTGACCAGGTTGCACCCTGCCTCAGTCTGCCTGATTTATGCTTATGCCACGTTGTCTGCCCACCCGGCTGCCTGCCTGCCTGCCGAGGTGGTCTAGATCAAAGCCTGCCTCCGTCTGTTTGCCTTCTGATCATGCCACGCTGCCAGTCTGCCTACCCTGGCAACCCTGGGTGATGTGCACCACTGGTCTGGTAATCCTGCTGCTGCTGTCTGCTGGTCCATGGGTGCTCTTCCCTGGCCAATCAAAATGTGCCCACGCAATCCTGCTGCTGATGTCTGCTGCTGTATGGGAGCTATTCCCTTGCAAATCCAACCATCCTGGCTCCATGGGTGCTGTTTATAGGCAAATCCTGCTGATGCTGTCTCTGCTTTTCCACGGGTTCTGTGCCAGGTCAATCCAATGTCTACCACTGCTACGCCAATGCTGTCTCTGCTGTCTGTGCCATGGGTTCTGTGCCCCTGCAATCCAATATCTGTTTCTGCTTCCAACACTGCCTCTGCTCTCTGTCCCATGGGTTCTGTGCCTGAGCAATCCAATGTCTGCTGCTGCTTCCAACGCTGCCTCTACTCTCTGTGTCTGAGTAATCCAACAATGTCTGCTGCTGCTTCCAATGCTGCCTCTGCTCTCTGTGCCTGAGAAATCCAACAATGTCTGCTGCTGCTTCCAATGCTTCCTCTGCTCTCTGTGCCATGGGTTCTGTGCCTGAGCAATCCAATGTCTGCTGCTGCTTCCAATGCTGCCTCTGTTCTCTGTGCCCGAGCAATCCAGTGTCTGATGCTGCTTCCAACGCTGCCTCTGCTCTCTGTGTCCGAGCAATCCAATGTCTGATGCTGCTTTCAATGCTGCCTCTGCTCTCTGTGCCCGAGTAATCCAATGTCTGCTGCTCCTGCCAGTGCCGCCCATGCCAATCAGAAGTCATGTTGCACAAGTGGGTTTGTTGTGAATTGAAAGGGGTTCAGCTGCTTTTCTTCACTTTAGGTGAAGTAGGTAAGCTGCTTATCTGCATCCTAGTGAAGCAGGTCCCTTCTAATTCCGGGATCATGCAGGATACTACTATGTTTTTGAGAGGGAAGGGAATGACTCCTTTTTGGATCAATAAGCACTCCTTTATTGTAAGCAAATAAGCATTTATTTAATAATACCAAATTAACATGCCAATTATCAAAGGAACATTTGCACAAAACATACAACCTGCATCCTACTCTGACACTAGACACACACATTCCCATACAAGAAGTATATACTTACATGTCAAAGATCCATAGGTCTCGTCTCAGAAGGGAAGGCAGGGTGGGGGCCCATACCTGTCTGCCTAGGGGTCTGCCTGCTGGATCTAGGCTTTTCAGGGCCTTTGAGAGTGATGGAAAAGGGCCAATCACCGAGCTAGCTGGCGCCCTGATAAGGGCTAGTGGACAAGAACTGTGAAAGGCCACTTCTCTGTCTAGGGACTGGCCTTTTATGCTGTTTCCCTTATGAGTTATCCAGAGCACGGGGCTAACAGTTCCACGTCAAGAAAGTTCCTCCCCTTCGCTATTCAGGTTTGGGGGTCCTTCCCTGTTCATCACTGTTGTTTGGGGTTCGGCATGACCAGATTAGGTCCTGCCTGCCCTCCCTCTGGAAGAAAGGCATGATCTTAGGCCACACCCATTCTCTGAGGCGTCTCTCTGTCTGATCAGGCAATCTCTTTTTCTCTCTTGTAACGTTAGTTCTGTTATCAACTTTTGACCTTCCTCTGTTCCTAATGTCCCTGTGAATTATAAACTATTACGTTTTGCTTTGGGATCGAGAAGTTCCTGCTTTCTCTCAGGCGTCATTTGACAGGGATATTGCCTCCTTCACACCAGTTTGCATACCATCCTGTAATTTACTTCCTCTGACCATTTGACCACCTTACTCCTAACACATTCTATTCCTTAACTATCTAAATCAATGAATCAATGCATATACTACATAATGTCTTACCTAACTTATAACACTCTACATAATCTTAAATGAGGGCCACAATGGCCTATACAGAAGTTTCATTTAGTTACAATATCACATAATTATAAATCCAGTATATACTTTTGGTTACATTTCAACAAAGAATGAGTTACAATAGCATTCAATGTCTGCTCTGGCAAATTTGTGTCAAAAGAACGCACTTCTGCTTTGGTTACATTGTAGCAAGGAAATCAGCATTTCTTGTTAGGCCTGTGCCATTTCACAACAGGTTTTGGCCACCACCATTTTGGAAATTCCTCACTAAAGAGCGTAGAGTCTGGAAGCCATATCCGCAGAATGCACTCCCCAATTTGATAACCACTGGCCGATTTGATCTGTGGTAGATCAGGGAAGAGAGCCCAGGCCCCTAGAGGCCCATACCAGTGCGCTAACATCTGCACCACCTCTTATTGTGCATCATACAGCATCTAGAGAGAAAAATATATATATCTGGATACAGCATCTAATACACAGACATAGACTTTGCTCACAGCCTCTAGGTGCGACTGCAATATAAATAATCATACTAAATTCTATTCTGGGTGGGGAGGAGGAGAATGAACAAAAAAAGTCCTTTGTGAATACATTACTGCAGGCAATTTCATTATCAGGCCCTTCTAAATTTTATACAGGTTCTTACTTCTGTAAGCTCCAAGAATTATAGCCCTCTGGGTTAGACCTGGGAAAGCTGAAATGCAGACTATTCCAAACCAGGAATTAGAACTGGGCTCTCTTGACTCCTATCCCACAACTGAGCAATGCTGCCCACTCAAAGGCTACTGAAATCACATGTCCTGATGGGCTGCTCTTGTTTAGCTCCAACTGTCAAGCACAGTTAAACCTCTCAGGCTGCTGCCTGGGAAATTGAAGTATTCCAAAACAAAACCCCACTCCCAAATCCCCTGGATAAGCAACCCCAAATCTTTTGTCTTCCTGTGGAAGATTGTCTCCTGGAGATCGCTTGGGGTCTTTCCAAGCAAGTAAAACTCAGCCAGCTCTGACAGAATGGGGCTTGGCTATCTCTTAGGACCCACTGACACACATTCAACTGATGTTTGCATAAGGAACAATACATCTTGCTGTGGAAGATTCTCTCCTGGAGATCACTTGGGGTCTTTCCAAGCAAGTAAATCTCAGCCAGCTCTGACAGAAAGGTGCTTGGCTATCGCTTAGGACCCACTGACACACGTTCAACTGATGTTTGCATAAGGAGCAATGCATCTTGCTGTGGAAGAGTTTCTCCTGGAGATTCTCGCACAGAGAGGCATCTGTGAACTGCATCAAGAAGCAACCACTCCATCCCTTGGACCCACCATCAGGGTCCTGGGGCCAGGTTACAGGCAGGGAGGGCTGTGGCCAAGATCCAGAAGCTGCCACTCTAGCCCCAGGACCCTGATGGTATCGTTCCACCATACCAAGAAGCAGCCACTCCAGCCCCAGGACCCGCCATCAGGGTTCTGGGGCCAAGTTACAGGCAGGGAGGACTGTGACAGGCCAATATCAACACGCTGCCACTCTTCTAGCCCTAGGACCCACCGTGATGGGTCTTGGGCCGTCATTCCACTCACAGGGCACTGTCAATCCTGCTACTTCTGTCTGCTGTGCCATGGGTACTGTGCCCTGGCAATCCAATATCTGCCGCTGCTGCCAATGCCACCTATACTGTCTGTGCCATGGGTTCTGGCCCAGCAACCCAATGTCTGCTTCTGCTGCTGCTGCTGCTGCTGCTGGTGGTGGTGGTATTGCATGTCAGCCATTTGCTCCTCAATCTTGTAGATTGCAATAGCTTAGATGAGTGCTCCGGCAGGCTGGGGATTTATTTATTTATTTATTTATTTTACAGATTTATATCCCGCCCTCCTCCTGCAATGCATGGGTGAACATTACAATGGAGTGGAATGGGAGATCCTGTACCTGATTACTTTTTGATCAGCTGCGGGAAACAGAGGCTATTGGTGATCATCCATCCCTTTGCAACAATGCTCGCCTATCTCTTAGGATTGACTGTTCGTGTTTGCGCTTCCCTACAGATGACATTCCAAATCCTCTCCACTTCACAGATTTGACCAATGGCACATATCCGGTTGTGCAATCTGCATTCCATGCTGAGTTCCTTGAGGATTTCCGTAGTGATGATGTACTCAGTTTGCTTGCCTTCTGATGATTTGGAGCTCGCCCGAGATGATCTCAATCCTAAAAGAATCTTAAACTTCTCCTACAGTTCAGGATCCTTGTTCTGTGCCTTTGCCATGGTTACCAAAAAGGTGCCAGGGTACGTCCACCCTCTCCAGCCAGCAGGCACCTGCCCCTGCCCAGCCCCCTTACCTCGTTGGTCTCTGCTTGGGAGATCATGACCCCCTTGTTAACCTTTCCTCCAGGTCTCTGGCTTCACTCCTCTTCGGAGGATTGGCTCGACATAACCTCTTCAGAGGCGGAACCTGACGAGGGGAGGTCTTTTGACCCTGGGACGTTTGCCTTTCCCCACGTCCCTAGAGCGGTCTTTGTAGGGACAGGATTTCTTCTTCTGAGGAGGACATGTCTTCCTTTTTATTTGGGAGAAAATCTCCCTGCGAACCTCCATATGGGTGTCCTGGGCCAGGGGAGGGAGAATCAGAGGGCTTACTGTTGCAGCATCTGCTTCTGTCTCTGTATCCGCTGCTGCTGCCACCATTCTCCTTGTGGTGGCCATTTTGGCTCTCGCTCTCCTGCTGACACTGCCCCTTGCTGTCGCGAGGCCTGTAAGGGGAGGGCGAGTGTCCCACCATCACTCTTTTGCGTTCCCACCTTCACTGCTACTTTGGAATGTGGCCCATAGGGGGAGCTTTCCCGCCTTCTCCGCTCCTCTGGAACACTGCCTTGGAGGGAGGGGAGATCCGGGTGTTATCCTGCTGCTGCTGCTTGCCGGTCTATGAGCCGTGAACTCCAATCAGGGGGTTGCTAGGCCTGCTCTTTGGGGTCCCTGCGCTGGATGAGGAAAGGGACACTCGGGAAGTCCTCCCCACCCCTCTCTAGAGGGCGGTAAAGAGGGGGGGAATTCCTCCCCCCAGACACCTAGGGGAATTTCTACTTTCCTTTGTAATTCCTTACATCATTCTTAGTCTGGACCTCAATGCTCTTGGACGTTAATGTGCTGATGGCTCCCGTGCATGGAGCCATCAATAAAGTATGTCACGCAAGGCGTGCAGATTAGTAAAGTCGTGCCAATGGGTGACAATTGGGGTGAGGGGGATTTGTCACATGACATTATACCCATATGTCTGTGTCTCTGTCACAGTTATTTAGTATTTGGGTATTTAGGTAGGTGACTAGGTGTGGGTGGGGAGTTTCCTGTCTCCCTTCAGTCTCTCGACCTCCTCCCATTTGCCGTCATTCCACTCACAGAGATGGCCCCCAGGCCTTGGCCTATATGCTATCCATGCCAAGGGTTCTGTACCATGGTCACCAATGTCTTCTTCTTCCAGTGCCAATGGCCCCCAGGCCAGGCCTATATGGAGGTGGAAGGATGAAGTTTTAATATAAGTTAACTAATGGGATAGGAAGGGGGAAGCTCCAGTGTTTGTTTGTTTGTTTGTTTATTGGCGGCCAGTTTTCGCTATTGCCCCTTTTTTAACACAAAAATACAACACAGTAAAATAAATAAATAGGTTAAAATAGAATAAAATACATAACTAGGGTATGGTAATGAATAAGTCACCCAACCCCACAATGTTCTTTGGACAATTCTAGTATATATCCAAAAAAATTAGCACCAACCTCATTTTAATTGTCTCTATAAGGGCCAACAATTTCTTGGGCACCAAACATCAAATACCTCCACTATAATATTTCCGATTTCTCGTATAGCCAAAATAGGCTTTCTAATACAGCTAATATATATCTATGAGGCAATATTCTAGGACCATACCTCCTAATTACCAACTAACTTGCTCCCAACACAGTTTCTTCCCCTGACCTACTTTCCATCCAGGTTGCCTATCCATCTCGTAATAAGTTTCTTTCCTTGGTAGCAAGCCAGACAAACGTTGCAATAGTCACCATCTGTTTTGCCTCCACTAGGCACATCAAGTGTCTATAGTTTTGCTCAGCTATATTATTTATACCTTCTTTTAACAAAGGTGTCAACCAAACTGCACGGAGGCTATCAAAATGGGAACAATGGAATAAGAAATGATATATTGTCTCTATCCCTCCCCGTCTACAGGTACAAAGTCATTGCTTGTAGGGAATATGCAACTGTCTACCTTCCACTACTGCTGTTGGGACTAGATGTAATCGAGTCATAGTGTAGCATCTACATAAGTTGGAATCTCTTATTTTGTCCAGATATGGCTCGAACTTGCCATCAGCTTTGATCTGACTCAGCCCAGGTGCTACTTTCCAAGCTTTCAAAATACTTAAATCCTCTTGTAGGGCAATATCCCAAATTTTGGCCTCTACATCTTGCCACACCTGAGGCAAGGTTTTCCCCAGAAAATATTGGAAAGAGAAACCCAATTCTGCCATTATCCTCAAGAGCTGTCTTAACCAAGGATAGGCACAAGTGCCAGTATGTAATAATTCCTCATGTAAACATAAGAGTGGTAGGTCTGATTCCTGGTACGATAATATTTTTAGCCAAAGTCTAAGATAGGCTAGCATAACTAGGGAGGCAAAAGACGCTAAACCTGTTTCTAATCGGAGAATGGCCCCTGGGACACCATTGCCCACTTTCAACAACCTCCGCAAGAAACTATTTTGAACTCTTTCCACTACTTCAAGATTTACAGGTGGGATCAACTCCACCCCAAAGGTGGCCATAGCTGGAACCTTAGCACTATATACGCGCAGAAAGGTGGACATAGAGACACCCTGGGAAATATTTGCTGCTCAATTTATTGCATGTGCAGCTTTCTGGGCTTTAAGTGCACGTTCCTTGAGATGTCCATTCCAAGATCCCCTATTTGAAAATATAACTCCTCGATAACAGAAGGAGGAAGTCAATTCCAAGTTGCCAACTGCTGTACGCCATATAGTGGGCAGCTTTCTTTTACCATAGATCATTATTTTGGACTTTTTTGGGTTTAATATAAGTCCATTAGCTACGCAATATTCATGGAACTTTGTAATCTCACGTCTTAAGCCCACCTCCGTCTGTGCTATCAAAACCACGTCATCCACAAACTGCAAGAGGGGGACCTGCCTGTTCCTAACTCTTACAGCATGAGACTCCCCTGGTGAAATGTTGTTAATCAAATCGGACATGTACAGACTAAATAGTAATGGGGCGAGCACACACCCTTGGCGCATGCCCCGTTCTATTTTTATCTGGTTGGTCTGATCTTGTCCATGTGTGTACTTAACCCTCGCCCTGTTGTTACTATAGAGTAGCATAATGGATCCCAATAATCTCTGCTCTATTCCCAGTGCCCTAAGCTTGGCCCACAGCCTTGCTCTAGGCACTGAGTCAAAGGCTTTTGTTAAGTCCACAAAGGCTAAATACAGTTTGCCTCTCCTAGTCTTATAATATTTGTGGACTAAATGTTGTAGAATGAAACAGCAGTCAAGCGTTGACTTCTTTTTCCTGAAGCCAAATTGTTCTTCTGGTATCAGCTTCTGACCTTCTGTCCACTTTTCCAAATGATGGAGCAAGATCCTTGCATAGATCTTCCCAACATTGGATAACAGGCTTAATGGCCTGTAGCATTCTGGGTTTCGAGGATTGCCCTTCTTAAATATGGGGACTATCCATACCAAGGTCCAACTAAGGGGAACCTGAAGGTTTCGGCTGGCCTCAAGGAATACGATGGAAAGCAGATGTGCCCACCATATAGGTGCAGCCTGTATCATCTCTGATGAGACCAGATCTGGGTCCACTGCCTTCCGAGGCTTTAAAGCCTTGATATGTTCGTTTATCAGTTCAATAGAGAAATCACTCGACTGCCACTCCCTCCCCTCTCTAGTGTTTTCCTGCCCAACCTCTATCAGATCTTCCATACCCACCTTCTGGTCAGCATAAAGCTGGGCAAAAAAGGACTCCCAAAGAGGTGCGGTAATGCTACATTTGTCCTTCCTTCTCTTAGGTTTTAAAATGCTATTTAGGCCAGTCCAAAATTTATGCAGGTTGCCCATTTTCAAGTCCACTACCATTTTGGCCAAGATTTTCTTATAAAATAAGACTCTCTTAGTCTTTAGTAACCTTGAATATTTAGCCCTAGCCTTGGCAAACTCCTCCCTTGCTAGCTGTTCCCTCCCTATAGCCCACTTTCTCCTGAGGACTATCAGGTTAGCTTTCAGCTGTTTGCACTCCTGATCAAACCATGGAAGGGAGATTCGTGCACGATGCCAGCTGGACTGTGACCCCAGCGATTCCTGAAATGTGCTTATAATATCTGAGTAGACTTTGAGCAAGAGTTGTATGTTCCCTGCCTTTTCTATTACTTTTAGAATATTCTTTATCCTAGTGGATAAAGCTCCAGTGGATTTTGTTGGTTTTGTTGCTCTGATGTATTTTGTTGTATTTTGTTTTGGTAGGGAGAGTGTGGTAAGGGGTCCCCCCTCCTTCTGGTGAGAGCAGAAGGTATGGTGGGTAAATCAGAAGAAAATGTCTCCCTCTCTATCTGGTGGCAGCAGGAGGAAGGGGGATGGAAGTAGGGTAGGGGAAGATGAGATTATTATTATTTTATATAATATGTGTAATGATTACTTTAGATGTGATAGATCATGGAAATTTTAAGATTTGTATTAACTAGTATGAAGGGTAGATTGTGTAATGGTTAGTTGGATTGTTTTGGATAAATTCTTACTAGTTTGGGTTTTTTTGCTTTGTATTGGTCTCATTGTAGACCATTATTGCTTGTGGTCTATTGTGGACCTCATTGTATTTGTTTTTCATTTTTGCTGTAAGCCACCTTGAGTTGCCAGAGGCAAGAGAGTGTGGGATACAAATAAAAAATGAAATGAAAACAAATGAAAAAAATATGCTGTCTGTGCCATGGTGCCATGGCATCAAGAAACAGCTGCTGCTGCCAGACCTATATGCTGTCTGTGCCAAGGGTTCTGTACCCCAGGTTGTCACCAAGCTCAAAGCCTGCCTCAGCCCACCTTCCTGCCTCTCATACCAAGGTGTCTGTCTGCCCTCCCAGGTTGCTGCCAAGAGAGAGAGAGAGAAATAAGAGAGAGAGAGAGAAAGAGAAAGTCCACCCACTGCTTGAAGGAGAGATAGACACGATCCCACCTATGCTTCTGTCACCTGCACTATATAGCCAGTGAGAGAGAGAGAGAGAGAGAGAGAGGCTCCCTTTTGGAATGAGAGAGATGTGGGTGGAGGGGGAGAGGTGCATCCAGATCAAGCTGGAGAAACAGCAAGAGATCTCATCTGTGCTCATGCTCAATGCCCCCATCCAGCACCAAACATACCAGAATGTGATGGTAATAACACAGCATATTATATGTGCCTGCCTGTGTGCCTGCCTGTACCTGCTACCTCCTGTCACATGATTGATCAATGATTGAATTAAGTGTGCCCAACCAAGCACTAATTCTAGGGACATCATTCAACTCCCATAGGCTGTCATTCCATTGTACCTGAATCAGTTATGCCCACCCATCTCAGGAACCATCAACGAGATTCTGGGACCGTCATTCCAGTCCCTGGTGGCTGCATTCCATTCCACTACATCCAGAAGCCCAGTGCCTGCACACCAGCCTGACACACACACACGAACAGCCTACTCCTCCACATCCACTCGTGGATGCTCACTGAAGCTGCTGGATATAAAAGCCCCTCTGACCACCTGCTCCTGCCACCTGCTGCTCACTACCAAGGATCCTGTTTCTCTTTGTCTCTGTCACACCCACCCAGACAAGCACAAGCCCTGCACCTCCTTGGGTGCCGTCTGCAAGTTGAGACCCTGCTGCTGGCACAGCACACCTTTGGGTTAATAACTACGCTAATTAGAGTAGCAGGTGCTGCTGGTAGGGATCTACAAGCTGTATGCGATTCTGCCACCTGCCAGCCAGAATTTAAACACAGGGGAATAAAAGATTGGTCAGGTCAGCTCATAACAACAACAACAAATATAAATTTAATAAATAAAACAACAATAACAACAAAAATAACGACAACAAATTTATAAAACCAAAACCAAACATTTTTAAATAGAAAGGAATCTTATGCACTAACAAGCTAATTAGTCTTTTGGTCTGCCCCCCCCCCCCGAAACTTGGGGGAAAGGCATGAGTGGTGCAGGGGACCTAGGGGCAGAGGCTGCACTTGCCGGCATTTCATAGCCGTGTTGGACAGCATATTCTATGGCCCCTGCCATGGCAACCCGCCAGCTGCAGACCAACTAGCGGAAGAGCTCCAGGTCAGCCCTCTCAGTGGAGACGTACTTGGAGACGTACTCCAAGTATGCCTCCACCTTCTTCTCCCTCAACTCAAACCCCTGGAACTGTTCCACCAGTTGGTCTTCCATTACCTGGAAGCAGTCCACAAAGTCCCGGCTGCTCCCCTGCACCTTGCCATGAAAGGCCCTTGCCGCTGAAGACTTCTGCTTCTGGGGGGGCTCCACATCTGAGCTGGAGGGGGGGGGAAAGGACTTCGCATATGGTGCCACTTCTGTCTTGCCTTCCCCCCCTTTTCTGCTGCTCCATGGACACACAAGACTCCTGGGCCCGAACCACCTTCTGCTCATGGGCCTTCTCTATATGGGTGATTTGTAGGGGTGGGACATCAGGGCAAATACCAGGTACCAGTTCTACCGGTTCCCGGATTTAAAAAAACCGGTTTACTGGATTAATACCGGTTTACTGGTACCAGATCTTTTACATTGATTTCAATGGGGAACTGTGTCCCCATTGAAATCAATGGAAAAAAACAAAAACATCCCCCCTCCCCCTCCCAGACTGTGCGGGTGGAAGGGGGGACATCCCCCCACCCACCCTGCCCAGCCTGGATTTTAAAAAAATTTCCCCTAAGTCCCCTAGTGCGCTGGGCTCCAGGCTGCCACCGGTGACCCAGAGCTAGAACCAGTCAGCAGCAGGTAAGTAGTACTGGTACTGTACTGATCCCTGGGGTGGGGGGTGTTTTAACACACACCCCACCCCAGTGATCGCCTACCTTGAGCTCTGGGCGGCAGCGGCGGTCCGGGGGCTTCAGCACTGACTGTGGTTGCCGGCTTCAGCATGCTACTAGGCCTTCCGGGGAACTTCTGGGTTGGCTCTGGGTTGGCTCTGGGTTGCCGGCAATGGCCCAGAGCCCAGTGCACTAGAGGACTTCTGGGTTGGCTTCTGGGTTGACTCTGGGTTGCCGGTGACGGCCCAGAGCCCAATACACTAGAGGACTTAGGGGAAACGTTTTTTAAATCCAGGCTGGGCAGGGTGGGTGGGGGGTGTTCCCCCTTCCACCCATGCAGCCTGGACTCAGGGAGGGAAAGGGTTTGGGGTTTTTTGTGTTTTTTTTTTACATTGCGGCTATTCATTTGAATGGCCGCAATGTAAAAAAATCTGGCACGGGGTGGGATTCGGTACTGGACCAAAATACCGGAATAATCCAATACTGCCGGTACACCAAAATACCAGCAATATCGGATACTGGATGATCCGGTAGTCCCACCCCTAGTGATTAGCCCAGATGTGGTGCCCTCTCTCTGTCCCCGGAATCTTTTCTTGCAGTTATAAAGAGCATAAAAACAAAGATAGGAACATAAGTGCCATACTGTGTCAGACTAATCGTCTGTGTCAAGCCCTGCCTGCATTCTGTCTCCACAAGTGGGTGGGCCCCAATCTCTCTCTGCAGGGGAGTTCCGTTCATAACAGGTCATAGAGGGCAATGCATGCATGCATACCCTGTTGTTCCAGCCCCCATGCCTTACCTTGCAGATGGTGAACCCGTCCTCCTTATCATAAAAATTCCAGACATTGGACCTGGTCCATCCAATGTCTGGATGTGGCACTGCCAACCTCCGCCTGTGTGTCCTCTGTGGCCTGGCACCAGTGCTGGGGTCAGCATCCAAATCCTCTTTGAAACAGAAACACATACACAACACCTAAGTGTCATGCATTTAAGATGATGCCTCTAGTCCTCCCTCCTTGGGTTCTAGGGATTGCAACTAGAAAGCCCCTTATTTAGGGGTGCATAGGGCATGGGATGGCAACTGGAGAGTGGAGACCCTTGCTAGCCTGGCACATGTTTGTGTGGGGGTGCTACTCATGCCAGAACCCCCCACACTACAGTACCCCCCCTCTCTGTGGCATATAGATAGAGATGGGATGCTAGTGCTAGGGGACCCTGACTGGCTGACATGTGCAAATCCTGCCCTCCCAGGGGTGCTAGGGGATGCTAGGGATTGCAACTAGAAAGCCCCTGGCTGGTACGTGCAAATCCTTCCCTTATTTGGGGGTGCGTATGGAGTGGGATGGCAAGTGGAGAGTCACTGGAGAGCCTTGCTAGCCTGGCACATGTTTGGGTGGGTGTGCTCCTCATGCCAGAGCCCCCCACACTACAGTACCCTCCCTCTCTCTCTGTCATACATCCACTACCACCTGCTGATGCCCACTGTTTGTGCCTGACTGATTCCCACCACCCACCCACGCACCCACCCGCACACCAGTGAGCTTGTTCTAATGGATAGAGCCTCCTCAAAGTAAAAAAAAACCCTGGAAGCAACTCCCGAGGCACACTTGGTCCACTTGCTCCTCCTCCGAGGAGCCGGTCACCACCACCGGAGGTGCAGTACTGGCAGCAACCTCCTCCTCCTCCTCCTCCTCATAAAACACGTGTAGTTTTTGTACAATGTTATTATTAAACAAGGTAACAAAAGCTGCCCACTCACTAAATAATGCAGGCTGTGTATAGATAAATAAATAGCTTCTGATACCCGCATAATCTGTTCAAATAACAAAGCACTCTCTTCAAACACTCTAGCTAGAGGAGAGCTCTTAAAAGTCAGAAAAGGTCTCTGCACTTTTTTTGTTCCTTTGAAACCGACATGTTAAGCTTCAATTACCTGAAGAAGGAACAAGATCATAAATGTTATCCCATAATAAATAACTGTTGAGGTTAAAACCAGCCCTTTAGAACATCCTGGCAAGGTGTTCTTTGCCTTTCATAAAATTAAATTCCTAATTAATGTATATATACTGCGATAAGAAGTATCATTTTGCTTCCTATTAATAATTTAGAGAATAAATTGTTGATGTTTCTTTGAAATGGGTTGCAAAATAGAACTGAAGAGTTAGATGCTATCTCTTAAGTGAGCCCTTATGATAATGGGATTTGATTAAAATAACAACATTAGGTTCTGTATTTTCTTCTCCTAAGAAGAAAGGATGACAGGGCATGAAGCAATCAAAGGGTGTTTTCAGAAGTTACGAGATCACGCTCAACCACAGTGAACCACGCTCAATCCTGCGGTGGGGCAAAAGAGCCCTGAACGTCTGTTCGGCGTGCGCCAGACGTTCCCACGCTCAATACCCACATGGGGTCAATTTCAACCACGCTTCCCGGGCTCCCCGGCGCAAAATCCAGGGAAGCGTGGTCAAAGAGATCCCCACCAGGAAACAACAAAAAGTAACGTCTGGATGCCAATCCCCAGGCGGAAACAAAGGAAACGACCCCCAGCCATGGACAATGCATGCAGCATCACTGCCAGGCAACCAGCAACAATACAACCACCGGAGGGAGATTTAAAGGGAAATCAGCAGCAGGCAAGCGTGGCGGGATGGAGCGAGGAGGGAGGCAGAAGAGAGCGGTGGGACAGAGAGCGACGGTGGAGGAGGAGGAGACAGGGGCAGCGGTGGAGGTGGAGGGAGCGCAGGTGGAGGAGGGGGAGACGGGGTTCATGCCGACCATGCAGGAGGTGCAGGGACAACACCTGCAGCAGCAGGCGGGACGCGACACCCTGGGGACAGCAGCCGCACTGGGACCAGAGGAGGCACCCAGGAAACAGGTAAGGGGAAGGAAGGTGAGGAGAACAGGGGGCACAGGGGCCCTCGGGGGGGATGAGCCACACTGAGGTGACTGGCAGGGAGGCCTGGGACAGGGGTTCACTGCGAGGGGGCCCAACCCACACCCAACCCTACACCCCCCCACCCACTGTCCCCACAGACACGGAAAAGGGCCCGGGTGGACGCACCCCCGCAGGACACTGGCCCTGCCTGGGCAGAGGCGGGGAGGCAGAGGAGGAGGATGACCCACTGTGGAGGCGACAGAGGAAGGCGTACCACCGAGGGGGCCAGTGGGGCCCCCAGGAGACCCGGGACTTCATCAGGATCTGGGGGACCCTGGAGTACCAGCTGGAGCTTGGCCTCAACCAGCACAATGAGCATGTCTACCAGGACATAGTGCAGGATATGGCGGCAGCGGGGCACTAGCGCACAGTGGCCCAGTCCCACTCAAAGGCCAAGGAGCTGAAGAGGGGGTACAAGGCCATCCGGGACAACAATAGGCGGTCCGGACATGGGGCCCGGACCACCCCCTTCTACAATGCCCTGGACCAAATCCTCCATATGAAGGGGTCCATAGTCGCCCCATGGCTGGTGGGCAGCGCAGTGGTCCAGGGCAGGGAACGGGCTGAGGTACCCCCCCCTCACCGCCTGCCTAGTAAACCGAGCTCCGGGGCCCCAGACCCCCAGGAAGAGTGCCCTGGGACCTCCGGCACCAAAAGCCCCCCCCCCCAGAAGCAGCCCAGAGAGCACTCACCTCCAGGCTGGCCAAGCGGAGTCCAAGGCCGGCACCCTCGTCACCCTCAGCCAGTGGTCCATGGGGGAGCACTCCCACACTGAGGGGTCGGTCTATGAGGGATCCGAGATGGACATCGAGGGTAAGCGGCCGACCCAGAGACGGGAGGGACCATGCCCAGGGGGGCAAGGGCCAGGGGGGGTGGAGGGGGCATGGGCCACCACAGCCCGAGCCTCAGCCCCCACCGTCAAGGTGGCAGGGGGCCCACTCCCGGGTCCCCCAACCATGCATCCCAACACCCACAGCCCCCTCCCTTGCCTGCAGGACACGGAGCACCCCGGGACGGGACCCAGGAGACCGAGCCGGCAGCTGCCGAGGAGCCCAGCCAGCAAGTGCAGGAACCAGGTGAGGCAGGCAGGGTGGTAGGGTGAGCACCCTGGAGTGCAGGGAGGGGGTCCCCAGGCTGTTGGGGCAGATGGGAGGGGCCGGGCTCGGGGGGTGGGGAGGGCCCGGCAAAGAAGCCTGAGGGCCTGAGGGGCCCCTACCCCATCCCAGGCAGGGGTCAGGGGCTGGGGACAGGTTTGGACTTACCCTCTCGTACCCACAGGGCAACCCCGGCAGCCAGCATCTCCAGGGCCCGTGGCCCCAGCGCAGCGCATGCGGGAGTACTGGGCACGGGTCTGCAGGCAGAGGGAGGAACAGGCACAGGAGATTGTCCAGAACACGACGGAACAGGGGGAGAGAATGATTGAGGCCGTGGCCCGCATGGAGGCGGCCATCGAGCAGTCCCTGGAATGGGCCGAGGTGATGTATCAGAGGCTCCAGACTGAGGTGCACCTGGAGCGGAGGCGGGAGCACCGGGAACACAGCAGGCAGGTGGAGGCGCTCGGGAGGCTGGAGCAGGCCATCACAGGCATGGTGCTGGAGCACTCAGCCAAAATGGACAGTTCCCATGATATAGGGACCTCCCTGCTCCTGCACGCCAGCATGATGTGCGCCTATGTGATGGCAGGTGCACCCCCGGGCACCCTGCCTGTCCAGGTCCCAATGCCGGGACCCTCGGCGGCCCCGCCCCCCCCAGGTGCCCCAGCCACCCCCACGCGCTCAGGGGCCGTGCATCCACCTCCTGGTGCCCCTGGCGCTCGGGAGGGTGCAGCCTCCCAGGGGGCCACCCCAGGCCCTGTCCTCCCTCTCCTCCCCACTGCCTGCCTACCTGCCAGACCAGGAGGCGGCAGAGGCCCATGCAGGGAACATGGACAGCGGGGGGGAGGAGAGCTCACAGAGCTCCATGGGCCCCATCGGGCGCTCACAGGGATGACCGAGGAAGCAAGGGGGGTTGGAGGGAAGGGGAGGAGAGGGCGGGCAATGTGATGGGGGCCACTGTAGGGGAAAGGGCAACGGAGGAGTGGAGGTTCAGGGTGAACGTGTGCACTTGGTGTAAATAAAGGTTGCTTGCACTAGTGTGGCTGCCGCTCCCATTTGTGGGGGACAGGGGTGCAGGCCCACCAGTGCAGGGGCATGGCCACGTAACCACAGGGGGTGCCCCAGGGGGGGGGATTCCCTCACAACGGGGCCCCCCATGCGATATGCCTTGCCAGGGCATCCCGGATCCACTTTGCATAATGGTACTCCCTGGGGTTCTCGGCATTCACGTACAGGGGCATGGGACCGGGGAGCCGGTGGGGCTCGGGGTAGTCCCGGGCTGCCCCCTCTGTCTCACAGATATTGTGGAGCACGCAGCAGGCACCGATCACCCGGGTCGAGGTTGAGACGTTGTAATCAAGGCGCCCAACTACACTCCTCCAATGCTGCTTGAGGGCCCCGAAGGAACGCTCCACCATGGTCCGGCTGGAACACAGGCGGGTATTGTATAGCTGCTCCGCTGGGGTCCTCGGGACAGGGTACACCTTCATCAACCAGTGGGTGAGGGGGTAGGCAGGGTCCCCCAGAATACAGGGGGGCATAGGGACCCCCTCAATCCAGCGCATGCCCATGTCCACGAAGTCCCCCCGGAACATGTGGGCATAGAAGGGTGAGATGGTCATGATCCAGGCATCGTGACTGCAGCCTGAGCGGCCCGTGTAGATGTCGATGAACCGGCCCCAGTGATCCACCACCCCTTGAAGCTGCAGGGAGTAATAACCATGCCTGTTCACATACTCCAGCGCCTCCCTGGCGGCTGGGCAGAGGATCTCTATGTGGGTGCCATCCACTGCTCCCATGCAGTTGGGGAAACTTCTGGCAGCGAACCCCGCCATCATGGCCCCCTGGTCCACTAGCTGGATCATTCTGTCGAGGAGCATGCCCTCCACTGCCTCGCACACATCCTGCAGGATGCAGGCGATGGTGCTGAGCCCGACCCCAAAGTGTTGGGACACGGACCGGCAGGAGTCGGGGGTAGCGAGGGCCCAGACCCCTATTTCTACCCACTTGACCATGGGGCTGGGGTCCCGCATGGAGGTGTGCTGCCGCTCCAGCCAGGGTGTGAGGAGCTCTGCTAGGCGGACCAGGGTGCACTTGTCCATCCTAAAGTGGGCCCTCCAGTCTGGCTCTTCCCAGTGGGCCAGAACCCTAGCCCACCATGTCTGGGGGTGCTCTGTGACCCATAGGCATCTGTCTATGGGCCTGGCAAGCAGGGCTGCCCGGCGCATCATCTCCCTTGCCCACAGGAGGCACCTGGCAGCCCCTCAGAGCACTGCGGGCCAGGCCCGGCACTGGCTCACAGCCTGCCTATCCACCTCGGATATTCTCTGTGCCCTGAGCTGAGCACGGGCTCTCCTGCACCCGTGGTGGACCTGGAGGCCCCTTGCGGCTATCTGGGCCAGAGCAACCCGCAACCGGATGGCCAGTTGCACCTCCGCGGTCAGGAGCTGCAACTGCTCGGTGTGGTCGCGGAACCACTCGGCTGCGAGCATGAGATACATCCAATAGGCTTCTGCCCTGTCCTGCTCCATGGAGGTGGGGCCCATGGGGGGGACAGGAATGGTTATACAGGGCCTCTGATGGCAGGGCTGTCCGGGGGCCGGGCTCCTAGGCGGATGTGCCCCCCTCCAAGGGGGGGGCAGGGTATGCTTGCTTGCAATTGGGTGCACCAGCAGGCAGCACATCTGGCCTCGCCAATGCACGGGCGCGCGGGTCTGCACACTCCCTGGACAGCTGCATTCCATCAGCCATCTCCACCACCACCCCGCCCCCCTCCCCCCACTGTTTGCTCCAGTATGGCTTTGGAGGTGCGATTAGCCGGACAGTGTGAGCACTATTGTGTTCTGAAGCTGTGCCGGGTCCGCACCCCATGCCTCGCTCTGTTGTGCTACAATGTTGCAGTCCAAGGTGGCCGCTTTCCCTGGCCTTGGGACCCCTCGGAGGCCCTCCCAGGCCTGGAGGGGGTGTGTGTGCCCCCCTGTCCTATGTGTTATTCTCCCTGTCATGCCAGACCATGGTTGGTTGCCCATCCACCGGGCTCCCACTCCCCAGCCCCCATAGGTCCCCCCATATCTGGACCTTCCGTGAGACCATGTCTCTTTGCGACCTGTGGCATACCCCAGCTGTGCAGCTGCTCCTGGGCACCCCGTGCAGCCGTGCAGGTGCCTTTGGGAGCTTGAGCTCTGGACTTCGCTGGTCCGTGAAGGGGTACCACCGGGGCTTGATCCATTGGCCCCATCTGGTTCACTGGGCGGGGCCCCCGGGCTCTGGGCCCCCAGTGGCCCCCAGAGGCAGCCTGTGACTCCCTGTGCTCCTCCTGCCCCCCCTTGCTGTTCTGCCCCCATGTGGGCTCCTGACCCAGTCCGGGGGGGCGGTCCCCGCTTGCTGCTTCCGCCCTGATGTGTCTGCCATGCTGTGGTGCAGCCTGCTTTGTGGGGTGCTGCTGCTCCTGCCTGTGGCCCTGGGCCCCCTCCGGGCCCCTCCCTCTTGGGTGCTTGTGTGACCTGGGNCCAGCTACCTGTCCGGACCCGCTGGAGCTGCCACCTGCTGCACGCCCCCCCTCCCTCTTGGGTGCTTGTGTGACCTGGGGGTTCGGCACCCCCGGACTGGGCCACAGTGCTTCCTCTGGGGGGGTGCATGTTCTTGGACCTGCATCACTGCTCCGCCTGTCCTGGCTGCCCTCCATCTGCCCCTCTGTGACAGTGGGGTCTCCATGTTCCTCCTGTACCATCTCCGCCCGGCTCCCTGTGCACTGCGGGCCCCCATCATGCCTTGTTCCAGGGGTCCTGGTGCCCCCCCTTTCCAAGACTGCCTGTGTTGCTGTGGGGGCACCCATGTGGACTGTGCTGGGGTGGGGGTGGGGGTTGCTGCTGCCTGTGTCCTGCCCTGCCCCTTTGCGGTCCCCCCCCTTCCGTGTCACCCCCCTGCTCCCATTGTGCCTTGTGTGTTTTCTGGGCACCTGTGCCCCCCTTCTGTTACATTCCCTTGTGTGTGCATGGGTGTGTGTGTGTGTGCCCGGGCGTGTGGTCGTGCTGTGTGTCCCTCTGTGCCACCATTGTCTGTGTGCCTGCTGAGTGTGGTACCTGTCAGCCTCTTCTCCCTCTTCCCCCCTCCCTTACTGTTTCCCTTGTGTGGGCGTTTCCTTGTGTGCCTTTTGGCTTCGTTTGCCCTCAGGTGGCCATATCTGTGTCCCACCCCTGCTCGATGTCTTCTGGGAGTTTTGACCATGGCTGGGGATCGGCGTCACGTCTGTTTCACTGCCCCGATCCGTGATGTGTCAGCCCGATTCCCGGCCGTGGTCCCAGCCCTGTCACGTCTGTTTGGGGCTTTTATTCGCCCCGGGGGTGTGGTTGTTTTATTCACCCCCACCGGGAATTGACTGTGGTGAACTGCCTGGCCGTAACATCTGAAATCACCCAAACTTTGATTTCTGAATTTTCTAGCAAATGAAACATTTGAGAAACAGTTGATGAGAAGAGTCTATTAACATGCAGTGGCATAAATATGTGTTCATGGAGTTATGCACCCAGTATGACTTCATCAGTATCAACACAAGACAGATTTGCACATGTTTATTCCCATCCCCTGCTCCACCTTTGGGTAGGGGAATGAATCTTCTCTCAGCTCACCTAATAGTGAGGCTTGATTAATGCAAAAGCCCCAGGAGGGGCTGGCAGTCAGGCTGCCTCTTCAGTTGGGATGGGGAGAGAGAAAAGAGTTAATCCATTTAGTAGGGGAATTTGAAAGCAAACCATTGCCTGATCCAGGGATTTGTGGTGGGCTAGGGACATGAGTGTGTGCCGCCATCACACCCCTCTATGTAAATCTGGTACAAGAGGAGGAGGGAAATTCCATTCTGGGCAGGGCACTAGGTACACCCACCTACCCACCCTCTTGGACTGGAACTGTAGGTTTCTCTGGTTGCTTTGCTTTATTGAGGAATCAGGAAGGAATTTTTCCACACCACTCTGATTGACCTAGGATGTTAGAGGTAGTTTTTCTGCCTTCCATGTAGTGTCGTCACCCTTCACCTGCATATTGTGCAGTTGCAGGGCACATTCAAGCTCTTGTGTTTTTCTCATGTGAATTATTGTCGCAACTCAATGGTTCAGTGCAAGAATAAGGATGAAATGGTTAGAGCTAGGGATGGGTGAACGCGGTTCGGAAGTTCAGAGTTTGGACCGAACTCAGCCTGTTCGGATGACCGAACTTGAACACAAACCTGAACACGAACATACGGAACCGAACGGAACGCCGAACAGCAAAATGGCCGAACACTTTGGTCAGTTTGGATCGCATTCGGGTGGCAAAAAAAAGTTCACTGGAAGGTCGAACGTGACAGGGAGAGCTAGTACTAGTGACTGAGGAACAGACTTCCAGGCACCAGGGGTGGTGGAGAGGCTTGCAAGAAATGAAACTATCTGCCTCCCCCCTTCCCAACACCTTCTGAGCTAGTCACTGTTCCTGAACAGCAGGCGTTGAGTAGGATTATTAGATTGCTTTAAGTTTCATTTCAGTTTTGTACTGAAATGAAACTTAAACCTTAAACTGAAACCTTGTG
>QEPC01011011.1:496114-516964 GCA_003113815.1 Sphenodon punctatus | reverse complement strand
CGTGCTTTGTGCCTTTGTCTTTTGATGTATAAAAAGCTCTGGGGGCTGTCCCAAAGCAGCTCTCCTTTGCAGAGTCTGCTAACGCGTTAGCACTCAATAAACTGGATTACATTTTACCCAGATTCTGTGTACAGCCTCGAATTGGTGAGCCCACCCAAACCCAGTGGATTAAAGGAAAATCCACAACACTTTCCTTCTGTTTTATTAGAGGAACGTTATACTGGTATCCCTAGAGAGCTTAGGTTCTGCCTACTTTATGACCTACAAGAAATTGATTCTGTTAATTATGTATGTTTCCATTGCCCAGCTTTTTCTGTGCCAAGACAGAAGTATTTGGGAGCCTCCATTGCAAATATTCCAGAATGGAATCATGAAATTTGGTTGCAAAAAATTCTTAGCCCTGTAGATTCATGAGTGACTAGGTCTGCGGCAGGTTTTTGCACTGCTGCTATGCAGATTAGGCAAGATTTTCTTAAAAGCACAGGTTAATTTAATCAAGGGTATTTTTTGTTATGGGGTTTATTTTTATTTGTTGGTTTGAAGCATCCCTGTGGTTGCTTTGTGTCCATTGCTGAGCTGCTATTTTATTATAGTTTAGTATTAAGAATATTATACATTGTTTATTGTTTATTGTTGTAACAGCCTGGTTGGCTACACAATAAAAACTATTGATTGATTGACAAATCTGAATTATGGAAGAAACAACCTAACCAGCCTAGATCATGAAAAGGCTTAACTCAAGTGAACCCACCCACACCAAACAACATAGCTCAACAGAACCAATAACAGAACTGAAACAAAGGACAATCAAGGCAACCAACCAACCAACCAAACTCCCGAATGGGAGGCTGAACTCCAACCAAACTCCCGAATGGGAGGCTGAACTGAAGACGAGCAAACTGAACTGAGCAGCATTTGCCCACAGAGAAGGCCACATACCTGACTTGGTGCATTCAGATCAAAGGAGGACAGATAGCAGAGGATTCCTGTTGGATATCCCTTTCACCTCCACATCATCTGAAACCTTTGTAAGTTCCCCCCAAGACCCACAAGTAAGTTACAACTAGGGCTGAAATGAGAAGCCCTTTTTCCCTGTAATTCTGAAAGTTATCTCACAAGATTTCAGGCTCGGACCAAGAAAGTTGGCAAGCTCTTGACCCAAGTTCAAGATCTCACAAGTTATCACATGCACATGCACACACACACACACACACACACGAACATGTAAAAAAATCACTGTGCATGCACAAAATGGCCACCATAGACACAGCCCTTTCCCAAAATGGCAAATGAAGTGCTCCCAGCACCATATTCAAAAAGGGCTACGGATGTGAAGAATTTCCCCAGCAGCCATTTGTGCATGCATAGTGATTTTTAAAAATATTTTTGTCTCCTCCTCACATCCTCCATTCCCACGCAGAGAAGCAGAGTGGCAAGAGATCCAGTGGCTGGACCAGCCAGTTGACTACATGACAGAGGAGTGGGAGGAGGGAGACATGTTTTCTTGGTGAGAATCCAGGCAGTTTGTGAGCTTCTTCTCATTTGCAAGAATGAGCCGAGAACCCTGATTCTCTTGGAGGAAAGTGAGAATCAGAGGATCAAGTTTCAGTCCTAGTCACAACCCCCTAATTCAGAAGTAGGACTGAAATGAAAATAGATTTTATTATCGTGAAAATCTTGTGAGAATCAAGAATTAGAATCAAGATCTAGTAAACATTTTGACCCTGGTTCAGATTATCATGAGCATTCTCATTTCCCTCTCCCCCACCCCACTTGCCCAGATTGGTCTCCCAGCCAAGAGAAATTTAAGGAGGGAGAGAGAAGCACACTGTTTTCTGCCCAGACTTCTTACTTTGTCTAAGGCTGGCAGCTGTCTTGCTGGAGAAAGGTTTCAGAAGTCAATTTTTCAGGAATGGAAGGGTGGAGAGAAGAAGGGAAGGGGAAGACTCAGCTGATATCTTAGCATTCTATGGCTAGCAGGAGTCAGCAGCCAATAGTATACAGTGCTGAGCCTACGTCTTCCCTTCAGCTCTCCCCCCCCACCCATCTGGAACTTCTTTCCAGATGGGAGTGGGGAGAGATGAAGGGAAGTCCTTTCTAGGGATGGGCGAACAGAACCAAATTCAGAAATTCAGTTCGGTTCAGTTCGAAAATCGAGTTCAGTTTGGAAGTTCAGTTCAGTCGACTGAACTGGTCGAGTTCAGTGTGAACTCCGAACTTCCCAACAACATTCTCCCATCCCTAGTCCTTTCTAGATGGAAGGGGGAGAGCAGGCTGGAGGGATCAGATCTTGAGCATTCTATTGGCTAGTAGGAGTCTGAGCACCCGCCTTCCCACCCAATAGAATGCAGAAAAGCTATACTGAGTCTGCGTCTTCTCTTCAGCTTCCCCCACCCTCCAATCTGGAAACAGGGAGGAGTAAAGTAATTTATTTGCACACATTTACCCATGTGACATGTCTGGGGCTGGAAACTGATGGGAGGAGGAAGCTGAAAGAAAGAGGCGGGCTTAGAACAGCTTTTCTGTGTATTTGTACAGCGCTGCATATGACAAGTAGTGCTGTAGAAATGAGAAGCCGAAGTCGTCGTAGTAGTAAGGATGTCCTAGAAAATCCAGGACACTTGAGAGGTATGGGTGTACATGTAGGTGTGTTCCCTTAAATTTTTCTTCTCATTATAGTTATCTTCAATCTATTGAACCTCATAGTCATCAGAAGTAACATTAACAGTTGAGTTAAAAATCAGTCTGAGTTGCAGCCTGACACATTGCTGAACAAGATGTTTTCCCTTGGCTACCATGGTCAAGATGGCAGCAAGCTGGGCATTTTATACAGATGTTCATTAGTCCACTGGCCACTAAATATATGTCACCCACAGTCACAAAATTTAATTGGTAATAAATGTTGCCCACGCCAACAATAGTGGGAAATGTCAATGACCTATAATGTTAAATCTAAATGTCTTTTAACATTTTCAAAAGCATTTACTTCTCGCACCAAAAAAGTATAGGAGCATTTTTTCCTCGTGGTATAAAAAAGAGAGAGATGAGAATTTTGAGAATATCTCCACTCCCTTATTCCATCCCTTCTTCCACCTTCTTCACAACAAAATATTCTAGTGATTAGATTTCCTTGTCATTTCTGGCTCCAATCCACATCTCATTAATGGCCCATCATTTAGGTCCATATCTCTAAGTTTAATTTCATTTCTCAAAGATTACTAGATACTTATTTTTTTTAATTTCTTTTTTACTGTCTATGCTTTAAAATAACCTAGGTGTATTTCTTTGTCTGCATTTATAATTTTGCATTTATTAAGGTGAAGCAAAGTACATTTTAAAGTTGCTAATGATTAATGATGTTAATATACGAGCAAACCAAAGCCCAATAAAAGCTGAAATAATTACTTCAAAAAGTTCAGATAAGGGAATGCAGATCAAAAGTTTGCTTTTAATCATGGATGTCTTTTACACTGCAGCCAAGAATATCATACATACATATAGCCAATGAAAATCTTATGTTATGCAGTGACTTTTGTGAAAGCTAGAATTCATTTTAAAGTGCATGTGTCCTTCATTTATTTCTTTGGAAAGCTTTTGCTTATGGCTATAGAGGTGTATCAGTAGATAGGTACAGCTGCTATAGAAGGGGATCATGAGGAAATGGGACAATGGTGGCAATTAACCCCGTTCTTTACTTCACCCATGGCACAATGAAGTCAGTAGGAAACCTTTCCATTAACTTCATTGGGTGCTGGGCTGGGTCCTTAAAATTTGCATCCACATTATTTAGGTGTAATGACCTTACTAATGGATTTTAATATCTCCATTTAAAAAATGTAGAAGAGGCCAATGGGCAATTTTATTTGGCTTTCCATCTTCCATCCATCATCCTGCACATTCAACTCAAGATACCATTATCTTAACTCCAGGTACTTGAATGACCACAGTTTCATTTAACAGAAAATGAACTAAACAGAAAGGCTAATAGCCGGCATTTAGAAGAATTATTTCAGTTTTCGCCTCGATAACTCTGTACCCAGGAAATTTAACAGCAATCTTGTACATTAACTAAGAGATGCTAGGTGAATGTGGGAGGGTAAAGAGTATAACATATTTCTCCAGCATGTGAGGCAAGTTTGTTGATGTTTATAATGTGGTTTCTTTAAAAGCATTCTGCACATTCAAAGCATCAAATCCCAATAGCTTTACATAGAGAATATGGGTAAAATGTACTGACACACAAGTAAACTAAAAACTTCACACTCCTTAAAAAATTAGGGATGGGCGAACATAACCGAGCTCGGAAATTCAGTTTGGAATTTCGGTTCGGTTCAGTTTGGAATTTTGGTTCGGTTCGGAAGTTCGGTTCGGTCGACCAAACTATTCGAGTTCGGTTCGAACTCCGAACTTCTGAACAAAGTTCGGAAATTCAAACCCCATTGAACTAAATGGAATATTATCTTTTAGGGATGGGCGAACAGAGTCGAGTTTGGAAATTCAGTTCAGTTCGGATTGGTTCGAAAATTGAGTTCAGTTTGGAAGTTCGCTTCGGTCAACCGAACTGGTTGAGTTCGGTCCGAACTCCAAACTTCCGAACCGCATTTGCCCATCCCTATAAAAAATATGTTTTAGCTTGTTTCTTTTGCATTTCCTGTAGAACCTTGTAGTTATGGCTCCCATTTTCTGATGTGATGGCCTAAGCTCAAAATAATGGGCATTTTAACACACCTTGAAGTTCTGGATTTTTCAATCTTCTGAGTTTACAAGTCCACAAGTAAGTTCCAGATGCATTTTTCCACACAGTCACTCACTGCCCTGAGGCAGTTCCTGGATGCATTCTTCACATAAACACTGCCCTAAGGCAGCCTAAAGTAGTGGCAGCTGTAGATGTGAAGGGCTGCCATGGAAACCAAGTGACCACAGCTGCCTGGAGCAAAGCAGTTTACTAGGAGAACTTTTTACACACAAAAGTTCTGGGATAAGTTCTATGCAGAAGTTCATAGAGCCTGATGTTTAAGATCTGGATGAGTGATTTAGACACACAGAAAGTTCAGGATGTAACAGCAAACATGCAGGAGAAATGTGTGTGTAAAAACACCCAATGACATCCCAACCAACAATGAGTGTATTTAGACAAGCACCTCCCCACTCATTACCCACCACTACCCACCTATTATGCATGTTTCAGGACCCCACTGACTGTTTTTAGAGAAGATGGTACCATGCAAGACCACCCAGTGGACACGTGTGGTACCACCCATTTAAAAGGAGCAGAGCATGAGTTCATGGTCGCCATGGCAGCCATGAACCTGTCCCAAGTAGTCATCGGCCTGACACACAATGGGGGATATACCCTGGACGTGATTTTCTGCACTGGCCTTGAGGCTGGTGATCCGTTAGTGGGGGAGGTGATATCAGTGCCCTTGTAACGGATGGCTCATTACCACCTACGGGTTTGTCTCCCAGTGAATGCTTGCCCCTGGAAAGGTGCAGAGCCATTTCAGTTGGTCTGCCCACAGAAACTAATGGAATGGGAGAGGTTCTGGAATGCTCTAGGGGATTTACCCTTTGATCTTGACAGCCATTCCCTTGATGGCCTTGTTGCTTTTTGGAACACCTTTTTGACTGAGGCCATTGACAGTATGACTCCTAGGTGTCTGCACTCTGCATGTCAGAACTTCAGACTACCATGGTTTGTGGAGGGTCTGCAGCAGCTGAAGCAGGAAGGCTGGTGGTTAGAATGACGGTGGCACCATTCTCATGCTGAAGCCAACAGATTGCAGCATAGAGCCAGTTTAAAGGACTGTGCCATGGCTATATAGCTAGCAAAGAAGGAATTCCTTGCTACCCTTATAGCATCCAAGAAGTCTCATCCAGCAGAGCTTTTCTAGGTGGTGACGCCTCCCTCTGCCTGGAACTGGAACTTTCCAGTGCCTGCTGTGACATGTTTGTTGATTACTTTGCCAATAAAATTGTTCATGTTCACCATGATTTTAATGCTGCACTTATTACAATGGGAGAACCAGAGGCTGTGGAAGCCCCATCTTGTCCAGTTACGTGGAATCAGTTTCAGTGGGTGTTGCCCACTGATGTGGAGGATGTCCTTGGGACGGTCAGAACCACCTCTTGTGAACTGGACTTGTGCCCATCCTGGCTGGTTAGGTCATATTTATTTATTTATAATTTTTATTTCTTTACATTTATTGGCCGCCTCCTCATGCCTACAGCATCTCGGGGCAGTTCGGGGTGGCTAGGTTAAGGATAGTTGGGAGATGGGGCCATTGCTGGCCTGGGTAGTCAATGCCTCCCTTAGGGAAGGTAGAGTGCTGAGCTGCCACAAGTAGGTGGTGGTGCAGCCTCTGCTTAAAAATCCATCATTGAACATTGACTCCCTGGCCAGTTATTGGCCGGTCTCTAACCTTCCCTTTTTATTGAAGGTTATTGAATGGGTCGTGACTCGGCAGTTGCAGGGGCATCTGGACCTCAGCAGTTTTCTAGATTGCTCACAGTCTGGCTTTCATCCTAGTTATGGTACCAAGACTGTGCCTGTGGCTTTGGACAATGACCTCTGCTGTGAATTAAATCATGGTCTGAGTCTGCTAATTAGATCTGTCGACTTCATTTGATATCGTTGACCAAGTTGGTGGTGGTGGATGTTGGTGACTAGCCTGATGAACCAGGCAGGGGTGGATGGGACTGTTCTTGAATGGTTCCAATCATTTCTGGCTGGAAGAACTCAGCGAGTGGTACTTGGGGATTGTTTTTCATCTCCCTGAGACCTCAACTGTGGAGTCCCATAGGGTTCCCTCTCCTGTTCAACGTGTATATGTAGCCGCTGTTAAAGTTATGAGAAGATTTATTTTTCAGTGTCATCAATATGCAGATGACACTCCACTCTACCTCTCTTTTTCATCTGACCCAGACCCTGCAGTCTTGGTGCTTACTTAGTGTTTGGTGGCTGTGGGGGACTGGATGAGGGCGAGCTGACTGAGGCTGAATTGCAGCAAGACTGAGGTGATGCTGGTGGGTAAGGCGTGGGAGTGGCATCCCCCATCATTATGGGGTTTGCCCTCCACTGGTCCCTCAGGTTTGGAGTCTGGGGCTGCTCCTTAACTTCCAACTCCACCTGGATGTCCAGGTCAGAGTGATGGTGAGGAGTGCATTACACCAATTACAACTGGTGTGACAGCTTCAGCCATTTGTCTCAGACTCCGACCTGTGGCCACCATCATCTATGCTTTCATTACATCAAGACTAGACTATTGTAACACACTCTATGTGGGGCTACCCATGGTGATGATACAGAAGCTGTAACTGGTGCAGAATGTGGTGGCACGTCTTCTTATGAGGATGTGCCGCTGTGAGCACATTACACCTATGCTCCATTCACTGCCCTGGCTGCCTATAGTCTTCCGGACCAAATTCAAAGTGTTGGTGCTTACCGATAAAGCCCTAAATGGCCTGGACCCCATCTACCTACCGGATTTCCTCAGTCCCTGGGCCCTGAATCAGACCCTGCGGTCAAACGGGGTGCCTTTCTTGAAGTCTCACAGGTTTCCCATGGGGCAATTATGGAGAGGGCATTCTTTTTGCCCACACCTAGGTTGTGGAACTCCCTCCCAGAAGAGGCCTGATTGGCCCTGGATCTCCTTTCTTTTCAATGATCATGTAAGAGCTGGCTGTTCCTCCAGGCCTTTGGAGAGGGAGATGGGTAATGGGAGGGGGGTAGAAGGTTAGGATGGGTGGGTTTTTGCTTACATTTTGTCCATTTTTTTTTTTTACTTCTCTCTATTATTTGTATATTTATATTGTTAGCTGCCCCGAGCTGCTTGCAGTAGGAGAGGCGGGATAAAAAAATCCTTAAATAAATAAATAAATAAATAAATAGATTGGCATGTACTCCCGCAACTCATGCATCTCCCCCCCATCTCCCAGTATGGAGCAACCAGGAGAAATCTGGGCATGAATGGCCTCCCACCTACTGAGTGCACTCAGAAATGACCCCTGATCCCCCTACAACATCTGTCTAAAAATGGCCATAGACCATTGGTGCCCTATGCAGCCCTGCAACAATCATGATGGGTAGGTGATTAGTGGGTAATGGGTGGGGAGGCGCTTGTCTAAAAACACCTAATGAGTGTCTATACATGGAAAGGGATGCAACCAGAGTCTGTATTCAATCTGTGGAGTTCTAGCACCACTACCACCCCCATGGGCAGTGTTGGAAGCTCTTCAAACAGGTAGCACCCTGCCCGCAGTCCATGGACTTGCTCCAGCCACCACAGAGGGTGCTTTCACACTCTCACCCCACCCTCACCCCACCCCTGGGGCTGCCTAACAGTGGGGCAGCCACTGTAGCAATCTCACTCTCCCCAGGCAGCTCAGGGATAGCAACATCACCAGCAAGCCAACTCAGCTCACTGCCCCTTGGGATAGCTCAATTGCTTTAACTCTTCCTTTTCTCCTTCCCCTCCCACTGGCTGTCAGCCGAGAGGGCCACACTAACACTATCTTTGATGGAAAGGCAGATCATGGCCTTTCAGGAAAGAAACTGAGGGGTCACAGGATCCGCGTGGCTCCTCTGGAAAGGGCTGAATTCTGGCTTTGAGCCATATGCATCTCCCTTCCCTTTAGGAAAGAAAAGCAGTGACTATGTGTAACCAACACTGTTACTGGTGTCCTCACTGCAGTAGCCACCAAAGGATTAAAGCTGCACTCTCCCCCCCCACCTTTCTTCCTTCAGATAGTGGTTTGGACATGCTCAGTGCAGCACCCTGTGCGTGGGGCAGGTGGTACTTAGAAGATTCCAGAACAGTTCAGCCCTGCTTCAGAGGGATGCAACTGCAGCAGTGAGGAGCAGAAGATCTGCAAGAGGCTATTTATTCATAGGTCTGATTTGAATACTTGCAGGTAGCTAGTCCTCAACTCTTCCTGGATCCAGCTCAAGGCTGAGGCAGTATAAGCAGTGGTGCCTGGTGAGGAAAAGCTGCAATGAAAGTACAGTCGTGAAGGAATAGGGCTTGGATTTAAGAGTTGCAGGAAAGGAAGGTTTAGCTATCTACAGCCAAAAGAGTGGACAGTTCTTCAGCGCAAAGAAATCATGAGCTATGCTTGTTCGTGATGGACTCATGCAAATGCATTAATGACATATATTTGTTCATTATATGTTGTCTCTATTGGATTAAGTTCTATCAGTTGGTGGGAAATTAATAATACTATGTTCTTCAGACTTGGCTATGATAGTGTATATACATAGCCTAAGCCTATTAATTTTGGGGGTATTATAGCAACAGAAGTTATGTTAATGTGTACTTTGGAGTGGGCCGCTTGCAAGAGAGAATAAAGCAAGCAAGAAAAGATAATTTATCTCTTGAATTTGTTATTACCAGATGGGAAACAGCTTCCAACCCACATTGAGCCCAAACATTATTTCTAGGGATGGGCGAACAGAACGGAGTTCGTAAATTCGGTTCGGTTCAGTTTGGTTTGAAATTCGAGTTCTGAAATTCGGTTCGGTTCAGTTTGAAATTCGAGTTTGGTTCGGAAGTTCGGTTCGGTCAACTGAACAGACCAAGTTCGGTCGAATTCCAAACTTCCGAACCAAGTTCATCCATTCAAAACCAGGTTTTTTGGTGTGTGTTGCCACTAGGGATGGGCGAACAGAACAGAGTTCGGAATTTCGGTTCAGTTTGAAATTCGAGTTCGGTTCAGAAGTTCAGTTCGGTCGACCGAACAGACTGAGTTCGGTTTGAACTCTGAACTTCCGAACCGCATTCGCCCATCCCTAATTATTTCTGAAATTATAAGAGGCTAGGGGTTAGCGCCCAAACAGGGATAGTGTTATCTGGTGGTTGCAATCTGTATTTACTAAAGAGATCTTTCTAGAAACTGCCCAAAAGGAACCTTGGTTTTGTGATATCTGTGTAAAAGTCTTATTGTGATCATGGAATTCTGTAAATTATATCAGTTTGACTGAGATCACTCAGTCAGAGTGAGTGGGATTCAGTCCCTGGATACTAATTGCATGCTTTGCAAAAGTATGATCCTGTCACTGGGTTTAAAAGAATATAGGGCAGCAAGCAAGGCATTGCCATTTTTTAATATAGTAGTCAAAGTGCAGCAAAAATGATAAGAAAAGAGTGTAAACAGGTTAAATTCTAAGGTAAATTGAGTGTCTTTTCCATAGGGACAGGGAAAAGTCTTCTCCAGTATGGCAGTAACTAGTGCTGAAACTCGATATTAGAAATGACTTGTTTTTTTACCGAGTATCTCAGTAATTGACTTGGATTTACCAAATACCAAATAACCAAGAAATCGGTCCGCTACTTGGTATTCGATACTCAGTCTAGTACTCAGACCAACAGACGAGTCTTTTCCTGCCTTGTAAACTTTTCATTTTACTAAGAAAATACTTGTTATTCATTTTTATTTTACTGAGTATTTTACGGTAGGGATGGGCGAACAGATCACGATTCCGGTTCGGCTGTTCGATTTTGCCAATCAGGTCTTTCGCCGGGTTCAGGTTCGACTGTTTGGTTCGGCCATTCGGTTCGGGTTTGGCTGTTCAGAAAAAATTATTGTGAGAGCACGTTAAGCTGTAATCACGCCAGAAACTGGAAATTGGCCACACATGTGGAGCTGTGTGGCAAGTGAGTATGTGTATGGCTGGGTGGCTGTTCAGTTTGTGTGTTTTGGCTGTGTTTGGGTTGGGTTTGGCTGTGTTGTTGTTGTGGTTGTGGTTGGTGAGTGTTGGTGTGTGTTGTGGGTGACTGTTTTGGCTGTGGGTGGGGTGATTGTTTGAAAAAAAAATGAAGGAGGCTGCAGTTCTTATTCAGAGGCTGGGGACCAACTTGCTGCTTGAGGAGGAGGAGGAGGAGGAAGAGGTAGAGGTCGCTGGCACTGCCCCTACTACACCTCTGGTGGTAGTGTCTGGCTCCTCGGCTGAGGAGCAAGGGGCGGGTTCAGGAGGTGCTGCCAGGTTTGTAAACTTTTTTTTTACTTTGAGGACAAGAAAGGCTCTATCCATTAGAGCGAGCTCAATGGTGTGCAAGTTGGTGCATGGGTGGTGGGCATCAGTCACGCACAAACAGTGAGCATCAGTGGGTGGCAGTGGATGTCTGCCACAGAGAGAGAGGGTTCTGTAGTGTGGGGGGCTCTGGCATGAGCAGCACCCCCACCCAAACATGTGCCAGGTTAGCAAAGGTCTCCACTCTTCAGTTGCCATCCCATTCCCTATGCACCCCCAAATAAGGGAAGGATTTGCACATGCTAGCCAGGGCCTTCCTAGCACCCAAAAGGGCAGGATTTGCATGTGCCAGCCAGGGTCTTCCTAGTTACAATCCCTAGCATCCCCTATCACCCCCGGGAGGGCAGGATTAGCACATGCCAGGCAGGGGCTTTCTAGTTGCAATCCCTATCATCCCCTAGCAGTCCCGGGAGGGCAGGATTTTGATGTACTTTCTAGTTGCAATCCCTAGCACCCCAAGGAGAGAGGACTAGAGGCATCATCATAATAAATGCATGATATTTACTTTGGTGTTCTTAATGTGTTCCCATTTCAGAGAGGAATTGGATGCGCTACTGCCAGGACCAGGCCAAGGACGACCCCTAGACAGAGGCTTCCATCACCACTGCCAGTGACACCCCAGACATTCGGCGCCAGAAGTTGGATATCTGGAGGTTTTTTGACAAGGGCGACGAATTTGCCACATGCATGGTATGGCACGGGGACTGGAACAACAAGGAATGAATTGCCCTATGACCTGACCTGTTAGGAATGGAAGTCCCCTGCAGAGAGAGATTGACCACCCAGTCCACCCACTTGTGGAGACAAAATGCATGCAGGGCTTGAATGACAGACCATTGGTTTGACACAGTATGGCACTTCTTACATTCCTATATTTTTCAGATCTTTTTAGCACTGCAAGAAAAGATTGCGACAGCAGGAGGGGAACAGATCAGGGCTCATAGGCCACATTGAGTGCACCCATGGCCTGAGAGGGAGGCAGCAGGTGGAGGAGTCTGGTGTGGCCGTGGTCGTGGAGCCTCAGTGCCAGAAGAAGGGGGGGAAGACAAATCAGAAGTGAGGGCATGTACGCCCATCCCCCCCGCCCCTCCAGCCCTGATGTGGAGACCCCTGGGCCATGGGAGAATGAAGAGGCCAAGGCATTTAGGGCCCAGTTGCAGCAGCCCACCCGGGACTTCATGGCCAAGGTCCAGAAGTCTGTAGCCACCATGGAGAACCACCTGGAGGAGCAGTTGCAGGCGGTCCAGGTGGAGAAGCAGAAGGTGGAGGCATACGGCCAGTATTTTTCCACTGAGATGAACCGCCTGCAAATGTGCCACCAGGCACTCTCCAGGTGGAATCAGGACATGGAAGGGGTCCTGAACTTTGCTGTCTCCTATGGCTACAAGCTGCCAGAGTCCCGGGTGGCTGGTCCTCAGCCCTGTACTGTGCCCCAATGGCTGTTGACTTCCCCCCCTGTCCCGGGGGACAGGCCCAGAAACTCTTAGTTTCATTTATAAGTTTCCTTTGAATGTTTGCTTTTGTTTTTTAGAATGTTGTTGTTGTTTTATTGTTATGTAAATAGTTTTAATAAAAGTTGTATTTCTTTTTATGAGCTTCGTGTGACCTGTCTAATCTTTTATCCCTATGTGCTGAAGTTGGTGGTAGCAGCAGGTACAGGAATGCACACAGGCAGGCAGGCTGGCACATATAAAATGTTGTGTGTTATATTCCATCCCATTACAATAGGTTTGCTGTGTGCTGGATGTGGGCAATGAGCATTGGGGTGCACAGATGGGAGTTCTTCCTGGTTCTGGCAGGTGGCAGTCAGAGGATATACCTACCTCTCCTCCTCTAATCCCCATCTCCCTCGTTCTAGCTGGGAACCTCTCTCTCTCTCTGCCCATATAGTGCAGGTGACAGCATGGGGGAGATCATGTCTGTCTCTCCTTCAAGCAGCGGGTGGACTTTCTCTCTCTCTCCTATTTCTCTCTCTCTTGGAAGAAACCAGGGCATGCAGACAGGCACCTTGGCATGAGAGGCATGAAAGCAGGATGAAGCAGGCTTTGAGTTTTGCAGCAACCTGGGGAACAGAACCCTTGGCACAGCCAGCATATAGGCCAGGCGGCAGCAGCTGTTTCTTTATGCTATGGCATCATGGCACAGACAGCATATAGGCCTGGCCTGGGGGTCATTGGCACAGGAAGAAGCAGACATTGATGACCATGGTACAGAACCTTTGGCACGAATAGAATATAGGCCAAGGATCTCCTAGACAGTTGATCCTAAGAGATAGGCAAGCATTGTTGCGAAAGGACGGGTGATGGCCGATAGTCTCCGTTTCATGAGAGGACAGGGGTAAGGGGGCTGGGCAGAGGCAGAGACAGGTGCCTGCTGGCTGGAGAGGGTTGAAGTTTACTTGCACTTTTTGGGTAACCCATGGCAAAGCAACAGAACAAGGATCCTGGACTGTCGGAGAAGTTTAAGATTCATTTAGGATAGACATCATCCGGGGCAAGCTCCAAATCATTAGAAGGCAAGCATACATCATCCCTGTGGAAATCCTCAAGGAAATCAGCATTGAATGCAGGTTGCACAACCGGATATATGTGCGCCATCGGTCAAATCTGCGAAGTGGAGAGGATTTGGAATGTCATCTGTAGGGATGTGCGAACACGGACAGTCAATCCTAAGAGATAGGCAAGCGTTGTTGTGAAGGGACAGGCGATCGCTGATAGCCTCCATTTCCTGCAGCCGATCAAAAGGTAGTAGGGTACAGGATCTCCCATTCCGGCCAATTATAAAGTTCACCCAGCTCCTGCCTGCCAGCGCACTCATCTGAGCTCCTGCAGTCTACAAGATGGAGGAGCAAATGTCTGATGTGCAATACCAGCAGCAGCAGCAGACATTGGGTTGATGGGCCAAAACCTGTGGCACAGACAGCATAGGTGGCATTGGCAGCAGCAGCAGACATTGGATTTCCAGGGCACAGTACCGGTGGCACAGCGGACAGCAGCAGAAAGATTGACAGTGCCCTGTGAGTGGAATGACGGCCCCAGACCCATCACGGTGGGTCCTAGGGATAGAATAGTGGCAGCGTGTTGACATTGGCCACAGCCCTCCCTGCTAGTAATTTAGGCCCTAGAACCCTTATGGTGGGTCTGTTAGAGAGGGCCTTGAGCCCCCCAAAGATGGATATACCCCCCTTATACTTGCTGTATAATTCAGGGCCACAAACCTAGGCAAAGCGGGTCTAAAACAGCAGCAAACAGAGGCAACCAGAGGCCAGAAAACATGGGGATAAAGACTTGATAGAGAAGCCTCCCCATATGAGGTGCACAAGCAAAAGAGAGGAGGGGGGGCATGTGAAAATCATGGAAAGAAAGGATCGGGCCCAACCACCCTAGCTCCTAGCAGAAAGGGATCACTCAAGGAAAAATACCAGCCTAAGGTTAAGAAAAAGGCTGGAAGGGAGAGCCCTCAGAGTAAAGAATGGAGTCATTAAGGATAGGGGGCTCACCCTGTTGTGACAAAGAATTGGTAGCCATGACCCAGAGCAGCAACACCTATCCCCGTATTCCCCAAGAGAAACCAGACACACACTTATTGTATCCTGAAGTCCGTCATTAGCCCTTTCGCCCCTCCCTTCACTTTTTGCTTACAGTTTCCCCATGTGACAAAGAGATCTTTTGCATATCTTGGAGTCACCTTTGTCATGGAAGCACAATTTGTGACTTCTCCCCTCGTTAACCCATTGAATACCCCCAATGACTATTTGTAGCCTCCCAAACGCCCTTTGTTTAGCACCCAACAACTGAGAAATCTTGGGACCCAGATACATGCAGGTCACTTTGTTCGTGTCTGAGTTGAGAGATCTCCCAGACTCTGGTCTGCCCCTTCTTTCTTCCTCCATCCCCCAACTCCACTGAATCCGTTGGTCGCCTGTCCTGTCTCAACAGGCAAGGAAAGTTAATCACAGGTCCAGACTTTCCCAGTCACTTGGGGAAGCCCCCCCTCTCTCTTTCTCTCTCTCTCTCTCGTTTGCGTTCTCTTGTTCCTCATTGCCAAGCTGACACCAGAATATGCCCCCCTTTCCCCCCCTTCTCCTATCAGCTTGTGTTTTCCCCTTTTAAATCCTACCAGCCAGACTGGGGCTGTGTTTTTCTGTTTTGTGTGTGTGTGAAATAAACCTGTTGCAGTTTTTTATGGAACACTTGTCTCTCTCTCTCTTTCTATTGGGGGGGGTACACAAACTTCCTGTAGCACGTACTGTCCTCAGCTTGATCCTTTTGAACATGTGGAGACCCTAGTTTAAGTCATTATGCTAATTCCCCCCAAAGTTTAAGGAATGGTGGATATTGGGGTACCCACCCCCCAATAGTCACGAGTGGGAGGGGGTTGCCTGTTAACAGATTGGTGGAGAATGTGGGGAGGTACATGGTAATCCATACAGGATTGTCCACGTAGGCATACATAGCTACAGCCAGCCGAAAACCCCCACAATTCTATTCTTTTCTTTCACTTTATCTCTTTTCTTCTCTCTGGACCTGTGGGTTTAAGGATTCACGGTCTCGGTTGTTGGGGAGGAACTGTCTGGGGCAGTGGCTTGTGGATCTTGGGACTGTATAAAGCGGTTCCAGGATTGTAGAGGAATTTGATCTTGGGATTGCAGAGGCAGTTCAGGGATCTGTGTTTGGTCCTAAACTTGTGGAGACATGTTTGGGGCAACTTGGACATTGACTTGGGATTGCTAAAGGCAGTCCAGGGTCCGTGGAATTAATAGACACTTGTGGTCACACCCGGGAGTGTGCAGGTGGCCTTGAATTGGGAGTAAAATGTTGTGACAGTTGTGGTTTCAGGAGGTGCAGATGCAGCTGCTGGTGCAGCCCTGGAAATATTGGGATCTCTCACCCGTAATGTCGGGTGGGGGAAAATTCGAACTTATTGGTCTGGGAGTGGCCTGGACCGCCTTGTATCTGGGGATCCTAGTGTGGGTCCCCCAACTGATAAAACTATGTAGGGGTGGAACTGTGTCAGCCACCCAGAGGATTACTGGAATGTAGAGGTGGTACAGGAGGGATACACTAGAATAGGCTCTGGGGAAGTAATTAATACCTGGGAGGTAGAAGAAATGTTGCACCAGGAGCCCGGGACAATTATGTTAGAGAAGTGGGCAGCAGAAAAGTGGGAATGCCCATGGAAGCCAGGATGCTTTAAAACTGAGGATCTGGTGACATCAGTTAGCAGAGCATATGATGGTTTCTGCCAGAAGTTTAAGCCCAAAAGCAGTAAAAGTGATGCCTGCACAGCCTGGGCACTGTGGTGTGCTTGTGGGGACTTGTGGGATCTGCTTAGAGAAACTAGGCAGCAATGTGAGGCAGAGGGGGAAAGAGCTGTGAAAGAAGGAAAGAGGGTGGAGAAATGGGAAGCTCCGTGTAAGGAGCTGGAGAGAGACAAGAGAGAGCTGGTAGCCGAAAAGTGGAATTTAACCTCCTTCCTGAGGAAAGCTCAGGAGGAATACACTGTGGCACTGGCTAGGGAAGAGCAGGCAGAGAAGGAGTTAGAGGGATCACAGGAACAGCTAGGGCAAGCCCAGTCAGCAGCTCACTTCCTAGCAGAGCAAACCCAGACTGCTAAAGTTGCGGTGAGTCATGATGCCTGCGAAGCAGCAATAGAAAAGCTGCAAGAGGGGGGGGAACTCGATGTGCACAAAAACTTGGTAGCCGCTGTGTGAGTCGAAGATCTACCTGGGGTGGGGTCCATACTGTTCCCTAAGAAAGAACCCAATCTACCTAGAGACACCATTCCTGAAGTCCCGTATAATCCAGCTTGGCAAGCACTGGAGCCGGTGGCCCCAATTGTAAGCTGAGACATGGATTGTATTGGAGCAGGAGGGAGGGCGACCCATGAAGAAATAGACAAATGGTTAGGTGGACCCCCACTCAAGCGAAAGCTATTGCTGAGCAGGTGGGCACACTGAATCAAGAAACCACCATTGCTTGGATGGTGAGAGTGTGGCACATCTATCCCACTGCAGATGGGGTAGATCTGAAACAATTGGCCCAGGCGAGCACATCACATGCAGATGCGCATGTCCTGGAAGCAGGACTCAGTATGGCTGACATCCACGGTGCCAACTGTGGCGAATGGATGAAGGTGGTACTGTGAGCCATGATCCCAAGACAGAGCCCACAGAGGCTGTTTTTTCCTGGAGACACAGGCTCCTGAGGAGCATCCGGAGGCTTATGTGGCTCGCAAGAAGCTATTGGGGGCCTTAGCAGAGGTGGTGATTTCAGGGCAAAGGGACGGGAGACGGGTCATGCAGTACTACTCTAGGGATTTCATAGAGGCTGTATATGCAGGACTTGCCCCCCCAATCAAAATGGCAATGGGAAGGATGGATCTGTCACAAGTTTCCTGGGATGAGCTATCCACAGGTATCCAGCAGGTGGCAGACCTGATGAGGGGGATGGGGGGAACCAAACGGACCACTCGCAAGCAGCAGCTAGAGTTGGTTCAGGAAGTTATGCTTATGAATAGTGGGCCCCACTCCTCAGCTTTCCCTCTGCCAACCGTAAACCCTCCACCCTACCCCTACCCCCAGAAAGGAGTCGAAATTATGGTAGCAATTTCTCCACCCCCCCCACGAACCTACCCCAACCGGGAGCCCGGGAACGCTCTTCGGGCATATGTATGGGGAGAGTTAAAATCATATGGGGTAGATATGAGGCAGTTCCATCTCCGGGCCCTGCAGGTCTTAGTAAACACTGTTAAGGAAACAGCGGGGGCAGGAGTTTAGTCAAGCTCCCTCACAGCCAGTAGTGGCCATGGGGTCTGAGGACCCAGACAATAGAAGTAGGACCCCAGAGCAGGAGCAAGTGTTGCAGGAGGTCCACACTATCTGCTAGGACTGCCCGATTCCCAAGGGTTCCCCCGAGGTAGTCGGAAAACTACACCCAGATAGATGGGGGAGACCCAATGTAAAGGACAGTATTGAGAATCCGGGAACTCTGGTCCAGATCTTGGTAGACACGGGGGCCTCCGTCAACATCTTGGACCTAGACTGGGTCAACGCAGGGGAGCCCTCTGGTAAAACCGTGGCACTCAGCGGTTATGGTGGGGGAACTCAGGAAGCCCCGATATGGAAAAAGGTTCCCTTTGAATTAGACAAACTGAAGGGAACAATTGAAAGCTGTGTCCATAAAGGAAAAGAAAAGGGGATCATTTGGGACTCCATTTTTGAAGGAGTCCCAGCTAACAGTAGACCTAGCTAACGGGGTACTGTGGCAAGTCCCAGGGGGTCCTTCCGAGGTTTCCGCCATACATTGCTACACAGCCCTTAAGGCACCTCTTCCTGTTCTCCCCTTGACCAATGATCCATGAACCCAGGAATTTACTGAGGTATGGATTAAGGACAAGGCAGAGTGCGGGAAGGTAGAGGAGGAGGTGCTCATCGAGGGAAAATATCCCCCACACACACACAAAAGCAGTACAAGTATCCGGCAGAGGCTGAAGAGGGAATTCAAGCCACAATAGATAGCCTGTTAGGGCAAGGAGTCATTGTAAAGATGCAGTCTGTCTGTAAGTCCCCCATCTGTCCAATTATTAAAGCAGATGGGGCGACTTACCAGATTACTGTAGACTATCGGGCACTAAATACAGAGACTCCTCCTCTTGTTCCAGTGGTAGATAAATACAATGAGATAGTAGCAGTGATATCCGCGGGGTCCCGCTGGTACTCTATCATTGATTTGGCAAACGCTTTCTTCGCGATCCCTCTCCATCCAGCCTGTTGGTACAAGTTTGCATTTACATACAGGAATTAACAGTATAGTTTTACCAGAACTCCCCAAGGTTTCCATTCATCCCCCAGCATTTGCACTAAGTGGTGTCAAATCAAATATCTTTATTTGCATGACCAAACAGGTTCTTGCATATAACAAACAATATATATTATGCAAAAAAAACAAAACCCAGAAACTCAAAAGTTCAAGAACAAAAGTTCAAAACGTAATCATATTTTGCATAATTTCAGCCCAACCCAACAATCCAACATACAAAAACTCATTCAATAAAATGTAAAATAATATATAATATTTGACTTAACAGTACCAGCTGTATAGAACATTTATAGGAACAAAAATATAAGACACCTGAAGCCCGGAACCACGGTTGAGAAGTAAACAACCTACTCCCCTGACAAAGGAGATACAATAACCTCAGAGATTGGTTTACTGGCCAGGAAGAGAGCTCTAACCTGAAATGCTTCCACCAAAAAGCCCATGACTGCATATGTTATATCCCATGAGACATCACTAAGCAACACTCAGGAGTTCCTGAGGGGTTCTCCCTGGCAGCTTTCCCATGATCCTAGCCAGTCATCGTGTCCTTGGCCCGTCATACAAATGACACTCTCCGAGGATGTGCTCAGAAGTCTTGGCCATCAGATTATCAAAAGGACAGATCCTCTGGGCAAGGGGAATACCCCCATATCTACCCTCAAGGAGCCTAGTAGGAAGATCCGTGCCAACAGAAACATAAGAATTTTCTGGAACCCACTTGATCTGCCCAAATAGGCTTCCATGCCTTGAGAAACAGGAGTTATGCTCCCATAGTGTGCCAGGGATCTCAAACGGGCTGCCCTGGAATAGTCCTCCTGCCTACTAATATCCTGTAACCTATTGTTGAACTCCACTTTGGCCGCCTTTCCCCCCTTCCTTGTGAGATCCTCAACAGATAGGTCCATATGTAAAATCTTGGCTCTTATCTGGTGTCCCCATGTATTTACAAAAGGATCGGCATGCCTATGGATGAAAAGATCCTGATTTGTTGGAGGAAGAGCAAAAACATTTATATGTAGCCAAAGAATTATGACCCGGGCCCACAGGGCACAGCTCCAAGGAATTACACCGGTCTCCAACTTTACAGCCGCTGATGGTACACTATTTGGAACTGCCAACAAGGTTCATAGGCATCTGGCCTGGATTTTGTCCAATTCTTGGGCAAAATCCAAAGCCCATACTTCTGCTCCATAGAGTAATTGTGCCTTGATTTTAAGATTGAGTATCTTTAATGCTATAGTCATGAAGCCCCTCTCCCTTTTGTGAAAGCATTGTATATATGCTTTAATATTCCCCTTTACACGTCCCATAGCTAGGTTATTGTGTTGGTGCCAACACGAAGAAAAATTGAACAAACCGGGGGATCTGCGCATGCGTCGCAGTTAGCAGCTCGGAGTCACCCGGGCTCCGCTGTCCCCAGCTCCGAAATTAAGCCAAACTCCAGAAAAAAAGAATTAAAGCTCCCCGTTCTTACCTAGGATGGCCAGTAGAAATAAACCCCGGCAAAAAATCTCCCAGGCGAACGCTCTCGAGCGTTTCTGCCACAAAAATCAGCCCGAGCTTTGAAAACAGCGGGAGAGCCCTGCAGCGGCAAAAGCAGCATGGCGGCAACAGTGGCGGGGGCGCGGGATCCTGAATCTGACCAGGCCACACTGAGCTCGGAAGAGGAGGATGCAGAGGGAACACGCACTCTAAAAAAAACTCCTTACTCAATTGAAAGAAGAATTAAATTCTGAAATGAGACTGATAAAAGAAGCTGTGGAAGCAGGTACAAAAAAAATGGAGGGGATGGCAAAGAGGGTAGAGGTGGTGGAAGGAAGAGTATCTGATCTCGAAGATCAATCTTTGGGCACCCAGGAGCAGTTAAACAAATGGAAGGGAGAAACTGCATTCCTGCTTGCAAAATGCAAAGATTTAGAAAACCGTTCACGAAGGGGGAATTTGAGAATAAACGGAGTTAAGGAGGCGGGGGGGGGGGGTCTGAAAAGTTAAACGAGACTATTT
>QEPC01011011.1:433440-475566 GCA_003113815.1 Sphenodon punctatus | reverse complement strand
TCAGGCTGGCTGCTACTCCAAGCCACTCTCCACCCTCCACCCCTGGTGCCTGGAAGTCTGCTCCTAGCTGAGTCAAATGACTTCCCCCTCCCTGCTACATTTGGCCTTCCAGTGACCTGACAGAAGACCATGTTTTAGCCACCCGAACACAACCGAACACGATTCGAATTGAACGAACTGTTTGGCCATTTCGTCGTTCGGTGTTCGGTTCCGTTCGGTGTGTTCGCCATTTTCGTCGTTCGGTGTTCGGTTCCGTTCGGTGTGTTTGCCATTTCATTATTCGGTGTTCGTTTACATTCGGTGTGTTCATGTTCGTGTTCGTGTTTGTGTTCGGTTCTCCGAACAAGCCGAGTTCGGGCCGAACACCGAACTACCGAACCGCGTTCGCCCATCCCTAGGCCTTGAGAGCTTCTAAGGTGGTGCATGGATACACCCCCTTCCAGGTGACAACAGGGAGATGTATGCAGATACCTGAGTCCTGGTGGTTGGGAACAGAGCTACCCATCACTTGGGAAAACAAAACCGTCTCTGAAGATTGGATACAAATGTTGGTGAGTGAACTAGAAACAATCCATAGAGAGGCTGTCATATGCCTAGGAGTAGCCCAACAAGATATAGATAAAAGGCTGGGGTGGATCAGAAAGCCCATTGTCTGGGAAGAAGGGCAGGCGGTAATGTATCAAAAATGTTCAGCCTCAAAGCATTCCCTAACACACAAATGGGAAGATCCTGCCAGAATAGTCAACAGAGTTAGTCCAGTGGTTTACCAGGTGGAAATCCCAGAAGGTAAAAGAGGTAAGTCATGGAGAAAGTATTTTCACAGCTCTCAGCTCAAGGAGTGGTAGACCTGTGGAGCTCACGGCAAGTCTGTCCCCAGATCTGACTAGCTCTTCCACCCCCACTCAGTAGAAGAACTCTCAGCCTCATCACAGGGCTGCCATGAATAGGAGGGTAAGGCCCAGGAGACCAAGAGGACAGATGTACCCCCACTTGACACACCACTGGAACATGGTCTCAGTCAATCCAGCCATGAGACTAGCAGCAGCAAGGGTAAGCAACCTGATCATCAGGCAAACCTTCCATTTCAGGTTTTGCTACAGCAAGACTGGAGGACCACACAGAACTCTCATTGGGGTAGCCACCTGGAAAGCCACGGGGGAATTGTGGAGAGCGTGGTTGTAAAGTTCTACAACAACAGCTCCGCTAGATGGGAACTGTTTATGAGAGAAGATCCCCACGTGATATAATTCATCACAGGCTGAGTTGTAATTAAGCTAAGGCTGGGGAACAGATAACCAGTCTTGGATGGAAATCAGCCTTCATCCGCTCTCCTCCGCTGAGAAATGAGGGAATTCAATCCCCTTATTGGTTATGTCAGTGATGACAATTATAAAGGTTTATAAAACTGTCCATCCCTTTAACTCCCCCCTCCCTTTTTCTGAAGGAAGGACTTTCATGTCCTCAGTCTCTCTCCTTGTAGTTAGTTAACCCTCGCCCCCGGGCGAGAAGCCCCCCCCCCAACTTTTTATCTGATCAGGCAAATCCAGAAGCGAGCGGCAGTTGGGAAGAGTGTAGCTGTTGAACCTGTGCCAGAAAAGGAGCCAACAAAAAGATCCACGAACCCCGTGAAAAGATGAGAAGGGTATCACTCCAAAGCTTGGTGCCAGAAATGGAGATTGGGAAACCTTCGGGGTACCGCTTCCCAGCTGAGACAGCCAGCAGACCGCGACACAGCTCCATGAAAAAAAGATAATGGAAAGCCACCCCCCAAATCTCGAGAGAACTTTCCTTCCCGGAGACGGTTAACAGGTGTTTTTTCCGGCGGTACAGCACAAACTTTGAACTCATGTCTCAGTGAAGGCTTCTCAACACCAGGAAATTTCTGTCTGGCGGTGAGCCCGAGGGCACCAGACTTTGGGAGCAGAAGAGCTTTCTCCATGCTCCTAGTCACACCGCAGTTGTTCCAGCTTCCAGCCAAAGGAACTTTGTTTGTTAAATTGTTTCAGCTCCTTTTCACAGCTGAAAGTTATGGACCATCATGCCAAATAGGATACACCTGGATGGAATTGTCCCATTGAACGGAGCTCCTTGTTACAGGTACAGGTTGGTAATTGGATTTCCATGACCAGGGTTTTTTGGGAGGGTTGGTAAATTAAAATTCGGAATAAGGGACCTAAAATTATGAAGAGATCCATTCCTCTAAGCTTGCAGAATCTTTCAAGAATACTAGTAAGCCACGGCCAAGGCTCGCATATAAGTAAAACTCGATTAACCTGTGGCAATACCTTTGATTCCTCTGGACCCCCCTCCCCCCCAGAGGAAACCCAGGTGACTCTAGCCAGAATGTAGATGTAACAAGCAGCTCCCAGGTGTACCTATATATGTAATGTTTATTGATGTTTATTATAATTATATTGATTATTTTGTGTAACTTTAAGTACCCCAGTCTGAACTATCTCATGTTTTCCTTCTTCTTCCTGTTCCTTTCCACTCTTCTCCATTGGTTGCCCTTCCATCACCCAGAATGCTCCATCCCCACCACCTCATGATATCCAATCCCATACCGTCCCGCAATAATGAAGGGGAAGGGGATCTTGCTGAACTGGGGTTCAAGGTATCAGTGTCCCAAAAAGAGACTCCAACTGACCACATTGGTCATAGATCTTCTGGCGGCTGGTGTTTGTACATGTTGTGAGCCAATGTGTTGGGCTAGGTAGCTACGGCTCAGGTGTGGCCCATCCCACAGTACCCCAAGTAATTGTGAGAGCCATTTTAAGGGATTAAAAGGCTCTCAACAGGGGGATTGTTAGAGAGGGCCTCGAGTCCCCCAAAGATGGATATAACCCCCTTTTTTTCTTGCTCTATAACCCAGAGCAGCAATTCTAGGTGAAGGGGGTCTGAAACAGCAGCCCCCAGAGGCAACCAGAGGCCAGAGAACATGGGGATAAAGGCTTTATAGAGAAGGCTCCCCATAGGAGATGCACAAGCAAAAGTGTGGAGGGGGGGCATGTGAAAAACATGGAAAGAAAGGATCGGGCCCAACCACCCTAGCTCCTAGCAGAAAGGGATCACTCATGGAATAATACCAGCCTACGGTTAAGAAAAAGACTGGAAGGGAGAGCCCTTGGAGTAAAGAATGGAGTCATTAAGGAGAGGGGGCTCACCTTGTTGTGACAAAGGACTGATAGCTGTGACCCAGAGCATCAACATCCTATCCCCGTATTCCCCAAGAGAAACCAGACACACCCTTATTGTATCCTGAAGTCCATCATTAGCCCTTTCGCCCCTCCCTTCACTTTTTGCTTACAGTTTCCCCGTGTGACAAAGAGATCTTTTGCATATCCTGGAGTCACCTTTGTCATGGAAGCAAAGGTTGTGACTTCTCACCTTGTTAACCCATTGAATACCCCCAACAACCCTTCGTAGCCTCCAGAAACCCTTTGGTTAGCACCCAATAATTGCCCCTTGTATTCTCCTCAACGACTGAGAAATCTTGGGACTCAGATACGTGCAGGTTCATGTCTGAGTGCAGGTACACTCTGTTCATGTCTGAGTTGAGAGATCTCCCAGACTCTGGTCTGTCCCTTCTTTCTTCCTCCATCCCTCGAACTCCGCTGGATCCGTGGGTCACCTGTCCCATATCAACAGGCAAGGAAAGGTAACCACAAGTCCAGACTTTCCCAGCCACTTGGGGAAGCCCTCTCTCTCTCTCTCTCTCTCTCTCTCTCTCTCTTTTTCTCTCCCCCCATCGCCAAGTTGACATTGGATCATCCCCCCTTTTTTCTCCTTCTCTTACCAGCTTGTGATTTCCCCTTTTAAATCCCGCCAGCCAGACCGGGGCTGTGTTATTCTGTTTTGTGTGTGTGTGAAATAAACCTGTTGCAGTTTTTTATTGAACACCTATCTCTCTACCTCTTTCTATTTGGGGAGGGTACATTAACTGCCTGTAGCGCATACTGTCCTTAGCTTGATTCTTTTGAACACGTGGAGACCCAGTTTAAGTCATTAAGCTAATTCCCCCCAAAGTTTAAGAAATGGTGGATATTGGGGTACAGTGGGAGGGGGTCTCCTGTTAACAGGTCCTGGGGCTGGAGAACTTTGAAGGTCAAAGTGGGAAGGGTTCCATGTGAACATCAGTCGATCCTAATAGATAGGCAAGCACCATTCTGTCTTCAAGGCCCTCACAGAAAATGAAAGATACATCACGGGCACATACCTGGATGAAGAGCTGGATGAGTTTCTCTTCCTCACAGTATTTGATTGGAAAGTTCATCACAATACCCCAAGGGTTCTACAGGAGAAAATATTCCACAGCAAAATGCATTGCTCCTTATGTGACAAAAGACTTGGGGTTGCTTATCCAGGGGATTTGGGAGTGGGGTTTTGTTGTGGAGTAGTTCAATTTCCCAGGCAGCAGCCTGAGATCTTTAACAGTGCTTGACAGTTGGAGATAAACAAGGGCAGCCCAGCAGGACATGTGCTTGGCCACCCTGATGGTGGGTCCTGGGGCTGGAGTGGCTGCTTCTTGATGTAGTTGGTTAATATTGGTTCTCTGTGCAAGGAATGATGGCCCTGGACCCATCATGGTGGGTCCTGGGGCTCGGGTGGCAGTTTCTAAATACATATTGGCCATAGGCTCAGCCCTCCCTGCTTGTAACTTGGCCCCAGAAACCTGATGGTGGATCCTGGGGCTGGAGTGGCTGTGTCTTGATTCAATGGAATGACATCGGAATGTGCGAGGAATGATGGCCCTGAACCCATCACGGTGAGTCCTGGGGCTAGAGTAGCAGCTTCTGGATCTTGGCCACAGTCCTCCCTGCCTGTAACTTGGCCACAGAACCTTGACAGTGGGTCCTGGGGCGGGAGTGGCTGCTTCTTGTCATGTGGTGGAATGACATTGGAATGTGCAAGGAATGATGGCCCCAGTCCTGGGGCTAGAGTGGAAGCTTGTAGATCATGGCCACAGCCCTCCCTGCCTATAACTTGGCCCCAGAACCCTGATGGAGGGTCCTGGGGCTGGAGTGGCTGTTTCTTGTCATGCAGTGCAATGACATTGGAATGTGCAAGGAATGATGGCCCCGGACCCATCACGGTGGGTCCTGGGACTGGAGTGGCAGCTTCTGGATCTTGGCCACAGCCCTCCGTGCCTGTAACTTGGCCCCAGAACCCTGGCAGCACGTCCTAGGACTGGAGTGGCTGTTTCTTGTCATGTGGTGGAATGTCATCGGAATGTGCGAGGAATGATGGCCCCAGATCCATCATGGTGTGTCCTGGGGCTAGAGTGGCAGCTTCTGTATTTTGACCACAGCCCTCCCTGCCTGTAACTTGGCCCCAGAACCCTGGCGGTGGGTCCTGGGGCTGGAGTGGCTGCTTCTTGATGAAGTCAGTCAGATAAGGTGGCCGAGGCCATCTAGTATCACAGAGAGAGAGAGAGAGAGAGAGAGAGAGAGAGAGAGAGAGAGAGAGAGAGGCAGGGCGAGTCAAGGCATTGGGAGGGAGGGACAGCACCTCAGCAGCACAGGAGCAGTAGCCCTAGCCCAGATTGAGGAGGAGGAGGAGGAGTGCCGTCCCAAGACTGCCCCTGGCATGGGATGGCATATGCGACTGCAACATCACTCCTTGTCCAGGGGAAGTTCGGGGAATGCCAGTAGCAGAAGGTTCACCTTCAGGAACATCAACTGCTCCACCAACTTGGCCCAGAGTCTCAGGTGGTGCGGGGCGAAAATATCCCCCGCGACGGAGAACACCCTCTCACTGGGGACGCTGGTTGGTCAGCAGGACAGGATACCCTTGGCCACTTTGGACAGGGCCGCCACACATTGGCCTTGCTGGCCCAGTAGGAAAAGGGATCACTGCTGGCATCAATGCATGGCTCCTCCACCAGGTCTCCATTGCTGTTGAGGCACCATCATACTCCCTCTTGTAGCTTTGGGTTGGCACCACCTGCCCCACTGCCCTCAGTCATGTTGCTTGCCCTTTTGTTCTGGGCCCCATGCTCCCCAGAGTGGACTGCACAGAGGAGGAGCTGCTAACAGTAAGGGTCCTGCTGCTGCTGCTGCTCATCCTGCTGCTGGTGCTGCTGCTACCACTAGGGCTGGGGGCAGGGATAGACCCAGATGGCTGGAAGAGGTCACTGCTCCCACTCCAACCATCCCCAGGAGCATCCTGCTACATGGCCCGCTCTGCCTGCTGGAACTTCTGCACCAGCACAACCTTCCAGAGGCCATAAACTGCTGTCTCACGTGCCATGCTTCCCTTGATCCTGGGGTCCAGCATGGTTCCCAGGACATATTCGTCCCAGCACAGGAGCTCGTCAAAGCGCGCACTCAGCCCCGTCTTCACCCTCTGCGCAAGTTCAGTCACCTCATCTGACATCCTTCTAGACTGAAGGCCACAATCCCCCCCCCCTCAGAATCTCATCCAGGCTGCTGCACCAGCAGGGTCACCTGGCTGAGGGTGGTGGTAGAGCTGCTCAAGGTCTCCGTGATGGCCAGGAATTGTCTCAGGACAAAGATCGTGTGAGCTATAATCTCCCATTCCTCCCTGTTGTACCCTGGATGTGCCTCAATGTCTGTCTCCAGTTCCACCTGATGCAGGGTGGCTTTCTGTTCAAGAAGTCATTCGAGCATCAGGAAGGTGGAATTCCACCTGGTGGAGACATCCTGGACCAGCGTGTGCACCGGGGACCCTTGCTCGGCCTGCTTCTCCTGGAAGAGCTCGCTGCCCGTAACACTGCGGTTGAAGAAGCCTGCCAGCTTCCTCCCCCGCTTGACCAGGGAGCTAACGGTGCCTGGATCAATTCCCTTCTCCCCCAGTCCCAGAGCATCCTTCACCATGAGATGGAGGGGGTGTGCAGTGCAAGGGATGCTTGTGAATCCCCCTTCCTGGACTGCCTTTTGTATATTGGCTGCGTTGTCCATGACCACACACCTGTTGGTGAAGGCCGCGCCTGGCGTGACCCACTTCTTCACCATAGTGGTCAGGGCTGCCTCGAGGTTCCTCGAGGTGTGAGAGTTGTCCATGACTTGTGTCTGAAGGAGGGCACACCTATACCCTGCATAAGGTTCCCTCCTGCCACTGCCAAGTGCTGCCTCTGGATCCTGCCACCAGTGTGCAGTCACTGCCAGGTAGGCATGCTGGGCATTTCTAGCGGACCACAGGTTGGTGGTAAAGTGGACTGTGGACCCCCCAGCCCCTGCCAGCAGCTCCCTCACCTGCTCCTTCAAAGCCCCGTAGAGCTGTGGCACCACGGTTCAACTCAGGGTGGAGTGGGAAGGCACCTTAAAGTTGGGGTCCAGGAGCCCAATCAGCCGCTGGAAGCCCTTGTCCTCCAAAATTTCATTTCATTTATTTTATTTACGGCGAAAGCCAAAATACATAGCACCAAAATAGATCACTCGATCAAACAGAAGCTCATAGGCTCCAATATAACCATGAGTCAAATCTAAACTAATATGACATTGGCCCAAATTTGCACAAATCAAAAGAATAATAGTTAGTACAGCAGCAAACTATAAATAATACATAATGCACAGATAGCCTTAGGGGGCAGGAGATTGAAATTGTAGAAAAAATGCACGGTGCCTGAACACTACCACAAGAAAAGATGTCACCGTCTTAGTAAGGTCGGGCTCTACATCTGCCAAAGCAAGGCATAGCAAGTGGTGATCAGTCCTGCCTGGATACTTCTGCAGGAAAGGGGCCAGAAAGACCATACGGCTCTCATCGTATAAGTGGCAACTCCAGAGAAGGTGCTGTGGTGTCTCTACTGACTGGGCGTCGAAGGGGAAAAGCCTCTCAGAAAACCCAACTGCCCTAATGCACCCATCCAACAGGGCAGTAGGGAGGGCATTGAACCTGGCGCACATAAACAGATATTTACCCCTCAATGAAATATCTGTAGCTAAATAAGCAGCCATACCTAGCCGAGGGGGAGGGAACAGGAGAAAATCACGTAAATGTGTCGAACTTCTGACAGCCGCACATTCCTCCTGGTAATCCCTGTCCCTTAGCCTGATCAAAATTTCCTTCCTTGTATGTGCCAGGTCCCTGCCCACCCAATAATCTGGGTGGAACCCTAGTTTCACCAAGAAGAGTTCCACACCCTTCTGCCACGAGCTCTTGTACAAATCAGATTTCCAATATTGGATCAACCCATGATCACAGGACTTAGATAGTTTAGCCCAAAATTTCAGCACAGCGGCCCACACTGTCGTGGACCACCTTTCTTGTCCCACCTCCAGCCTAATGGCTGAATGTAGGGTACCACGGGGGACCTTCAAAAGAGACTGGAAAAAGAGAGCCTGGAGGCTATCCAGCCTCCTCGCTCTCAAGGGGAGAAGTGGCAGCCATACCTTTGCCCCATACAGCACCTGCATCCGAACCTTAGCATTCACCACCTTTATTGCTGGGGTCACAGCTCTCCTCCCCGTTCTCCCAAATAGTCTTAGCAGCGCAAAAATGGTTCCCCATGCTGAGGTCAGAGCACCTTCCAGGTGGTTATTCCATACTCCCGTCGATTGAAAGAGGAGGTCCAGATAGCGGAAAGATTTAACCTGTACTATATCATGCTCTCCTATGTACCATTTCCCCGCCTTGCTTGATCTAGAGAAAACCACTGTCTGGGATTTCCTGAAATTTATGGCCAGTTCGTTCTGGCTACAGAAGTCAGAAAAGCACTGTAGCTGCCTCCTCAACCCCACCTTTGTTTGGGAGAGAACTATGATATCGTCAGCATATAGCAGACACCCAACAGGGTGATCTGCTAATTTGGGCGGGAAATGAGCAGGGATGGCCAACCTGGGCACCATGCCGTTTATAAATAAATTGAAATGGGCAGGTGCCAACACGCAGCCCTGTCTAACGCCCGCACAAACGGGAATGTCCTCTGTCAGGCGAGTCTCCGGGTTCAATTTAACCGCCAGAGAGTTATTCCCATGTAGGCGGCGCAACAAAAAAAGTAATCTTGGCTCCATCCCTAATGCATCTAACCTCTCCCAGAGAATTTCCCTGCTTACTAGATCGAAAGCTAAGCAGAGATCGAGGAAGGTCGTATAAAGTTTCCCATTTTTATTCAGATATTTTTCAATAAGGTGATATAAGATCAGACAGTGCTCCAAAGTGGAGCGCCCCCTCTGGAACCCCGCCTGCTCAGGCCAGAGAACCTCTTCTTCCTCCACCCAAGCATTTAGTCTCCCAAGCAACCATTTACCATAGACCTTTGCAATAGTGCATAATAGGCTACTTGGTCTATAATTCGAAGAGTTACCATGGTCCCCCTTTTTAAAGATGGGTACCACTATGGCCCTGGCCCATCCTCCAAAATTGACAAGGATTGCCAATCTAGGGCAGCCATTTTGGCCAACAGGAGCTTGGCTTTCCCTTGGAAGCCACTGTCACGGAGCCCTGACGATGGCCTGGTCAGATCCACCCACTCTATCTTCTCCACGGTGGACTGACGGCGCTGCTGGGGAGGCTCCTGCTGCTGTTCTGCCCCCATACTGCTCCTGCTGCTAAAGGCATCAGCAGTTGGTGCAGGACACTGGCCTGCTGAAGGAGCCGGGTGACTGGATTCTGCAGTCGGGAAACCGCTGGCATCCACTTGCCCTGCCTTCAGGCTTAGCAACAGAGCACTGTGGCATGCCTTGAGGTGCCTCTCCATTGCAGTTGTGCCAAGGTTGGCGAGCACCTGCCCACATTTCACCACCTTATTGCACAGCGTGCACTGTACCTCTCTGGAATCATCTGCCCGCACCTGCTTAAAATGATCCCAAACTGAGGATTCCCCCCCCACCTTCTTCCCCGCCCAGGCGGACGCACTGCTGATAACGCTGCTGGGAGGGGGAGAACTTCATGGCACTGGCGATGCAGCTCTAGGAGGAGGGTCAGACATCACCTCGGGTACAGACATCTCCTCTGTGGCACTATTATCTGCCTCTTCCTGACTGTCCGTGATCACGGTGATGTCCCGTGAAGGGGAGTACTGGTACCCTGAGGCTAGACTGTCCGTGCCCACCATGCTTCTGGCACTCTCCCTGTGCCCCCCTCTGTAGCTGATAGTGCTGCTGATGATGATGCTACTCCTCTCCCTACTGACATTAACTGGGGATCGGGCCCTGCCTCTAGTAGCCGGAGTGGGATCCACCAGTGGAAGAGGGCACTGCCAGGAGGCGCCGCTGAGCCACTGATGCCTGTTGCCCTAAAGCAGGCCTGATGAGTTTTTTAGGGGTGTGTGTGTGCTCTGCCTCTGGCTACTGCTACTGCCTGCTGCTGCTCCCCTGGCACAGCCCCTCCCACCTCTGGCACGGGCCCCATTGCCTCCCCTATGGACAGCAGACTGGCCTCTCCTTCCTTTCTCCATTTCTCCCTCCAAAATAATGCTTTTATTTTTATATATATATATATTTTATTTTTAAAATTTTTAATCTAATATTATATATATCTCCACTAAATCTAACTGCTATTAACTATTCTAAATGCTATGAACTAAATGGATTATCTAATAAGTAAAGTAAACAGGCCTACTCCTACAAAAATTAAAACTAAATCTCTAACCTATCTCTATCACTAAGCTAACTCCTACAACTGTCTACTATCTCTAACCTCTCTCTCTCTCTCTCTCTCTCTATATATATATATATATATACACTCAGCGGAGGAGCAGACTTCCAGGCACCAAGGGTGGAGGGTGGAGACTGACTTGGAGTAGCAGCCAGCCTGCCCAATCACCATCCCTTTTGGCCTCAGACCACTGGCTTTGCAGTCTGCGATTGGCCACGGGCTAGGCTGCCCAGAGCCAATAGGACTTGCGGTGAGACGGGCGCAGCAAGAAACAAAACTATCTGCCTCCCCCCTTCCCAATACCTTCTGAGCTTGTCACTGTTCCTGAACAGCAGGCGTTTCAGAAGGCTCCTTCTCCCAGCATTTCCCAACTCCTGCCATCCTCCTCCCATTTCATCCATCCATCCCATCTACCCCCATATTCTCATTCATTTATTTAACTTAGCTTAGATAAATTAGTTGTTATTTTTTTTGTTTTTACCCCTCCCTGTGTTCCCTGTGTTCAGTCGTCCTTCCCCGCTTCCCCCTCCATTGAATCCTTTCCCTCTCCCATATATATATGGGATGGGGGGAATCACAAACAACACAAAGATAGGTACTCTAAATGAAAAAAACAGGGGAGGGAAGGGAATCAGGGATGGAGTGACCTGACACTGACACCACATTTTAGCCACCCGAACTCACCTGAACGTGTTCCGAACTGACTGAACTGTTCGGTCATTTCGACGTTCGGAATTGAGTTTGGTTCGGTCAGTTTGTGTTCGGATTCGGGTTCGGGTTCGGTCGTCCAAACAGACCGAGTTCAGGCCGAACTCCGAACTTCCGAATCGCGTTCGCCAATCCCTATTTTACTGAGTAGTCTTCCGAGTTTCCAAGGACTGCCCAAACACTCTAAAACTCAGAAATACTCCGTAATAAAATTTTTACTATTCATTACTAGGGGTGTGCGTTTTGTTTTAATTATTATAACAAAAATGAAAAGTTTGATTTGCTTTTTTGTTATTGTAATAACAAAAATGATAAATAATAATAACAAAATAAAAATTAAAATGAAAAAATGGGGAAAAAACTGAAAAACGTATTTCTGGCTATTACCTTTTTGTTTCTTATTCACTTCTGATAAAACCTGGGGAAATTGTACCATGAATGGAGGTCACTACGTGTACCAACCTTCGAAAAGATTTGATAAAGGGGACCGATTTCAGAAGCAATTGAATGTTGTGATTTTATGAAAAGCTCCATACACATTCCTGGCTACAACTTATCTTTCATCCAATTTGCATAAAACATGGGAATACTATGTTCCTCCACATTTTTAATACTCCTGCCAAACTTCAGAAAGATTGGATAAAGGGTCCAGATGTTATAAGCTATTAACTTGAAAATAAATTTCTGGCTGTAACATTTTTATATTCCATCCTGTTTACAAGATACTTGGTAGACATGTATAACACACCTTTCCTGTTATTTCTGCCAATGCACAGGATAATTTGATAAAGTGGCCCAATTTTATAAACAATTGAAGTTGTTCCCTTGAAGACCATTATTCAGATAAATAGCAGTACATGCAGTGCCAGTCAGAAGCAGTCCTGGCATGGCAGGGGGAGTGAGGCTGTAGGAGGGACGATGGGGTCCGGGGAGCAACCCAACAGACTGACAGACCCATTCAACGGACAATTACTACATTCTTCAAGCTTTACAGAACCAATCAGTGGTGGTTTCAAGGCAGGCATAGGGGTCGGTCCTGAGGCAGGCATAGAAGGGACATAACTGGGACTTTGGGGATAGTATTCCAAAAATCAGAAGACATAGACCACTTTTAGACATGCCCACACACACACCCCTCGGTGCATATTCTGGTTGTGGGGTGGAATGCACAGCCAGAATATACGTGGGGATCAGCCCGTCTGAAAGCCCCCAGCCCCCGCAGGGCTTTGCTGGCAGAGATACGCAGGAATGCAGAGCAGGAAATTGACAGAAGACATAAGAGAATCTCTATTGACTCTTTCCTAAACGGATGCTTCTGACTTCCCAGTAACAAGTGGGGGAGAGAGGTTGGGATGGTCACAGCACAGAATGAGGATATTTTGATGAGATTTCTGCCAGCCAACTGCCATCACAAACTGATCTTATACCAAAGTAACATATCAGAGAACCCCTGGCATATGCTCATTGTCTCCATATGCTGGGCAGGCATATAAAATTGGAACCCTTTATGACATCTTACTGATATTTGGCAGAGATGATCCTGAAACTAAGTATGAGATATAGGCCTGCCACATATCATGTAAACTGGTTAACATAAGAATGGTCCATTCCCAGCATCCTGTCTCTGACAGTGGCCAATCACAGTGGCTTGGGAGAAGCACCCAACAGGTCACAATGGTGGATTCATTCCCTGTTGTTTTCCCCCAGCTCCTGTCATGTTCCTTGATTCTGTCTGTCTAATGACTGTTAATGGACCTATCTTCCAGAAACTTGTCTAAACTTCTTTTAAACTCAGCTATAGTACTGGCCCTTACCACAGCCTCTGGCAGTAGATTCCACAACCCAATTATATGCTGAGTGAAAAAATATTTTCTTTTATTTGTTTTAAACTTGTCACCCCACCCATGAGTTTCATGGAGTGTCCCCTAGTTCTAGCACTAGCTGAGAGGGTAAATAACTGTTCCTTGTTTATTAGTTCTACACCACTCATGATTTTATAGACCTCTATCATATCTCCTCTCAGTCGTCTCTTCGCCCTTCCATGCCCTTGATCATTTTTGTTGCCCTTCTCTGTATCTTTTCTAGTTCAGCTATGTCTTTTTTGAGATGGGGCAACCAGAACTGCACACAATATTCAAGGTGCAGTCTCACCATTGATTTGTATAGAGGCATTATGACATCCTCAGTTTTATTCTCTATCCCCTTCCGAATAATTCCTAACATTCTGTTTGCTTTTTTGACTGATGCAGCACACTGCACTGGGGATTTCGTTGTATTGTCCACAACCACCGCCAGATCCTTTTCCTGAGTGGTAACTCCTAGCTTAGTACCCAGCATTGTGTATACATGGTTTGGATTATTTTCCCCTACTTTCATCACTTTGCACTTGTCCACATTAAATCTCATTTACCATTTAGGGTGTTTTTAGACATGACACTAACACCAGTTTAACCACACTTGAACATTTCTTATGCATGTTGCAGGGCTGCATAGGGCACCAACACAGCCCTGCAGCATGCATAAGAAATGTTCAAATGTGGTTAAACTGAGGTTAGCGTCATGTCTGGAAACACCCTAAATGGTAAATGAGATTTAAGTGCCTTAGATGTCCAGGCAGTCAATGTCATAAGATCCTGTTGCAGTTTCTCACAGTCTGCTCGTGTTTTATCTACCTTGAATAACTTGGTGTCATTTGCAAGTTTTATAACCTCAGTCTTCGCACCCTTTTCCAAATCACTAATGAATATATTAAACAACACCAGTTCCAATACAGATCCCTGAGGCACACCATTTTTTACATCTCTCCATTGTGAAAAGGGACCATTTAGTCCTACCCTTTGCTTTCTATCTTTTAACCAATTTCTGATCCATAGTAAGACACTACCTCCTATCCCATGTCTTTTTCACTTTCTCAAGAGTCTCTCATGAGGGACCTTATCAAATGCTTTCTGGAAATCCAGGCAGACTATATCTACTGGGTCTTCCTTGTCCACATGCTTATTTACACCCTCAAAGAATTCCAACAGGTTAGTGAGGCATGACTTACCTTTACTAAATCCATGCTGACTCTTCCCCATTAAGCCAAGTTTGTCAACATATCCTGTAATTCTGCCTCTTAATGATGGTTTACACCATTCTGCCAGGCACAGACGTCAAGCTTACTGGTCTGTAGTGTCCACTATCTCCTCTGGATTCCTTTTTAAATATTGGGATTACATTTGCCACCCTCCAGTCCTTGGGTACAGTGGCAGATTTTAGTGACAGGTTACAAATTACTAAGAGTAGGTCTGCAATTTCATATATGAGTTCCTTCAGAACTCTGGGGTAAATGTCATCTGGTCCTGGCAACTTGTAAGTATTCAGTTTGTCCATTTTCTCTAGAACATCCTCCAGCGTCACATTGTTTTTTAATACTCCTTCCAATTCCTCACTCACAATGGGTACCTCTCCAAAATCCTCCGCAGTGAAGACCGACACAAAGAACTAATTCAGCTTCTCTGCAATGTCCTTATCTTCCATTTTACTAGAGATGTGCAAACACCGGGGGGTTCAGTGTTCAGCCCGTTGGGGGTTTGCCTCCCCCAAACCATTCATGTTCTGGCTGTTCAGCCTGAACCTGTTCGGGAGGGCTGAACCCATATGGGTGGGGGGCCGGGGAGAGGGGGCAACCCATTTTCCCCTCCCCCCTCCAGGCTGCACGAGTGAAAGGGGCACTGGGGTCACCTCCCACCCCACCCTGCCCAGCCTCATAAAAAAAAAAAAAAAAACTCACCCCAGGGATCGCCCTACCTGGTGGTGCCGGGACTCCAGCCCTGGGTCTGGAGGCAGCAGAGGCAGTGGCAGTGGCAGCATATCTGGTGGCACTCCGGAGCACATCAGGCTTCTACTAGGCCTTCCAGGTCATGTGACTCAGAAGGCCTAGTAGAGGCCTTAAGCTCTCCAGAGCACCACCGGACCCGCTGGCACCTTTGCCGGCGAACCCAGGGCCAGAGCCCCAGCACCACCAGGTAGGTCAGGCTCCAGCCCCGGGTCTGGCAGCAGCAGCAGTAGTGGCGGCAGGTCTGGGTCCAGCGGTGCTCCAGAGCACTTCAGGCCTCTACTAGGCCTTCCAGGTCACATGACCCAGAAGGTCTAGTAGAGGCCTGAAGCACTCTGGAGCGCCACCGGACCCACTGCTTCTGGACCCGGGGCTGGGTATAAAGTAAACTCTTAGTTTACTTTATAAGTTTACTTTACATTTTTGCTTTTGTGTTTTTTAAATGTTATTGTTGTTGTTGTTGTTGTGTTATTGTTATATAAATAGTTTTAATTAAATTTGTTATATTTATTGTTACAAGCTTTGTTTGACCTCCAATCTTTTTTCCCTATGTGCTGAAGTTCTTGCTGGCAGGTGGCAGAATCTCATACAGCTTGTAGATCCCTACCAGCAGCACCTGCCACCCCATGCAGCATAGTTATCAACCCAAAGATATGCTGTGGCAGCCAGTAGCAGGGTCTCAACTAGCAGACAGGCCCCCCAGGGAGGTGCAAATTTTGTGTTTGTGTGGGTGGGTGTGACAGAGAGAAAGAGAGACAGACTCCTTGGCAGCGGGCAGCAGGCAGGGGGAGCTGGTGGTGGGAGGGGATTTTAATAATTTACAGAAGTTTCAGCAGGCATCCGCGGGTGGGTGGGGAGGAGTAGGCTTTTTTTGGGGGGTGCAGGCTGGCATGTGGGTGCCGGGCTTCTGGATGCAGCAGAATTGAATGCATCCCCCAGTGACTGGAATGATGTCCCCAGAACCCTGATAGTGGGTCCTGGAGCTAGAGTGGCAGTTTCTAGATACAGTGGATAGAAAGATGGAGAGACAGTGGATAGAAAGATGGCTCTCTGTGAGTGGAATGATGGGCCCCAGAACCCTGATGTTGGGTCCTGGGGCTGGAGTGGCTGTTTCTTGGTGTGGTGGAATGACATGCCTATGTGCGAGGAATGATGGCCCCAGACCCATGATGGTGGATCCTGGGGCTCAGGTGGCAGCTTCTAGGTATAGGTCACAGCCCTGCCTGCCTGTAACTTGGCCCCAGAACCCTGAGGAAGTGTCGTGGAGCTGGAGTGGCTGTTTCTTGGTGTTGTTGAACGAAGTCTCTCGATGCAAGGAATGATGGCCCCAGACCCATGACGATGGGTCCTGGGGCTAGAGTGGCAGCTTCTCTCTCTCTCTCTCTCTATATATATATATATATATATATATTGGCCATAGCCCTGCATGCCTGTAACTTGTTCCCAGAACCCTGACGGTGGATCCTGGGGCTGGAGTGGCTGTTTCTTGGAGTGGTGGAATGACACGCCTCTGTGCAAGGAATGATGGCCCCAGACCCATGATGGTGGGTCCTGGGACTAAGGTGGCAGCTTCTAGGTATTGGCCACAGCCCTCCCTGCCTGTAACTTGGCCCCAGAACCCTGATGGAGGGTCATGGAGCTGGAGTGGTTGTTTCTTGGTGTGGTTGAACGAAGTCTCTCGATGCAAGGAATGATGGCCCCAGACCCATGACGGTGGGTTCTGGGGCTAGAGTGGCAACTTCTAGATATATATTGACCACAGCCCTCCCTGTCTGTAACTCGGCCCCAGAACCCTGATGGTGGGTCCTGGGGCTGGACTGGCTGTTTCTTTTTTTATATATATGTATATATATATATATATCTACACTAAATCTAACTGCTATTAACTATTCGGAAACCTATTGGACTAAATGGAATATCCTAATAATTAACTACAAAGGTCTTGTCCTACAAACACACTGTATCCCTATCTATCTCTATAACTAAGCTAACTACTATGTATATCTATCTAGTAACTGTCTATCTAATAACTATCTATCTATCTATAAAATATTACACAGGGGAAACACAAAGAACACAGGGACGGGTACAAAACTGAAATGAAAATCAGTCTAATAATATTCCTACTCTAAATAAATCCAAAACTTAAAACAGGGGAAGGGAATCAGGGATGTAATAAGAGGGAGAGGGAAAATGATTCAATGGAGAGGGGAGGGTGGAAGGAAGATTGAAGACAGGGAGGGATAAAAACAAAAAATAATAACTAAATCTATCTAAGCTAAGCTAAATAAATGAGAATATGAAGGTAGATGGGTTGGATGGGTGAAATAGGAGGAGGATGGCAATGGATTAGGAATAGGAAGGAACAAAAACTACTGGGAGAGAGGGAACCTTCTGAAATGTCTGCTGTTCAGGAACAGTGACTAGCTAGAAGGTGTTGGGAAGGGGGGAGGCAATCAGTTTTGTTTCCTGCTGCACCCGCCTCACCGCAAGCCCCATTGGCTCCATGCAGCCTAGCCTGTGGCCAATCGCAGACCATGAAGCCAGTGGTCTGAGGCAAAAAGGGATGGTGATTGGGCAGGCTGGCTGCTACTCCAGCCTCTCCACACCTGGTGCCTGGAAGTCTGCTCCTCAGCTGACTCACCCTCCCTGTCATGTTTGACCTTCCAGTGACACTTTTTTTGCACACGAATTCACCCGAATGTGATCCGAACTGACCAAACTGATCGGTCATTTCCACGTTCCGATCTAGTTCGGTTCGGCCAGTTCGGGTTCGGATTCGGGTTCGGTCATCTGAACAGGCCTAGTTTGGGCCAAACTCTGAAAATCTGAACTGTGTTCACCCATCCCTACTGGTCAGGGAGACGATAGTATAGCCCTACTGAGATTCTCTTCCCCTTTATACCTGGAATTTCTATCTATAGAGATTCTAGGGAACAGTTTTCATCTTTTAAAATTTTAATTGTATTTTCATCAATGTTGTCTTTTACTTATAGAACCACCCCACCACCAACTCTATCTATTCTGTCATTCCAATATATTTTGTACCCTGGTATTGCAGTGTCCAAACAAAGTTCGTTAATTCAAACCCCATTGAAATAAATGGAATATTATATTTTAGGGATGGACAAACAGATCCCAGTTTGGAAATTTGGTTCGATTCGATTCAAAAATTGAGTTCAGTTCGGAAGTTCTGTTTGGTCGACCGAACTGGTCGAGTTCGGTCCTAAATCCGAACTTCCGAACCATGTTCGCCCATCCCTAATAGATATAGATATAGATCTATAGATATAGATATAGATTGTGATATACATAGATATAGGTTTATATCTATGTCTATAAGATATAGCTATACATATAGACATCTCTGTGATGGCTATAATGTCTATATCTTCATTCTGGTTAAGGTGGAGTCCATCCCATCTGTATAGGCTTCCTCCTCCACAGAAGGCTGCCCAGTTCCTGATTAATCTAAAGCCTTCCTCCTTGCACCATTGTCTCATCCACGCATTGAGACGTTGGAGTTCCGCCTGAATCTGGGATCCTACACGTGGAACAGGCAGCACTTCCGAGAATGCTACCCTGGAGGTTCTGGACTTAGAGGCCTAAATTTGCCCTCCAGAACCTCCATCCTTCATCTACCTATGTCATTGGTACCAACATGGACCACAACAACAGGTTCCTCCCCAGCACTCTCTAGGATTCTATCTATGTGTTGTGTGAAGTCCGCTTCCTTCGCACCAGGCAGGCAAGTAACCATGAGGTCCTTACGGCCACCAGCAACCCAGCGATCTACATTCCTAAAAATCAAATCCCCATCTACCACAGCTGTCCTATTCCTACCCTTCTGGGCACACACCCCTGGAGAAATATCCTTTGTGTGAGAGGATAACACATCACCCAGAAGGCAAGTCTCAGCTACAGGATGGCTTCCTGCCATTTCATGTTTGTGCTCTCCTCCCTGGAGATCTCGCCCCTCCAAAGCAGCACAGGGGCTGCCAGGGTGGAGGTGGGACCATTCTACTATGGCCCTGAAGGAATGCTTTATATACCTCTCTGTCTCTGCCTCAGCTCCTCCAGCTCGGCCACTCTAGCCACCAGAGACTGTACATGTTCTCTGAGAAGTAGGAGCTCTTTGCACTGGGTGCACACACACAACCTCTCCCCAACAGGATGATAATCATATATGTAGCACTCAGTGCAAAAGACTGGGTAGCCCCCATCCCGCTGCTGGTCTGCTGTCTGCATCGTCTTGTTTAGTGAGATGTTAGGCTTAACCCTAGTTATGTATTTAACTACAAGTGATGGGAGCTAAGCGTCCTGGACTAGTAACATTCTGGATTAGTATTTTAGGGATTTAACTGACCTTCAAAACAACAGGTTGAAAGATACTTATGGAACTAAAGAAGTTATAAGGCTGATCAGGACACTTAGGTTGGACTACAAAGTTGTTACAATCAGACGTACATTTACAAGTGAATTGCATATAGCACCAGGACCCTTTATCCAATCCTTCTGTACATTGGCATAGATATTAAATATTGGGAGGGGTATAAACTTGCCAATTTCCGTCCAAATTATATAGGAGAGAAAGAAGTTGCTGCCAGGAATGTACATGCATATTTTTGCAAAATAGCATAATTCAACCACTTATAAAATCTAATTCCTTTATCCAAACTTTCTGGACTTTGGCACACCTAATGCTTTTCATTTAAGGTACAATTTCCCTAAGACTCATCCAAATATAATAAAAAATAAAAAGGTTACAGCCATAAATGTGTTTTCCATTTAAACCAATGGAAATCTAAAACAAGAGCAAAAACAAAAATGAATTTTTGATATTTATGAAAAAGAAAATGACAGATTTAAATAATAAAAGCAAAGAAACAAAAATGAAAAATGAAAAATGACATGGGTTCCTGGTGCACACCTCTATTCATTACAGCCCTAGCAGCAACTCCTAACAGTCAAAAACAGCACTATCGAAACCGAAACTTAGCCGGAACCGAAACTTAGCCGAAAGCGAAACTTAATTTTTTTTGCCCTGAAAAGACGTTTTTCCTGCCCCCGAACTCATCTGAACTCATCCAAACATAACTAAACTGTTCGGTCATTCAAGAGTTTGGTTCGTACATTCGGTTTGGACATCCGAACAGACCGAGTTCGGTCTGAACTCCGAACATTCGAACCACGTTCGCCCATCCCTAGTAACTCCAACTTCAGAGGGAAATCCAGTTGATACTGGGAATACAGGGAACACTTCACCTACCCTCTCATCAGGCAGGAGTTCCTTTTCCTCTCCCAATTTCCAAAAAAAATCCACACCAATATTGACTACTCCTGAAGGAATACAAAGAGTGGTAGTGGAGCATGTGATCTAATCTAATGAGGCAGTTTGTGATCATACCTTTTTCAGACTGAAATATTTTTCTGGTCTTTCACCAAGGCCCCCTAGTGAGTTAGATTTGACACATGTAAGCTGCAAGTACAACAGTTGATAGATTATCTTGAAATATTTCCCAAAGGAAAGAAAAGAAAATTACTAGAAAGTATAGCACTTCCAGCCTTGAGTGAAGCTTTGAATGCAGAACAGAGTGCCACAGCAGAGGAATGTCTTGCACAGTTAGAGAAAATCTAAGACTCTGCTTCCGGTGGTGATGAACTATATGCAACGTTTCTAGAAGTTTTCCAGAAGTCTACAGAGAAACCTTGTGAGTATTTACACATATTAAATAACTACTGCAGAAAGGTGATGGAGAAGAAGACTTTGAGGCTAGAAAACTTGAAAGTTCGCTTAATCAAACAGTTTATTTGTGGATGTTGGGACGAGTCTTTGATTATGCAGCTTCAATTGCGGAACTATTTGGACATTGATAATGCATCTAAGATGTCTTACTCATAATTGTTGTACAGAACATAACACTATGAAGAAGAAAAAGAGCTAAAGGAGCAAAGGTGGCTAAAACAGCTGGGCAAATCACAATGTAAACCTAGCAGTTCATGTCATATCATGGAAGCAGAAAACCCCATCCACTCAGTCACCAGAGACTCAAAGATAATGGATGATCTCATGGATGAAACTGAAGGCATCATAACTGAGCTAATTGAAGAATCTGCTACTAAGAAGGGACTAGACAATGCTAGAAAAAGTGCGTGTCCAAGAGATACCAGGGCTAATTTAGGCAACTTTTGATTTTTCTGCTATAACTGAGGGAAAGGAAGCCACTCTAGGACTGAGTGCAATGAAGCCTGCAATGCCAGTTTGGTACAAGCAAAGCTAATTTCCAGATAAAAGCAACAGTCAACACAAAAGGTCTCAAAGTCTTGGAATTCAATTGAAAATTATAAGATTGGGGATGAGGCTCATGGAGCCACCACTAGCAAGATTGGATGGAAGAGGTGCTGGATGAACTAATGGGAGAACCATGCCAAACTCAGATGTTCATCGAAGGAGTGCCATGTCAGTGCTTAATAGATACAGGTTCCCAAGTAATCTGCATAACTTTAGAATTTTAAAGGGTGTTTTTACATACACATTTCTCCTGCATGTTTGCTGTTACATCCTGAACTTTCTGTATGTCTAAATCACTCACCCAGATCTTATACATCTGGCTCTTTGAACTTCTGCATAGAACTTCTCCCAGAACTTTTGTGTGTAAAAACCTCTCCTTGTAAACTGCTTTGCTCCAGGTAGCTGTGGTTACTTGGTTTCCATGGCAGCCCTTCATGTCTACAGCTGTGGCTACTTTAGGCTGCCTCGGGGCAGTGTGTGTGTGTGTGTGTGAAGAACGCATATGGAACTTACTTGTGAACTTGTAAACCCAGACGATTGAAAGACCAACACTTTAACCTTTACCTTTCACTATGAAAAAATGTACACTTGAGGTATCATGGGGTGGATTTCTACCCAAAGCTGATTTTGGCCCGTGGATTGAAAGTGTGCAATAAAATGTAATTTTTTTTAACAACACAATCTATGCCCAGAACACACACACAGACATTATAGAGTCTGCATTGCGTTGGATTTCCACTCCAATAGGAAATTGACGCTGGGCTGATTTGTACCCCAGGCATTGTTTGTGTGTGTTTTTTATTATAGAAGACAAATGGTAAGAGATATCTGGATGACATTTGAGTATGTTATGCCCAGTGATGCTGGTGACAATGTCCTAAAATCTCAAACTTGTAGAGCCATGAATTACCATATTTGTTCATGTTTTTTTTCCACCCGGGGATTTCTACCCCAAGTTGATTTTGGCCTGGGGATTGAACGTGTGCAATAAAATGTAACTTTTTTTTTACAGTAGCCACACAATCTATGCCCAGCACACACACACAGAGATTATACAGTTTATTTTCTGAGAAATACCAGCTCCACACATGAATAAATAACAACCAAAACTACTCATTTTTCTTTGCAAAAACATTATTTTTTATTCAAACTACAGAAAATGTGCCCGCCATCCTTCATTCCCCTCCTGCAAGCCCCAAGCCAGTGACCACACCACACAAAATCTTCCAGGGAGGAAGAATGGCTGGATGAGGATGAGATGATTGAAGCCAAATCCAGATAAGGCCTTGGTAGTGATGGTTGGCCAAGCTCTTCCAGCCAGTCCCCCAGTTCCTCCAAGCACCCCTGTGCCTCAGTGCCCCCAAAAGCCAGCCCCCCCACTGCCTCAGTTCTACCCCCCCGCAAGCTCTTCCAGCCAGTCCCCCAGTGCCTCCACGCACCCCTGTGCCTCAGTGCCCCCAAGAGTCAGGCCCCCCCCGCCGTCTCAGTTTTATCCCCCCCAGGATTCTTCTCCAGAAGAATCTGTGTCTTGCAGTGATGGCTATCTTCACTCTCCTCTGCACTTTTATAGCAAGTTAGATTTCAGTTCCCTGATGTCTGAAATAGGGGCTCCAACAGAGAGACAGAAACCTTGGAGGCTAGATGAAATAAGAAACCTATCTAACTAAGAATCTGAGAGCTTGGAGGGTACTTGAGAAGAATCTGAGACCTTGCAGGGTACTTGAGATAAGATTCCTGCGTAAGAAACAAACTGAATGCTAGAAGGCTGGGTGACAAAAGGAACCTATCAAACAAAGAGACAAAAACCCTGGAGGCTTTTTAGACAAAGGTAGCTTTGCAGATGGAGTGATTGAGCAAATGAAAAATAATTTTTGGCTACTTTTTCTATTAGACACTAGTGAAACATTGGGTGATTTCAGACGTGACGAGATCACGCTGAACCACAGTGAACCACGCTCAACCCCCACGCGGGGCCAAAGGCCCCTGAACGTCTGCACAGCGTGCGCCAGATGTTGGCCACGCTGAATCTGCACATGGGGTCAATTTGAACCACGCTTCCCGGGCTAGCCGGGGGAAGGTCCCGGGAAGCGTGGTCAAATGGACCGCGGGCCGTGGCCAACAAAAAGTAACGTCTGGCCGCGTGCCACGGCCCGGGATCCCCGGCGGGATCCCGGGCCGTGGCACGATCGGCCAGACGCGGCGGCCGCATTGGCCCCGCCGCCCGCCCGTCTCCTCGGAGGGCGGGCGGCGGGGTGCGTGGAGGGGGCGGGGCCGTGCGGCCGCACGTTGCGCCGCGCGGCCCCGGCCCCTCCCACTTTCCCCGCCGGGATCCCCCCGGCACGTCTGTTGGGCCGTGCAGGGGTGACCCCGGCGGGGAACGAAGACGTTGCTTTCGGTACGGGGCCAAAGGGCCCCGTAACGTCTGAAAATACCCAGAGTGAGACGTTCATTGCAGTGAAGGGGTTAATTTTCATTTCTGATGACAGTCTACAGTGACCTTGCCTTCCATGTCATCTTGCAATCTGAACCGGCCTTGAAAAGTGTTGATTTGGCCGCTTTTAATCTGGGGTTGAAATCTACCCCAATTGATATGCATTGGCTGGGGTTGAAATTCCACCCCAATAAGAAAACTCCATTGATGCTGAGGTTATTTTTCCACCCGAGGGCTTTTTTTTAGTTTTTTTATTACAGAAGACAAACGGTAAGTGATATCTGGATGATATTTGAGTATGTTATGCCCAGAGGTGCTGGTGACAATGTCCTAAATTCTCAAACTTGTAAAGCCACGAATTACCATCTTTCTTCATGTTTTTTTTCCACTGGGGGATGGAAAATAACCCCATGATGATAGACTAGGTTTAAGGTGTGTGTAAAAATGCCCATTGAGAATATTTATCATGTGTAGAGCTGCATTTGTTGGAAGAAGAGTTCCAGATAATAGGGGCAGGAGGTCAATAAATCCATTATTGTGTCTTCATAATGTCAGGAAATAACTATATTGTGCATTTCTTCAAAATATATATTTTATGTTGGCATTTAATATAACAGAAAAATGCAAAATCCCTATGCAAAATTAAGGACTCAAAATGCATCTTCTGAAGTCTATGCCATATGCATTCTGATACACGGTGTTTTGAAAGAAGACACAATTATGCATGGCCACCTATCAACCACCCACCCCACCGTTCATATGAAGGTGTTGTTCATGGATGCACACTCCTGTGACCAACGTAGCACCCGCTCATGGTCACTCATGGGCACTGGAGAAAAAGATGGAGTGCCCCATGAGGGGGAAAGCAAAACAGTGCATGGAGACAGGCGCCCATGCATCTCTGGTCCGTTTGAACCAGGGCACCACACTAGCAGGCACAGTCCTGCTGTTTCCCTGTCCACCTTCCAGCCCTACCAGGAGCTCTTAACAGGAGGTAATGGCTGCCCATTTGAATTACTTCAGGGCTGCTTCATCGTGGCAGAAGTGCATGGAGACGGCAATGGCCACCCAGGGAGCTGCCCATTAGAATCCGTCCCCATTCATTCCACGTGTGTGGCTGCTCTGGACCCCCCCTCTCTAGCTTTGCTCACTTAAAACCCCCCACAATCTTTAACTAAAGAATCACATACAAAAGCAATCTAACATTTCACCCTTTTCTACATCTTTAGGAACACATTTATATATCTGAGATAATCTCTGATTTCATAATAAAAAAACTAACATCCTGTATTCAGAAGGAAAGAAATGCTAAGATTAAATTAATTTTAAATTTCACAAGGTAACCAGTACTTCGATTAGAAGTAAGGTGAGAGTTGATCTCGACTTTCATATTTGTGACTTTCATTCCTTAACTGAAATTTGTATTTCAGGAACACAACATTTACTTATTCTGCATTTTGTTTCCTATGACCTTGAAAGAGAAATAGTCCCTACTTAATATCAGGCAGTTGTGAGCAAAAGTCAAAGACTACTTATTGGTAAATTAGTGAGACTATTACCAGGAACCAACCAGGCAAATATTTACTAAGGGATGTTAATGCTGAAGGTTAAGTGCATAATCCAATACCTGTACATATCCTTATAATTATGCAGTTTATAAGAACTTCTTCCCACTTGACTATTTTTCAAAGCTCCAAACCTCAAAGTACTCCATTGGCAAAATTAAAGGCTTTTGTGACAATGGAGGATTGGAGGAGCTTTTATCTCCTTATTTTATCCTGCCATTTTGTGTTTAGAAAGGGGATTTTTTTTTTTTTAGAAGTTTAAACCAAACTACGGCTTTAAAGCTCAATAAGCCTTATATCATCATAAAGCAGTTTAAGCCAGTCAGAAAAGGCCAGATATTTGGGAGGTGTTCATGTTTTTCTAGATGTCTGTATAAAGATGTTCTTGTTTAAAGAATGATTTAAACTGCATCTCTGCAGGGCATCACAGCTGGTGATGTCAAAATCACTAACGTTATGTGCTCTGTTTTTGGCTGTTCTATAATCAATTCCTTACAGGACCTATTTACTAATGCTCTCTCTCTGCAACTGATCAGTAATACTTTTTTCCCTGTGGTGTCTGCTGCAGTTAGCCAAAGAAGTCCAGAAAACTGTCATTTCAAAAATTACTAGAGCTTAAAGGCATATCTGAAGCAAATTTCAGTATACAGTTCCATTGCCTATAGGAGACTTGAGCCTCAAGTCTTTTCTTTTCCTTTCCATAGTTTTACCAAGAGAGCTACCGCTAGGTGCACCTATCTACTTTGGTTATTAGGGTGGCAATGATTGATTTCAATGGGAACTTAATGTAAAAATCTTGGTTGTATATTAAAGAGTTTACAGTTGGCACCTTGAAAATGCCCTTCTGGTGTGGCTCAGATGCTCTGTTTTGGGGGCCCTAGGTTCTATGCTGCCCTCTGCTTCCCAAAGCCAGTTTCTAACTCCTGGCTTATAACATTAGTGGGCATTTACACTTATACACACTCAGAGGGGTGTTTTTAAATGAGCATGGCTTGGGCCGCAGAGTGGCACAGCTGTGGAGCAGCCACTCAGGTGGAGTGCGTGGGGAGGGACTCTAACGGGCAGCTCCCAGGGTGTCCATCACAGCCACACAGGAAGCTTCCATGCACTCCCACAGCCACTGACCAGCTCTGCAACCAAATGACATGGCAACACCTCCAATCCCATACCACACCCAACTGCCCACCCTCTGCTGTCGTATGACACACAACTGTGGAAACCATGGAGCAAGAAGCCACAGCAGGCATTAAGCCCATCCTGGCCGTGATCCCAGTAGCCGGTGCAGCCGCTAACTATTCCAGCCAATCACAGAGGCACATATGGGATGGAACACACTGGAATCAGAACACACCACTCTCAGACTGAACATGTCCTTTAAAGGCTCCCAGTAGGGCTGGGGGTGGGGCAGGGAGACTGGCTGGGCCATGAACAGCCATGGTGCCACTCAGGGCTCAGGGGCAGTGAGCCTCCATGGTACTAGTGGACATCGGCTGGCGTGAATGGTCGCCTTAGTTCATTGGTCAGGGGATGGGTGGGAGCCCATTACTATGCACTTTTTTGGCTTGCCCCCCATTACGCACTCTGGATTTCTCGGCCATCCCATGAGTGGCCATGAATGGGTGTTGAGTGGCTCATGGAAGCGTGCATCCCCATGCACTCCACAAATGGGTGATTGGATGCATGACTTCTGGGTGGCCATAGGTGGTAGCGTCTCATTTAAAAACACCCAGAATTTCCCCCATTTTAAGTAGGGATGTGTGAGCACCGGGGAGTTCACAGTTCGGCCCGTTCGGGGTTTGCCCCCCCCGAAACCATTTGAGTTCTGGCTTTTCAGCCCAAAACTGTTCGGGGGGCAGAACCCATTCAGGCGGGGGCGGGACACAAGGGGGAACCTGTTTTCCCTCCCCCCTCCAGGCTACGTGGGTGAAAGGGGTGCTGGAGCTCACCTCCCCCCACCACCCTGCCCAGCCTCATATTTTTGTTGTTTTTAACCCCCCAACCCAGGGATCACCCTACTTGGTGGTACTGGGGCTCAGGCCCCGGGTCCGGTGGTGGCAGTGGCAGCGGTGGCGGCAATGGGGCTGGTGGGGCTGGCCTGAGGGGGGAGAAGGGAGAGAAAAATGGGTTTCTCCCTGTCCCCCACCCCTGCCCAAACTAGGTTCAGAACCTGAAGTTTTTTCAGCTGGTTCAGGCAGGGGGCAGTTCAGGTTTGGGTTGTTCGTGAACACCCCGAGTTTAGGCTGAATGCTGAACCCCTGACCCGCATTCGCACATCCTTAATTCTAAGCCCAAAATGGATACTTGATGGATCCCATGTGAGTGGTGCCTATTACTTGACCCACAAATCGCAAATCAGGTGGTGCAGATTTTACAGGTATACCCATTTTGGAGGGTACTCATTTCAGCTGTAATCTGAGAAAAATTGGGATGTACATGGAGACTGGGATAAAGAAAGTTTCACAAAATATCCAACAAGGGGGGGGGGGGGAACAGCACAGCAGAAAGTATCAAAAACCACACAAAAATGATCTTATCCAAAATTTAAATAGAAGATAAAAAATATATAGAAAAATACATATAAGAACATACAAAAGTCATAATCATATAAGAACACCCAATCACCCAACGTGTTTCAGGTACAACAATAAACCCTTCCTCAGGGATGAAGAAGTAGTTCAAAGCAGGAAATTATGATGTCTCTCTCTATATATATAACAAAAAGGTTCCTTCAGGAAAAGCTCCAAAACTATGGAGATCAAGGAAGAACACAGTCATTCCTCTAGTGCATATAAGCCCCAAACCCATATAGTCACCAGAAGACTCCTGGTGTTCTTATATGATTGTGACTTTTGTATGTTCTTATGTGTATTTTTGTATACTTTTTTTATCTTCTATATACATTTTGGATAACAGCATTTTTGTGTGCTTTTTGATAAGGAAACTTTCCCCTGACATAGATAATTTGCGAAGACTGAGAGTCTGAAGTATGCATTACATGCATGGTTCTCAACGTTTTAGACCACCCTCTTAACATCTTCATGTATGCCTGAATGTATTCCTTGTTCCCTCTCTTTTTCTTCCCCTTCTCCCCACCCCTACTCTCGTCTGTCACTCTCAGCTGAAAGTTGAGAGTTACCTGCAGCTGTGTTTGTTTTTGTATTCAACAGAATACCTTCTGTGTGCCACTAGGGGTGTATCTTCTCTATCCCTCCACCTGTTCCTAGATGGTAAGCCCCCCAAGACGGGGACCTGCCTGTAATTTGATGATTGTTCAGCACCAGGCACATTACTGTCCCTATATACATAAATTATAATGAATAGTGTAGTCACATAGTTGTTCCTACCAGTGGTATATGAAGCACTTGCCGATGATGAAGAGCTGATAGTTACATTGCACTCTCTTCCAAACTACAGTAGAAACAGCTAAAAACACCTCATATCAAATTTTACTTTTCTGTATATATGAGTGTTGGGTGTCTAGTTTGAAATTGGGTTGCGTGATAGTAAGGGATAGTAGGCGGTAGGGCTGATTTGAAGCCCTGCATAGTCGTGCATAAACAGGCACGTTTAAACTGAGCAGATCTTCAGTATGGGCACATTCAGCCCTGTGGATCTGCAGGATACACGGGGCTTGGGATCACGGCCAACATGGTGATATGGTGGTGGTGAACGGGCTGGAGATTTTGAATGTTAACTTTAAGATATTAAAAAAATTAATTTCTTTTAAAAGTCCTGGATTTTTAACAGAGAAATTGTAATGTTGTTTTGTGGGTGTTGGAGTCCAACAAACCACTCTTTTGACTTTACCCCATACTATTTTTTCTCTTTGCAATTTCAAGGGGATGTAAATAACAACAAATGCAATGAGTATATGGAAAATGATCCCTCTATCCCAGTATCTTATTTCCAATTGTGTCCAGTACCAGAGAAAGCATATAGGAAAAGAAGCAGATATGGAGTGAATCCAATCTTCAGTCCAATCAGAGCCATGCATCCCTGATGGTGCAACTCCACCCACTCTCTGATGGCGCTATTCTCAAAGAATGTATCTCATCTTTTTGAACAATGGGTGTTAACAAACACTTTGGGGCACTTTGGCCCACTCTGTCACACTTTGGCCTGGAGCTCACCTGCATGTTTGTGCAGGAGCCCCCAGATGCTGGCCTGCAATTTTCCTGGGCTATGTCAGCGGCTAGCCCCGGCTGTGATCCTGGAGACTTCTGGGGTCATAGCACAGGCAAAAATCCACCCGATCAAGCCAAAGCAGACAACAGCAGGCTATAGTTTATTATGGCCTGCCATGACCCGACCTGAATTAGGTCTGCCATGACATCCATTATTGGCCTAAGTACTGAAAATTAATAAACTGCAACTATAAGAATTATAAAGTGAAATTTAATAAAGACCAATAAACATAAGATTCATACAATCATCTAAACCAGTATAGGAACCATGAAAATGAACCAGTCATAAAGTATAAAGTCCACTTGTTCATTATAATGAAAACAGTTCATATAACTTTCATTATTCTATAGAACTGTAATACTTTCACTTGTATATTGTGATGATGATCATTCCTCTCTGATGGTGGAGGTGAAATTTTCTTAGGCTGAGAAACAAATGCCTCGACGTTTCACTTAACAGCTTCTTCAGAAGTGCACTAAATGCTCAACGCAGGATATCATCATCCCCACACAGATTTCTACAGAAAAAGGAACCCCCAAAGGGCAACATGGGGCATTTTCTTTGACCAAATACAAACAAATAAAAGTACATTCATTTGGGAATTAATCATATATCTTTCACTTTAAAGGTCCTTCTACCTTAAATTCTTTACATACAATCAAAGATACAAGTAACCCTTGACAACAGAGTAATTCTTACCTTATTCATGCCATTGCTTATGGTAAAACATTAGCAGGTTTCTGGGGGAAAGGCCTCCATTATTGGCCACCATGGCTGCCTGACATGGCGGGGGTGGGGTAAAGGGTGAAGTGTGGGGGCAGGACTGTGTGGCAACACATTAATGTGGCTCCTCACTCTTCCTGGCAGCCCAGCCAGTGCAGCCACCACCACCAGCATGTTTGGTCAACAGCCCGACCCAGTCTGGACCATGTCGGCGGTGGTTCTAGGGGTGTGCAATTAATTTTTGTTTTCTTCAATTACTAAAATTAATGAAGCCCCATTTGGTTTAGTAAATAAAAAATGGAAAAAAAAATGAATTGGGAAATGAATGAACCAGAAAGTGAATGAAATCTCATTTGTTTCCCATTATTCTCCTATATGGGTATTTTCAGACGATACGGGGCCCTTTGGCCCCGTACCGGCACCACCGGCTTCATTCCCCGCCGGGGTCACCCCGTAACGGCACAACAGACGTGCCGGGGGGATCCCGGTGGGGAAAGTGGGAGGGGCCAGGGCCGCACGGCGCAACATGCAGCCGCACGGCCCCGCCCCCTCCACGCACCCCGCCGCCCGCCCTCCAAGGAGACGGGCGGGCGGCAGGGCCAATGCGGCCGCCGCATCCGGCCGAACNATGTTACTTTTCCTTGGCCACGGCCCGGGGTCCGTTTGACCATGCTTCCTGGGACCTTCCCCCGGCTAGCCCAGGAAGCGTGGTTCAAACGAACCCCATGTGGGGATTGACCGTGGCCAACATCTGGCACGCCGCGAACAGACGTATGAGACACGGTGACCACAGGTGGGTATTCACCGTGGTTCACCGTGATCTCGTAACGTCTGAAGACACCCTATGTTTGCCAAGTGGTGTTGAAGTGGAGTTAACGTTATGTCTGTTTTCATCCTTTGTCTTTTCATTGTATGACACAGTGGACCAGATTCACTACCCATGTAAGGAAGAAAAGTTCCATTGACTTATATTTTGTCTGTTTACACCATTATAGAATTTTGGTCAGAATTCTGTTATTGAAAGATTTGAAGCATTCATTGAAGCATTCCACTTGAAACATATACTTTTTGAGCATAATCATGGTTGGGGGAAAAAATGTCATTTTACAATAATGAAGGACTGATACTCCCTTTACCCAACCCACCAAAGGAGAGGAGTTTAAATGGGAATGTATATCCTAAATTCTTGGCAAACATAACCCACTGTTACTGTAGTAGTTAGCCCTAATTAAGTTCAGTGTAACTAACTCAGAGTAAGTGGTTTGAAGATTGTGGCCTATGAGAAGAGAAATAGCTGTTGAAAAAACCCTTCCTTCCCTCTCCCCTTTTTATCTACCTAAGAACACAGTCAGACATGTGACTATATCATTGTTTGTTTAGGCAGAATTGTACAATATGCGTAGTAATTTTTTTTCAAAACTAAAAGAGGAAAACATCACAGTGAGAGTAATTACAGTTTATAACCCGACTTCTTTATAAACTGAAGGGAACAACTATCATATCTGAACTGTCCATAATTCAAAACAAAAGCTGTTATTACATTAAGCAGCTGGGGTGCTTTAAGAGTTCCTGCAATAAACCCGTATCATGCATTAAGAGACAATTCCTGAACATCAATTAAATGCATGAATGTAAAAGAAGATGCAGTAGATCTTGCTACTGTTAAAAATAAAGCAATTCTCTTCAGTTCAGGAAAGATGAGAAGAAAAAACAAAAATTAAAGAGTAAATTAAAATGTTGACGAATATGTTACTGGCAATAATAATTTCAGCCTCATTAAATCAGCAAGGAGCACATCTAGGGGAGAATTACTGTAGCTGGTGGTATAGAGGAGGAAAATAGGGGTGTGTGTGGTTTCAATAATTTCTAGTGGGCCTTTGTCCAAACTGAGAATCTAGAATGTTATAATTCAAGATAGCCCAAATAAGGGAAGTACCAATTTCTAAAAAACTTGTACTGCTTACTTAGCAACAGGTGCAGCGCTGGTAAGGTACATTTAGAAGCTCAGTCCAGGATTACTATGCCCCCCCCCCCAAAAAAAAACCAAACGAATGCAGTCAGTTGAGTGCTGTTTTTGTTAAAATAGCAGTATTGATGCAGACTCCTGCCCATGGGTAAGAAATAATGTGAAGTCAGACTCACTTGAGCAGGCAAAGCCAGTGGGAATTACTTAACATCAAAGGATTTCTTAGCTTCTTCGATATTTGCCAACAGCAGATTTTCAATAGTTCTGCCCCAGAATTTTATTTTATTTTGGGGCTCTACCAAACTTTCAACCTGGCTGGACTCCACAAATGAAATCTTATATTTTTGTTTCTTAATGTATTTAGTTCAAGTATAACTCTTCTTTTGGTGTTTTATAGAGTAAAGAAAATTATTGTCTCACTATTTTGTCAAAATTTTGAAATGAAGCAAAACTTTGAAAATAATCTGATTTTGAAGTTCCTGAGCTTGAAAATTTTGTTAGGTTCCAAGTTAAAATGATGACATTAAAAATTCAAATATGAATATTTTTGATCTAAACAATTTAAATATATTTAATGAAACAAAATTTTGACTGAAATTTAAATATTTTTTCTCACTATTTTTGAAAAACAATTTCATTTCCACCCCGAAAATGATTTCCCTTTTTGGTTTAAAAATTGGTCATAGTTACTTTTAACAAAATGTAGTCTAAGCCCTTGCTACTCTTGTAGGTTTTACAAATTTTTAATTTTTCTATTCTGAAACCTCAAGAAAATGGTAATTGAGACACTTGGTATAGTCCTACCAAAAGGTTTAGATTGTGAAAATCAGAGTGATTGATTTTTCCCAGAAAGAAATCCTAAAACAAGGCATAGGGAAATCAAAAAGAACTGTAGAACATGGATGATTTGCAGATATTAATTACATACCTTTTTCAAGTTCTCAGCATTCTCTGCTTGTTTGGTGATGGCTTGTTTAATAATAATGGGGTTCCATGCATCATATCATCTGGATGCAAACTCCACTACTAGGTAAAGCCACAAGTGGTGCTCATCTTAGGCTGACCCAGGATGCGGCAGTCCAGGCAGATAGGGTGTGCACCTGCTGGAGGACAAACCACACATGCTCCCGGCAGGCCAACAGCAGCACAGCCTGGGGGCAGGAAGAATGGTGAACATGTGGGCGGATGCCCCACCCCTGCACTGCATGCAGCATCCAGTCCCCCATCATAATAGGAATCCGTGGCAGCCAATAATGGCCATCATGGCAGTCTGCTATGGTGGAGGTGGCCCAGGCTGGCAGACCGACCTGAACCCAGACGTGTAAGCTCGAGGACAGTCTGCTTTGCCCTGGTCATGCAGGCCCCAGTTTGTGCTGTTTCTTTGGCTATATGCTGAGGTGAGAGTCTAGGCTAGCCACCACCATAACCCGGGATACTCCAGGTCAACATCTGGTGGCCATGAATCAAATATGACAGTGGCCCACGTGGGGCAAAGCAGGCCTAAGTGGGCCGCTGTCACATGTGGTTTTACCCCCAGTAGCAGGTTTCTGGAGTAACCCAGCCCTTCGTTGATTCCATAAATAGCTGAAAAGTATGCAAGAACTCTTTGGAGGTTCTGTTTTGGCCATAAATTACTGTTGAACTCTGTTTAGAAACAGCAAAGATATACCTGAATGGAAGTAAAAAACATATCAAGTAGTTATATGCTGTTTCTTTGATAGAAAAACCAGAGTTAAACATGATTAATTATTAACTCTGATTATGGAGTTCTCATCACTTAAAAAATATTCAAAACCTCATTTATTTATTTATTTTATTTATTTATTTAATAATAATGAAACTACAGTAGATCCTCATGGTAACAGACTTTGTGGGGTCTAAACCTGCTTGTTGGAATGAAGTGTTCATAATAGTCAAACTTAGAAATCTTTCCTTTGTCATCTAGCCAATGTCATCCTAGGTTGTTAGACTTCAAATAAGAGAAAGACAAAGGAATGAGTCAGCATGATAGTGACCATCAAACATAATGGACTCTTGACCTAAATCACTTTCACGTTAAACCTTATTTTCTCCTTCTGTTTCTCAGGTTACCAAGTCATTCATACACCCTTTCCTTGTGTCAACATTCACTTTTCTCCTATTTCTATTAATCTGGTCAAGCTTTGGCAGCTGTATTGTACCACTGATCCCAAGAATATCATCAGCACTAAACCCAGAATTCAATCAAATGGCAAATTTGCAGAAAGGATCAGACTAAGCAGATTAGGTGCCTCTTTCACAATAAGGATGTAATGGGTTGCCCTGGGCAAACAGCACCAAATGCAATGCCTGCCAAGTTAGAGTCAGTGGTTTTCATGCAGTGAAGCCAGAGGCACCATGACCTGCATGCAGCTCTCTATTTCTATAGTTTAATCAAAGCTTTGTCAAAAACACTATGGGTTTATTCGCACAACCAGCTGATAGAGGGGCAGGGAGGGAAATGTGAGCTTCAGAATATATTGCTTTCTCCTGCAATCTGCAGGTTGCATGAAAGGGATGTGTTAATAGGGGTGGGACTTGGGGCAAAAAAACAGTTACCGGTTTTACCGGTTACTGGTTTACAAAAACCTGGTTTACCAGATTAAAACCGGTATACTGGTACCGGGTTTTATTCATTGATTTCAATGGGGAACTGTCCCCATTGAAATCAATGAAACCCCCCATACCTCCCCCTCCCCCTCCCAGGTTGTGCAGGTGGAAGGGGGGACATCCCCCCACCCACCCTGCCCAGCCTAGATTTTTTTTAAAAAAATTATCCTGAAGTCCGGCTGCTAGTGAGGGCTCCGGGCCATTGCCGTGCCGGTGGTGGCAAGCCAGACCCCGTACCAGCAGGTTCTAGGTGATCCCTGGGGTGGGGGCAGTTCAGCTTCTAGTGCGGGTTCGGGCTGTGTCGGCGGCGGTGACCCGGAACCCACATCAGCAGCAGCCAGGGTGATCCCTGGGGTGGGTGGTGGTTTAACACCCCCCCACCCCAGGGATCTCCCTACCTGCCCACCCAGATCACCTTACTTGTCCTCCGGGTGGCAGTGGAAGCAGCAGGGTGTGGGTGCAGGCAGCTTCAGCGCTAGTTGCTGGCTTCCCTTCAGCACTTCACTAGACCTTCTGGGGAAACCCAGAAGTTCCCTGGAAGTCCTAGTGAAGCTCTGAAGGGAAGCCAGCCGCCATTAGCGCTGAAGCCACCTGGACCCGCACCGTGCTGCTGCCACCGCTGCCACAACCCAGAGGATGAGTAAGGTGATCTGGGTGGGGGGGTAGGGCAATCCCTGGGGTGGGGTGGGTGTTAAACCACGGTGGCGGCCTGGAGCCCGTACTAGCAGCTGGACTACTTCGGGTTAAAAAATTTTTTTTAAATCCAGCCTGGATGTGGCAGGGAAAGTGAGTGGGGTATTTTTGGTTTGTTTTTTTACATTGAAGCCATTCATTTCAATGGCCGCAATGTAAAAAAATCCGGCACGGGGAACTGGTACCAGTACCCCAGATTACCAGGTTAATCGCAAACTTCTGGTACAGAAAAATAATGGCAGTTTTGGATACCAGGGAAACTGAAATTCCTACCCCTAATTTGTAGCACAAGCAATACGGCTGATTTCATGAGTTTGCTAATATTGCGAACCCCTTTCACACAACCTATTGAGATTAGGGGGTGGGGGGAGGCAGTACAGTTTGTGCTCCATATATCTTTTTAACCCCCTCACCTCCGAGCTAGTTGTCTGAAGGAGCCTAATTAAAGCAACAGTCCAGAAAGCATACAGTCCATAAGCTTGGGTCCAGTTTATGATGACTTGTCTTCACCTTCATCATTAGAATTAAATTGTAATATTTAGACATATTTAACACAGGAGAAATTCAGAAGAAAATTTTATTTAGCTGGCCAGCTTTGGCAGGGAATTGCATAGGCCATTTTTACATGGATGCCACCCACCGATGAACACCGATGAACGTCCATCAGACGGGTGGGAGAGCATTTGTTTAAACATCAATGTGTGGGTGTGTGCACTCCTCTGACCCACCCACCAACACTCATCAACACCAACAGAGCAGGCGGGAAGGAGCCAGCATGCTCCATGGGTGGAGATGGGTGTTCAACACCCACCAGCCTGTGTAAACAGAAAAACAAGAACACCCACGGGAAAGGTCCACCAAAACCACTGAGACATGGATAGAGGGGCTCCGTAGGAGCCCACAAGCAGACACACCCACCGGGAGAGACACCCAACACCCACCCGGGAGCCCTTAAAGGAGAAGCGAGCGTGGATATGGGTGTGCCTTCTCCCAACGTGTCCAGAAAGAAAGCAACCAATAAGACAAAAGAAGCCAGCACCATGACATGTATGGGAAGGGTCAGGGTAAGCAGAGGAACCCCGGGATGTCTAGATGAGGGGGGCCCAGACCAACAGTACTGGTGAGGGGGCAGGACATCTACTGAGAGCACACCCTACCTGACATAGGGCATAGAGGGCAATGCAGCCCTGGTACTACCCACATCCCCACCCCAAACCACAGCAAAGGGGCACAGGGAGGAGAGCAATTTGGAGACCGAGGTAAGAGCGAGGACACCCACCTAGGGGAGGGAGCCAACAAGCCCCAAGCACATGCCGGGGAAACTCCAGGCAGGCATCTGACAGCTACACCATCCCCACCCCCCCCACACACAAGAGAGCACCCAGGCACACAGAAATACAGGGGAGACAGCTGAGGAGGGTCTCCGTGGCATTCAGGTAAAACAGCAGGAGTCCCCTGGGGGAAAGGGGGGCTAAGGAACATCCCACAGATGCAACAGGGGTGCAGCAGATTAATAGCTCACCCCCATTAATTCCCCCAATATGATACCACCTGCTCCACTGCCACAACAGCCACTGGGCGGGTCCTATGCCGCCAAGTTGGACACTCACCACACAAGGAAGCCAAAAGCAGAAGCCCTTGTCCAGGCAGGAGACCCTGGACTTCATATGCATGTGCGGGGCCAAAAAGGTCCAACTTGGTACGCAACTATAAGACCAAACATGTCTATGAAACCATCGCTCAGGAGATGCAGCGATTGGGGTACAATAGGGATGCCACCCAATGCATGCAGCAGGCAAAGGACTTCTGGTCCGGATATAAAAATATCTAGGACAATAATCTCAAGTCTGGCCATGTCATGAGCACAATGGATCAGCTGGATTGGTTCCTCTGCATGGGCGAGGATATTGTGACCTCCTTCATCCATGGTACCACCGGGAGGAGGAGGAGGAGGAGGCAGCCTTGGAGGAGGATGTGGTGGAACCTGAGGCCATCCAGGTACCCAGGGACCTGGAGACTGATGGTAGGTACACACAGATATGGGTATGGTGGTGGGAGGTGGCAGAGTGACAGAAAGTGAATGGGGAATGGCAGCGCTACAGGCCACAACCCCACCCAAGAGACAGTGAGGGTCAGGCAGCGGGGACAGTGAGGAGGGGCTCCAGGAACACCAAAGGACAAAGGACAGGGACAGCACAGGGGAGGGGGGGACATGGCCATGGAGGAGGGACAGAGGGATGAGGCTATGATGGGGATGCGCGAGAAACACAAACAGGGATTGGGGGATCAGGGATGAGGCCAGCACCACATGCCCAAACATACATGGGAGCAAAGAGGGAGGATGACAACAGATCCAAGGCCAGTAAGGGAGAGGCCAGGGGAGGGGGGGAGACATGGCAGTGCATCCTGGGAGCCAGAACAGATGAACGGAGGATGGGCCCCATACCCAAGATAAACACAGGTACCCTTCCCATTCACAAGGAGCAGCCTTGCCCATCCAGATGAGTAGCCACTGGGAGTGCGGAGAGGAACCAGGAGATGTGAGCCCACAACCGGCAGAGAAGCAAGGACCAAGGGAGGGAACTTCTGGCAGAGACCAGGTGGCTGGCATAGGTACAAAGTCTGGAGCAGGGCCTGAACAGGGAGGTACAGCTAGGGAAGGGGGAAAGGGACTGGGAACAAATGACAGTTACTCTCACCCAGCCCTGCACAAAGCACCTATTGGACAGGCACCAAGCTGCAGCCCTCCTCAGAGAGCAGCACCTGGAAAGGCAGGAGAGGGAGAGGGCCCATGTCATGCTGGAGGGAAATTCTGCATGGTTCTTCAGATTAATGGAGGATGCCATGGAGGTCCTGCGATGCATCCCCCAGAATGGCATGGGCCCAGCAGCCATGGTGGAAAGGCAGGCAGCACTGGAACACCACGGCACCCTCCCAGGAGTGCAAGTGCCCCCTCTCTAGCTCCTCTGCCAGCTCTGGTTTCCCCAGCAGCATCCCTACCCTGGCTTAGGCCACATAGGCCCCCTCCATCCCATGCCCCCCCCAACAACACCAAGGAGGGACCCCCGGACAGCACGCCCCACTCCCCGTTTCCCCCCAGCACCCTCCATGACTCCCCTCCCAGGCCCAAAGCCACCGCAGAGCATCCCTGCACCCCCAGACACCCAAGCGCCAAGGCGGGCCACCCCACATGCACAGGTAAGCAAAGGGAACATCTGGTGACCAACCGACATGGGGGGATGGGGGAACATGGGACATGGTACTCACCCAGCCACGAGGAAGGGTATAAGGTAGCATGGGAGGTGGTGATGGACACAGGGTGGCCAGATATGGGAGCTCTAGAACTGGAGCACAGTAAATGGGTAATCACTACCTCTAATGCTGAGTGAGAAATCACCAGACCACACAGTGGAGCAGCTGATGAAAGAAGGGGAGCTCACGCCAGGCAGCCAACAGTTACAGCGAGCAGCACCTGCCAAGGCCCACAGACTGCCATCCCCTGGTGGTGCTGTAAAGAGGGGACAGGGAAGACCCCCCAAAACCCTAACCTCAACCCCTGTAAATATCCCCCAAATAAAACACTTTAAGAAAACTTATCTGTCTGTCCTGGAGTCTGTCCAGGGGAATGCACATGAAATCAGGGAGCTAGCAATAGACCACAGTGGTGGTCACTGCCAGGGAGGAGGGTGCTAAAAGCTGCAGGGCAGGCAGGGTCGGCAGCTCACATCTGTGCCCAGTAGAATGGTACAACCTGAAGGGTATGGGCAGGGACACAGACCTCCAGGCACAGGATGGGATAGAGGGTAGGGATGGAACCACACCCTGCAGAGACCTGGTAACTGCCTTGAATGGAATGGAGAGGCATAAGATAACAAGGATGATGGGTGGGACATCACGCCACCACCAGCCCATCCATACAAACAGGTGGTGGTAGTGGGGATGGGCAACCAAGGGATACCACCACCCTGCCCAGGACAGCCAGTCATCACCACCAGGACAGGTCAGGGTGCACAACAGGGTGCCATACCATGCAATCACACTGCTGTTGGAATGGTGACACACATCACCATGGTCAATCAGGCCCCAGTACATGGGATAGCACACAAAAGGTCCTACAGGGTGTCCATAGAACAAGCTATTTGTGTGCAACAATGGGCAAATCCGCAATGGACCAGGGTGGGGGTCCACACATTACCGGGAAAACAAGACAGAGGCAGGAGCAAAGGTAGGCAGAAAAATGTATTAGTGCATGGTATACAGTGATACAGGGCTGTTGGAAGGGGGCAGCCTAAAGGAAACTGTCAGTCCCCAGCCATTTGGGAAACTATGCACCTGCAGAGTGCATCATGGTTCTCCTCAGAGATCTGCCCGAAAGACCCACCCTGAACATGCTGGTACAGGGACACAGGGCTCCGTCTTTGTATGGGGGGTGAGGGGGTGTTGTCTAAGGCAGCCCCACCAGTCTCACAGGTGTTATGGAGTACACAGACTGCCATGATGAGAATGGGGGTGTGCTGCACATGGCTTTGGTGAAGCAGTAAGATCCACCTCATTTTAAGTAGGCCAAAGGTCCTCTCCACCATGCACCTTGCGGAGGCCAGGCGCTCATTGAAGAGCACCTGATCAGGGGTGTGGGCAATGGGATAGGACCTCATCAGCCATGGGGTCAGAGGGTAGGCGGGATTCCCTATGACAACCAAAGTCATGTAGACACCCATGATCCTCCTGAACATGCTCGGGGCTATTTCCCCATCAAGCATCCTGGAAAAGAATGGGGAAGAGCGCAGGATCTGAGCATTCCCTACTGTGGTGTGGGGATCATCCTGAGCCCTGTACATCCCTGCTGCGGTGTTGCGCCTATGTCCATAGGCGTTCGCTGGGTGTGCTCACCCATCCATCTCCACCCACCTCTACCCATTTGACTCACGGCAGTAAAAATGGCCATAGTCTAACCATCTTTGGAATATTTCAGCATTGTGGTTCCCATACTATAATCTGTGGATTTATGGTAAGTGGTCCATAACTGATCTGTAGAACCTGCTGCAGCTACAAAAAGGGGGGGGGGGCTTCAGCTCCATTTGCACTGTGACCACTTTCAGAGACAGATAAAGAAGGACGGGGAATGATAATATCGTGATCAAGATGTGCACATTCTTTCCTAAGGTTTCTCTTGGCTAAAATACTAGTTGGAAGTAAAGTCATTTGACTTTTAAAGCCTGCAATGACTGTGTACTAAGCCAGGGACATCTCTGGTAGATTCATGATTGACCATTAGAAACATTGAGGTTAGACAGTGGTCAGTTAGTCTATTAGTCCAAAAATCTAAGGAACACCAATACCAGTTAAGTGTGTTCTATCCTGTCCATGCAATTGAGGGTGTAGAAACAGTGCAACTAGGGTCTGGTGTAACCTGAGGGCGTGAGAAGTTGATGGATGTGATGGAGAAAACAATAGCCAGTAGGGGGGGAAAGTAATGTACTAGTGGTAGTGCAGAAAGGTTGCAGAGGATTTCGGGGGAAGAGCTTAAAACATCTAGAAATCAAAGCATCAGAGAGTCACCCAACTCTGAGCTAGTCCTGACTCACACAGCTTACCTGGACTAGGACTTAAATGAGTTCTTCCCCTGATCAAGAATCTCAGCGAGAACACCCTTCTGGTTGAGATTCTCAGGGTTGAAAATCAGTGCGCTATTCACAATGAGATTCCCGAGGACCTGTTGGCTACCCAAAACTTGTGCATGTGTAAAATGGCCACCGGGGGAATGCAGATGCACAGAACTGTTGTGGCAGCTATTTTGCACATGTGCAAAGTGTTTGGTTTTTTTTTTAAGAACCTTGCAAGATTTTTGAGATGCCTCCAAAACTACTCTGCACATGTGCAAAATGACCACCGAGAGCCACACATGTGCAGAATGGTAGTGGCTGACATTTTGCGAATGCACAAAGTGTTTTGGATTATTTTTGAGAATCACTTGAGATTCTCCAAAACTTTGGCAAGAACATGCAAGATCTCACCAGGGTTTGTGTGAATATCGCAGATTCTCATGAGAATGCACAGTGTTCTTGTTTCAGCAGTAGCCCCACGTATCTGAAAGTCTGCCTCCTTCCTCATGCCTCATTGCATTGGAGGTTAGGAAAAAGGTTGGGTCGGTGGGTTAAGAGGACTTTTAAATATATTTGTATTGTTTGTAAACTGCCCTCAGCCTTAATATTTACTTAATATTTAAGCAAAATAAATATTTATTAAATTTTTTATTTAATAAAATTTGTATGCCACCCCCTCCGGCTAAAAGCATCTTGGGGTGACTAACAACATTTACAAATACAGATTTACAAATCCCTCAGCAAAGGCATGGCCGAAAAGCCAGGTTTTATTATTATTATTATTATTATTATTATTATTATTATTAATAACAAACATTTATATAGCGCCAGCAGTGTACCTGGCACTTTGCAAAGTAATAAAATAGACACGGTCCCTGCCCCAAGGGCTTACAATCTGAGAGACAGGAGCTGGGGGAGAGACTTAGGAAGGGGAACAGAGGGAGAGACAAGGGGT
>QEPC01011011.1:396342-417353 GCA_003113815.1 Sphenodon punctatus | reverse complement strand
CAGTGGGCATTTGATGACTCTAAATCCAGGTGGAGGGAGGCCGAACTGACCAGCCCCCTCACCACCCAAAAGCTCTGCCAGGCGGAACTTTTCAGACGTAATGAGGGCAGCAAAGAAAACCTTCTTTGCTGTCTGCACCACAATGCCATAGGTACGTAACCATACTCTATGCCTCAATCGGTCAACTTCAGTATGTGAATGACACCACTGTCACTCTAATCCCGGCCTTTTCCACTTTATCCTCCGCAGCTCCTCCATATACCATGGGGACCTGCATTGTTGGCGATTTGGGAGCAGACTCCTGGGAGCCACACAATCGATTACCTCCACCAAAATGGAATTCCGCATGGTCATGAGGTCATTGAGTGAACGGCCATCGAGATCAGAGGAAACATCCCCTAGAGCGGTCTGGAACCTTCCTGGGAACCATGATGGGCTTTGTGTCTAAGCAGCCGCACATGGTGAACACAAGGCCCAACCGGTGTTCATATCAAGGTCAAAACACACATTCAGTCACCCATTGATGTTATGTCGAAAGACACCCAATGCCTCTGGAGCTCTGGGCCAGTGACCAGCTCCAGAATGGCATCACTGCACCTTGCCTTTGGCCTGGACCTTCTCCTGTAACGTTTCTCTTGCTAGGCTGCAATAGACAACCTGATTATGCCATAGGCAACATGACCTGTTTATTATTCTGTGGGAACCCTCCACCCTTCTAGTTGATATGCAGCCCTAGTCCCTTGCTACCACCACTCCCATCTTCCTGATGGGTTTCCAGTTAAGGTATTTCCAGCAGCCGCAGAAAACTGGAACAGAACAAGTCTGTCATTTCCTGTCCCTGCTTGCACTGCTCCCCCATTTTGACTCCCAGCTCTACTCTTTCCATGTCCTCGCCTGGGACCCAGGTGTACTCTAATACTCTTTCTGCGACGGACCCAGCCTTGTTGATAAACTCCTCTCTCTGCCGCACTCCTGACAACCTACATCCCAGATAACCTTCCACCCTGAGATTGTTAGGAGGAGGTGAATTCCTGCTGTGATGTGCTGTATAAGGTATACAGGTATGGATACAATTGATGGTCTTTTTTGCTTGTTTCCAGAAGATCAATTCATCTAAGAGAGGGTGAAAACAAATGAGACCAGGGTGAGGCAGCTCCCCTGAGGTGGGTCATTGAAGTTGTGACTCCTCAGGTCAGCGGGCACGGGAGTTCATGAGCAGACTCCTCCCCCTCCAAGTATTCTGGGTGTGGAGGCTGCCATCACAAGTCCCTCCACACCATGGTTCAGTCAATGAGTCATCCATATGGGACAGGATGCCCAGACACATGCTGCGCAGTTGGATAATCAAGCCAATGGGAAGAGCTGCTCCCAAACAGCTGATGGAAGGGCTTGGGGTGCATCCTCACCTGGCCAGGGTGCTCTTCCAGGATCCATGGTGCTCTTCCAAGGCTCTCCGATTAGCTGTTTGGTGGCCAGGGTGAATATGCTCCTCTCGGCCCGATCTTCAGAGCTCACCTCAGGATAGGGTTAGGTGGGGCCTAACTGAGAGGGCAGCCATTATCCTGGCTTGACGTGGGTGGCTGGGACTTCACCTGGGCTGCATCGCCAACTGCCTTTGGCCTATATGTATACCATAGCAGCGGCCAGCCTGCCCTGAGGTAGACGTGGGCAAACATCTGACAGTACCCGAACTAACAAGCAGGTGACTCCCAGGCTAACGCAGGCTACTGTTTCATTTGTTTTCACTTATTGAAAACGTCTAACTCAAAGAGTACCCCTTTCTCCATGAACTCATTTCAATTAATAGAACTGTTGCGGGAAAGTTAGCTAAAAAGAGATCATGTTGGTTTCACGATTGCCAAAACTAACCAATCAAAATCACAAAACTGAAAAAATAATTTATGAGATTTTAAAATATTTTGGTTTTTAACGTATATTCTGGTTTCTAAACTGGCCAGGAGGGAGTCCCTACGGCTGCATTTCTCTTGAGGACCTGACAGCTTCGAGTGAGTCACAGGGGGCGGTGCTTGCCTGTATTCTAAAGCTTCAAAAGAACGCCTGCCGCCGGAGGCGGTGCCGGGAGGGAGCCCCTACGCCTGCATTTCCCTTGAGGACCTGACAGCTGCGAGTGAGTCACAGGGGGCGGTGCTTGCCTGTATTCTAAAGCTTCAAAAGAATGCCTGCCACCAGAGGTGGCGCCGGACGGGAACCCCTATGCCTGCATTTCCCTTGAGGACCTGACAGCTGCAAGTGAGTCACAGGGGGTGGTGCTTGCCTGTATTCTAAAGATTCAAAAGAATGCCTGCCGCTGGAGGCGGCGCTGGGAGGGAGCCCCTACGCCTGCATTTCCCTTGAGGACCTGACAGCTGCGAGTGAGTCACAGGGGGTGGTGTTTGCCTGTATTCTAAAGCTTCAAAAGAACGCCTGCCACCGGAGGCAGCGCCGGGAGGCACGTGCCCGGGCAGCACGCCTAAGGGCTGCATGCACAAGGGCGCACCCTTGTGCATGCGGCCTTAGGCGCAGGCCATGGCCAGGGCGGCTAAAGTTTTCTTTGCTCCTCTGTGTCTCTCCTTTTGCTTTTTGGTTGTCTCTGCTGCTGAGCCTCTTTTGTCTGCCGCTAAACATCACCATCATGTCTTTGAATAAGAGACAGCGACAAGAACAGCCGGTGGTATCATCTATAATTCAAAGTAAACCAAAGCAACGCCGGCTAGAATCCTTTTTTGTCTCTACTGCAGAACATTCTATAGAGCCTGGAGGTGAGGCTATTTCATCTAACTTTGTCATGGAGTCTCCACCTTGGCATTCGATCTTGCAGGACGCCCATGAGAAACTGATCTCTTCTTCCCGTCACTCCACTCCGTGTAATGCTCATTGTGATCAGATGCGGGAGGGGAGAGGAGCTCCTCTGAGCGATCCTCCTCTTATGGACTTTCTTACAAATCATGTAGCTTTAACAGTTGACTCGGTGCGATATATGTGCACCCAGGTCCGTCAGATCCACGAGAAATTGGACCTGTTGGTTTTTTCCAAAAAAGGGAAGGCAGTGAGTAAGAAGTTGGCCCCTTCTCTTGATCCTAGAGAGGTGAAGTTAGGATCAGTTGTTAAGGCTTTTCCATCTTCTCAAAAGTTGTCAATCAGTGTAAATAACCCTCTGGACATATCTCAGTTAGAGGCCCAATTACAGCAGTTGGAGAATAGAGCTGTCAGTAGTCATCTCAGTCCTGTTCACAGGGCTCCTTCCCAGTCTGAGCACCCGATGGTCTTCAGTCCTCTTCCGCTTAATTTAATTTTTACAATCCTACCATTTCAGGGAAGACGTCCTGCTATTTGAAGCACGATCCTGGATGTTGCGGAACATCTAAGACTGCTGCTAAATTATCCAATTTTATGATATATTCCTATTACTAGATATGATATTAAATCGGTTGAACAGCTTTTGTATTCTAAAGATAGGCAAGTAATTAAGGTGGAGTTCAGCTCGCAGGACTCCATTGATGCTATTTGGGCTGCCAATGCTTCTTTGGAAGACAGGTCAGTGTTTATCTCTCAAGCTTTTCAATCCAGCTCGGGTAATATTTTGACATATGATATACCGGCACCTTCAGAGGCTAGACAGATTCAGCCAATTATGCTTACCCGCAAGGAGAGAGCTCAGCTGGTTGCGCCAGTTCCTTTAGTGGGTAACTCCTCTTTAAACCAGCCCATTACTAGCAAGGTCCTGGGAAGTTCCCACCAGGAGGTGAATGAGGTTGAGAGAAGTATGGAAATTGGCCCGGCTATTTTGCAGGGACCTACTCACCCATCCGAGCAGCAAGAGCAGGAAGTGCTACCATGTGGCGGCTTTATTCCCCCGACAGTTACAGGGGAAGAAAGGGCACCTGAATTAAATCTATTAACTAGGTTGGAACTTTTATGCTCGCAATTATCATGTCTTAGAACAGGAACATTTACTTACGGGAGTTACTCCCCGTTAAGAACGAAAATGAACCGTGGTTCTTTGGTTCTGAAAGGGACTCCTCTTCCTGCAGGTGCCAATTCCCAGCCACCAATGGGAAATCTTTTGGGTAGTAGCCATAACGAGCCCCTATTGGTTTGCAGTGGTACCAGCACCTTAGTGGAGTTGGCCCCTGGTCAGACAGTTTTGGATCAAGGTTGCCCTGAGCAGTTAGATCTATGCTCAGATTACTCAGATTGAAGGATGCGTTTGGTATCCATGAGAGCCTGGCGGAGACTGGTTCCCCACGATTGTTCTAGCCCTCGTTTAGGTGTTTGAATTCCCAGACGGAGTACCCGCTATGACCTACTGCCTTTCCTTTAGGAACTGACTCTTTGCGTATTGGGGCTCTTGCCCCCGTAAATGTGATACGCTCAAAGGTGGAATCTGTAGATGGTAGCTCTGGGTTATGACAATCACAGTTCCCTTTGATTAAGATGGCATCCTGGAATATTTCCGTATGCAGGGCCCGACTGCAGGATTTGGATTTTCTCAATACATTGCGAGAATGGGATCTCTGCTTATTACAAGAAACGTGGGCTTTGGAATGTATTAAATTAACAGGTTTTAATATTATTTCGGTGGAGGCGACTCCATCTCAGATGGCAGGCCGCCCAAGTGGCGGGCTAGCCCTTGTGATAGCAAATTCTTTTAACGTATCATTTAAATTAATAAACAAGTTTCAATCATATTTTGCTCTCTTTTATGGGAAATTCCCTTCAGGCTTTGAAATATTGATTGGCAATGTTTATATTCCTCCAATTGCCTCTTCTTTCTTTTCAGCTGAAATTTGGGATGAAATTAGCGGTAGATTGGATAATGCAAAACAGCTGTTTCCTGCAGCCTTTTCCATCATGGGGGGGGGGACTTTAATTTGAGAATTGAAGATTGGCAAGGCCCTGGGAATGTGGGTCATTATGTAAATGCCCCAATAACTTGTCACCGTAGGACACAAGATATGGTTATCAATACCAACGCTAGAGCTATGAGACAATTTATTGTTGAGCAGGATTTAGTTATTTTGAACGGAAGAGTGAAGGGGGATCTGGCTGGGTGTTATACTTACCATTCACTTCAGGGATCAAGTATAATAGATTTCTTTTTAACATCAACTTCTTTAGTCCCTGGAATATTAAGTTTGGAGGTAATTCCCAATGTGGTTACCACTCATTTCCCATTACAATTAGTCTGGTGTGATCTAATGAACCAGTTGCCCCCCGCATTAAAGGCGGGGCAGGATGGTCCAATGGGAGGTGGGGCTACCTATAGAAGAGGATGCTGGACAATATCAGTGGCCCGACATTTTTTGGAATTTATAAAAGACCCTAGCTTACTGCAGCTTTATCATTCGTTAGGTTCAGGGGAAATTGACGCCTTGAAGGGATTTGACCAAGTTTCTTCCCTTCTAGAGCATTTTCTACATTCGGTTAATGCCCCGCCCCTCCTTGGTGTTAAGAAATCTGGCGGGTGGTTTGATAATGACTGCCGTTTGCAACGTCTTTCATTAAAGCAGTCGGTCCATCAATTGAAACTTCATCCATCGCGATCAAGCAGGATCTCTTTTCTAACTCTTTGGATTAGTTACCGGCGCCTGATTGCTTCTAAACGCCTGACATTTCAACTCCAACAATGGGCTAGGTTGGGAAATGCGACTAAAAATGGGAATTCCACGCAGTTTGGGGGCTGTATTCGCTGACTAAAAATGGGCATGAAGGCTGACCACTTGGCTACTCTGGAACCAGAAATATGGGAAGGATTTTACAGCGATCTGTTCTCATCCCCCTCCCCGCTGCGAACCAACCTTCAACTTGATGAGTTTGACTCTTTTCCCCATTGGCCCCCAGTTTCAACTCAGGAGGTCGGTGATCTGATCTCTAAGTGTAAGGGAGGTAAGGCACCTGGGGAAGATATGATAACAGTTGAAATCTTGAAAGAGGCTCCGGAGTGGTGGGTTGGTCTTTTAGCCCCAGTGTTTACAACAATAAATGCCACGGGCAAGATCCCCAGGGCATGGGTAAATAGTATAGTGTCTCCCATATTTAAGAAAGGGGATCCCAGAGATCCAAGGAATTATCATCTGATCAGCCTTCTCAGCCTGGTCGGTAAACTTTACTCCAGGTTATTATTAGACAGGCTCCAGTGTTGGCTTGAGGATAAGGGTGTTATAGGCCCAGAGCAGGTGGGGTTCCGGAAAGGAAGATCGACAGTGGATCATATCATGGTCTTGGGGTATATGATCAGGAAGTACTTGAAGCAGGGGTTGAGAATTTACCTCTGCTCTGTGGACCTGCGGATGGCTTTTGATTCCATCTGCAGGCACCGTCTATGGGAGAAGTTACGTTCCCTACAGTTGGAGCCAAGACTTTTAGCTCTGTTAGTGCGCCTACACGAGAACAACTCCCTCCAGGTTAGTTTTAATAAGGAAGGTGTGCTGACTCGTCAGGTGAGTGTGGAGAGGGGTGTGAGACAAGGTTGCCTGTTGGCTCCCCTTCTCTTCAACATTTTTTTGCATGACCTCCCCACCTTTCTTCTTGGGGTAGATTCTCACCCTCCAATGATTGGAGATAGGAAGGTGGCTACTTTGTTATATGCCGACGACACAGTTCTGATTGCCCGTTCAGTTGTAGGACTCCGCAGAGGGATGCAACAGATGGGAAATTACTGTTCAAACGAAGGTCTGACGATCAACTTTGAGAAAACCAAAGTATTGGTTGTAGGTCGTAGGAAACATGGTGTACTCCATAGTTGGAGGATTGGGACTCATCTGATATCTCAAGTTGACAGATTTCAATATCTTGGAGTGACTTTTTCAAATTCCCCTTGCTGGCATGATCAGTGGTCCGCTATTAAGAATCAAGCTTTACAATCAGTGAATGCTATATGTGGGTTTTATTTCACGAAAGGGGGCTGTTTAATCCTTCCAGCTTTGCGTTTATTTAGCACCAAAGTAACAACTCAAATGTTGTATGCATTCCCGGCCTGGGGCCTGGATTTTTTGGAGTTGTTAGAACCAATTCAAAACGGTTTTCTGAGGGCCATTCTGGGGGTCCCATTAGGGACACCTCAGGTACTGTTGAGAGTGGAGGTTGGTTGTTCCCCATTAAAAGTTTTTGCCATTCAAGCCTTGGTTCGCTACTGGCTTACAGAGAAACTGCTACCTGCTGATGAGAACTCCCTTTTGAGATGGGCGTGAGATGAAGGACTGCTGAGCCCGTGGTTTGAGCGATTGAAGGTGATTATAGGGAAGTTGGGCTTCTCTCGGAATTGGTTATTGTCAGTAAACCCTAAGCAGGTAATGTTTATTGTAAAACAGTGACTTAGGGACCAACAGCTTCAAATTGATGAAGCTATGATTCAGATGCAGAGGGTTAATCCCTCCTACAAAATTCCATTCAGCCCCTTACAGGATTCAAGCTATCCTGTAGCCTGGTCTAAATTTTCACTTAGGTGTGCTTTTACCCGCTTACATTGCGGTGTTTTCCCCTCTTCAGTCTTAGAAGGAAGATATAGAGGGATCCCAATGCATGACCGGTGTTGTGCAACTTGTACTATGCAGGTGCTGGATACAGTGGAGCATATTCTTTTTATCTGTCTGAAATATGAGAAAGCTAGAGTAAAGATGATGCAGATCCTCGACCAATACCAGTTGAGACCCTCACTAACCAAAATGGTAAAGTTTTCCTTGCATAGCAGAGACTCAGATTTAACTTGAGCTGTGGCTGCTTTTTGGAATTTAGTATTGAATGATCGCTGCAGTGGCTGTCCGATCAGTAGGATGATGGAGGAGGTGTCGAGTGTTTGAGGATGTGATATTACTCAACACTTTTCCACTCTTATAGGTGGTCAATTGTGAGCAACTGAAACTATAGAAGTGTTGTTGAGTATACTGTAAGGACTTTGAGAGCGGGCAATACAATGGGTATTTTCAGACGTGACGCTGGCCGTTGGCCCCGTACCGGCACCACTGGCTTCGTTCCCCGCCGGGGTCACCCCGTAACGGCACAACAGACGTGCCGGGGGGATCCCAGTGGGGAAAGTGGGAGGGGCCGGGGCCGCGCGGCGCAACGTGCGGCCGCACGGCCCCGCCCCCTCCACGCACCCCGCCGCCCGCCCTCTGAGGAGACGGGCGGGCGGCGGGGCCAATGCGGCCACCGCGTCCGGCCGAACGTGCCACGGACCGGGATCCCGCCGGGGATCCAGGGCCGTGGCACGCGGCCAGACGTTACTTTTCCTTGGTCATGGCCCGGGGTCCGTTTGACCACGCTTCCCGGGACCTTCCCCCGGCTAGCCCGGGAAGCGTGGTTCAAACGAACCCCATGTGGGGATTGACCGTGGCCAACATCTGGCGCGCCGCGAACAGACGTATGGGACACGGTGACCACAGGTGGGTATTCACCGTGGTTCACCGTGTTCACATAACGTCTGAAATCACCCATTGTTATTTTTAACTCTGCAATTTTATTTATTTTGTATTTACCTTGTATTCTGTATTTGTGCAGGGTGATTTGTTTTGATGTTATTGCCAATAACTTTTTAAGTTGGGGCATTTATTTATTTAATAAATTTGATTTGATTTGATTTGATTTGAATTTGGTTTCTAAGCCAGTTTGGAGGATACTGCACTAAAATTTTCAAACTTCTCTCTGTATAAGCCCTTTTGAGACTTACAAATGCCCTTTTGAGACATCCTAATGTAGCCAGATAGTTATCAGGGCCTATCATTATTAATTATTATTATATTATTATTAGCAAGCATTTATATAGCAAACTGGGATGTCAAACTGTCCTCCAATCCAAACCAGAAGTGATATTTTGGCTACTTCTGATTTTCTTTCAGGGTCAAACAGGTCTCCCAGAAACCCACTCATGTACCTAGGGAAGCTGGTCTGTTCTAATAACTATATTAGCTCTAATAACTTTAGTCTATGCTCTAGTCATCTCCAATCTTAAATATTGCATCCTGCCATTCTCCACCTTCTTGACCTTCCTTACTCTCACCTGAGTTTTATGATTTGTTTTAAAGTTGTTTTTTTTATTGCTCAGGTTTTTTGTGTGTTTTTTGCCGCCCCAAGCTGCCTTTGGGCAGGAGGCGCGGGATACAAATTTTAAATAATTTTTTTTTCTTAAAAATAAACATTTACCTTCTTATCAGAAAATTCCCCCATTATCAACTGACTGATTATGATAAATGTATTGGCTCATCCAGTGCCATATCAATTAATATTAATAATACCAAAATTACATAAAAACATAATAAAGCATTGTTCATAAAAAATACAAAAATAAGATCATCTGAACAAAAATCATCTGAATAGAAGTCATAATAACAAATCCCTCAATCTCAGGTTTTTATCATCTCGCTCTTCCTGAAGCTTGCTGGTGGCAACAGCTTGGCCCCTGAATTTAGTACCCAAATCTTCTCAAAACTTACTGAAGACAATAGTTTAACCCCTATCCATCTCCTTATCCATCTCAGGGCATACTGAGAACAACAACTTGACCCCTAAATTAACTCTGGTTAATCACTATTCTGTTAACAAATTGTATACAGAGTTTAGCTGCACTAGCAACAAAGGAAGCTACTGCCATTGAAGCCTTTTCATCCACATCACTCAACAGATATACAAGTTGTTTCTGCATAGACCAACCCCTATCAACATTTAAGGCTCTGAATAGTTTCTCTCTAATTTCATTATAAATAGAACAGAATAACAGATAATGTGGAAGATCCTCTATTTGGCCCTTATCACCCCCCCGCACACACACACACACTCTAGCTGAATAGTCCACCCCCCTGTACCATCCTTGGAGTACCTCAGTATCAATTATCTGTTCTCAGTTGTATAAAGACAATTCTCTGTCTAGGAATCTGCAATATAGAGAAGTATCTAGATCCAGCGGGCCCCGGGACCCAGTGTTAGTACCATGGAGCAAAGCTAAGAGAGTCTACGTGAGCCCCATCTTCCTGAAGTTCTATGTCAGTCACTCTCTCACTGAAATATTTCCCTACACTGAGGGAATATTCCCTCAGTCTATGAATACTGGTATTCAGTGGTATTCTGTCAATTCAGTTGCATAAAAAGTCTCCACATTAATATTTCTTCTTCTGTTCTTCCTATGCCATTCCAAGAAGAGAAGAGTCAGAAGTGATGTGGATTGGGAGGGGCGGGGCTGAAGTCCAAAGTTAGTATAGCCCTGCCCAGGTGAGCAGGCCCTGCCTCCAACCCTATCTCTAGCCCCACCCCCACCCCCACTAGGCCAGTTTTACCCCCACCCTAAAACCATGGTAACCCCCCTCAAAGCCACAGCTCCAACAGGGGAGAGAGACACAGGTTCAGTGGGGCAGTGGATATGGAAGCTGGGCCTGAAAGAAGGGCTCAAACACAGATGGATAAATAACCCCTTCCCCTAGTCTCACTTGAGGAAAGTACACAGTCTAGAAGCAAATCCTGATTATACCCCATGCCAAACAGGGAAATAAAACAGAGACAGGCAAATGCCCTCTTAAACCCAAAGTAGATGAGGGGGAAATCCTCACTGCGTAAAAGAGGGCAATAAAAGAGAGGGGGAAAATGTCCCCTTGTAAGCCAATCACGTAAGGAGCAAATCCCCACTGCACTCCATACACAAAGAGAGCAATAAAAGAGCAAATCATCCCCCCTTGCAATCCAAGCAGGAAAGACGCAAATCCCCACTGCACTTCATACCCAAAGAAGGCAATAAAAGAGAGATGGGCAAATCATGCCCCCTTGCAAGCAAAGCAGGTGATGGGCAAATCCCTATGGAATCGGATGGCTATTTCAGACCTGGCCCCGCCCTCCCCCCAGCTGCAAGGAAGATGGTTCAGATCTGGGGAGTCCTCAGAGAGGGGGATTAAAGCACACCCTTGGCCAGCCTCTGCACCCCCTCACTGGAGACAGAGGTGAGCCCACCCTGTCCCTGAAGACTCTCTCTTGCCCCCACTCCAATCAGCACTGCAGTTTCTCCCAGGGTCACCCATGTGGCCAATTAACCTGGGCCCAGGGGATTCCCACATGACTAAATCAGACCCATCCCTGAGCTCTGCGTGGAAGACAGTTTGGCTCTCAGGAGTCCCTGGAAACGGGGACTCGGTCACACCCTCAGCCAGTCCCTCTCACAGGGTCCAGAGATGGGGCCCCTGAAGCCTCTCTCTCACCCCCCCTACCCAAAGTGGCAGCAGTTTGAAGCCAGGCTAGCACCCATGCTTCAGTCTACCTCGCCTCCTCCTCAGCCGCGGGGAAGGGGCACCAGTGGTTGACAACAGACCCTGGGTGGGGGAGGCTCAGACACCCATGCAGCCCACCTATGCAGCCTCCCCCCTCCGTACGTATGCATGGTCAGCACCGACAGAACGTGGAACAAAAGCATCTGAAGATGCATTGTCCCTAAGTTGTTTTTCAGCCCTGCTCCAGCCATGACGTGTGGGGGTGGGTCCAGCGTGATGTCAGCTACAACTGACCAATCAGGGGTTGAAGCCTCCTGAGACCCCCCCATTAATCCATCCATGCAGTGCTCCTTTTCACAGACCTGATGGAAAAGATCCACATCCTGTGAGAGAAGATAGAGCATTGCTTTGTTGGAGGTTGTAGATAAACCCCTACAACACCAGACTGTCTGCATGATAAAGGGCCTTTTCAGACAAGACACTCTCTACCCACCCTCCACCCACATGTTGCAGGACTGCAGTGTTGCCCTATGGGTGCCCTGTATTGTGGGCGGGGAGTGTCTTGTCTGAAAACACCCAAAATGGTGCATTAACCCGGTTCCTCTGCACATAGGGATAATACATTTTTCTCTTTCCATACAGTCCTTTTCTAATATTTCTTAACATGTTCTCCTATGATCAGTCCATCATAATGTCAGTTATTGGAAAGAAGACTTCTCATCTGTACTGAAAATGGAATCCTTTAATGTGGACCAAAACCTGTGGTACAACCTACACAGAAATAATCTGTTCCATGCAACAAAACCCACTATTTACTTCCATTTTCCAAAGAATCATGCAGTAGTATGAAACTGTGGGGGAAAAAACATTCCCCTTACTACACTCTGACAGTGGCCCTTTTCACACAGATACTCTAACACTGTTACAATGGGTGTTACATTTTATTATACATGTTGCAGGGCACCCATAGAGCATGCATGCAGCCCTGCAACATGTATACAAAAATGTAACTCCCATTTTATCAGTGTTAGAGTGTCTGTGTGAAAAGAGTCCTATCACTGGTCTCTACTGTCCACTTCCAATGGTGATCATACTTAGACAGATTATTCAAATAGGATCTGATACGCAAGCATCCGATAATATAATGTAGTACTTCTAATTGGATTAAGCCCAATTTAGATCATTTAGGCTAAAAAAAAAATCAGATCTTGGATATAAATCTGCTGGTAAAAATTAAAATTGACAGCTTTGTTCTGTTTGAATTTTAGAGTAACCAACTGCAGTGCTGGGTATAGTCATTGTAATAAAATTGTGTGTTACCATGGTGACGTTAGAAAGTGTTTAAAAAGAGGAAATAGATTAGAAAGATTTATTTTTAGCATACAACGATGAACTTGAACAGGTTTTTTATCAATGTGGTGTCGTGCATGATTAGAGCTATTTTTTCCCCATTAGGGCATAAAGTTATTATCTAAGATTGGTGTGTTTATGAAGAAATAGGCCTTTATTAAGGTTTAGGTGGGAATGAGTCTAACCCACATGATGAAATATTTTCCATGAGACATTTCAGTTATATAGTGATATTTACCCTTCCTCTTTAGTGTTACAAACTGAATGCATTCCTCCTTGTGCAATAAAAAAATCCAGAGTTTACAAAGACAAAGCTAAATTCCATTCAGCCTGTTCTACATGAGCAGTCTTACTGGAGTCAATGAGAAAAAGAAGAGTAGTACTAAGGGCTGCCCATGAAAGCGGGGATCAATCATGCTGTCTCCAAAAGGTCTGTTCTTCCTATAGAATATGGTGTATTTCTCTTATGGGGCTTTTCACATGAAGCATTAGGGACAATGACAGCTAGGAGAGAAAAGAATGCAGAGAAATTAGAATGGTGAACCCCAAAGATTAAAAAATTCCAAGTCATGTCCCCCCAGAATAATGAAAGTGACTGAATATCTATCTATCTATCTATCTATCTATCTATCTATCTATCTATCTAAATGGTTGCAAAATCTGGATTCTCTTTATTTGTCTTTTGGTTTCTAAGCCCTTAGAATACAATGGAGTCATGTTTTAAATTTTTTTTCCATAACAGCAAAGGTTAGGGATGTATCTTTTAGAATGTTCATGATTTTGGTGCAAATCTTGTGATTTTGGAATCCTCTAAAATAGCAAGATTCATGCTAAAACCAGGACATTTGGCAGTCCCAAAATACACAGGACCAGTGCAAAATGATTTCAAAACTGATGTGAAGTCAAACCAAATCAGCCTATATATAGCAACTGTAAATCATGGAAGCCTCTTCGATATACTAGTGGATGTGGGAGTGAAAGGCAAACCTATTTGTCCTAGAGGTAAGACACAAACCACACTCCCCTATGAAACAATACACTGCAATTTATGTGAAACTAACCTTCTGCAGTTTCCAGTTATCCACCCAGAGTTCTCTCATGGACCACTAAGAAAAAAAATCTCCTAATATATGTTTTTGAAATATGGGGCAGAAGCAAGGTGAATTATGCCAGCTAAGACAATGCAACACAATCTCAATTAAAGTCTTCATCCTATGATTAAATAGTTTAATGAAAAAGAAAGCTGAAATTAAAAAATCAGTAATATTTTTCCGGCTCCCAAGTAACATTTCCCAGCAACAAAACAGAAATGTTTGACAGTAGGTAGCTCCTTTAAATTATCTTCTATGGAACCTAAAATAGGCTCCCATCATGGCTTCTGCCAGAGGGGTATATATTCCTACTATTTTCAACCAATCAGACTGTAATTTCACCAATATCAAGCTTAGAGACTTTTTTCATCCCACTTGCTTTATGGTACTATGTATGCTGACTGCTAAATTTAGTTTTATGGGGCACACATGCTCAATCCCAAATGCAGATACATGAGAGGAGGTCATTGGGGTTGTTTGATAAAAGCACTATTATGTGTGGAAGTGTGATATAATTTAGTGTATATTTTATCAGAAATATTTAATGAGTAAAACCAGAATCAAAATGGAACTTTTCTCGTTATGAACCCTGATTGCTTTCTTTAAAGTAGTGAATAGCTGTGTACAATAATTTTTTTTACAGATAACAGTGTTAATTAAAATTTTAATTGTATCTGTATTAATTACCAAGGGCAGAAGGAAAAATCCTACACAGAACACTGGGTGGGATTTTTCCCCCCCTCCTGTTCCTTTTCTGAGTGTTTTCAGAAGCCTAGTTAGCTGTTCTAGAGAGTGCAAGAGCATCCCCTGCAGGATTGTTTTAAGTCCTACTTAATTTTTCTTTTTTCACAGCAGCTTTTTCACAGATTAATTTGTATTCACCCTGCATGGTGCACAGTAATTGTGTCTAGAGAATTAGAAAGGGATGGCTATTGCAGTGGTAATAGAATTACTATCAGTGTTCTAAGCTAGTAAAAGGATTCTGAGTTTCAGTAAAAGGATTTTAAAACACATGTTGAAATGTATATTGGGATCTCTCTGCTGCAGCTACCAGTAGTTAAAGAGGTGTCTTTCTTTGGACTTATGCAGGATTTAAAGCCTAGAAATGTAGCCCAAGATACTGCAGGGGTTGGACTTTTACAACAGTAGCACTGGTTTTGCCCAGTATCAATGTATAAAATGTCTGAGCCCAGTCCAATGAGTTCAATGGGAATTTTACTATTTATTTCACTAATATCAGGAATGGGGCCAATATATTGGTTTTTTGCTATGTTTTTCCCCAACCACTTCTTTTTCCTCTGCTCTGAAAAAGGAAAGGAGAAATGATCTGTCCTATATGCACCTAAGAGATTGCATAGGTAACAAACAAGACAGCAGCCAGCTGGATCCCTGGCCTGCGCCATGGAAGGCCAATGCAACCACCACTCAATGGGCCAGCAGGGAACGCTGAACGTTCATCTGCCTGTGCAGCCATTACACCTGCCCCCCTGCTCCAGCTTGGACCAAGGGACTGAACACAAGGGCAGGACTCCTGCCCAGAAAAAGTGGTTGCTAGCTGCCCGAAGCAGGTTCAGACTGCACTGACCAGCAGCAGGCAGGAGGAGTAACCCCAGGTGGAGACCTCTTGGCCTGGGGACAGCCTCTCCATCTGGGGTAATTTCTCCTGGTTTCTGGCAGCCGACGCAGTTTCTCCTGGCTTGATCCGTACAACCATCTTTGTCCATGGTGCTTTCAGTCCTTGACAAATGGTGAGGATAGGCTGAACAGATGAGGGGTGAACATTAGATCAGATAAGCCTGGCTCCATGATTAGCCTGTAGGGATGGGCAAACACGGTTCGGAAGTTTGGAGTTCGGCCTGAACTAGGTCTGTTCGGACAACCGAACCCAAATCCGAACATGAACTGACCAAACCGAACTAGATCCGAACATTGAAATGACCGAACAGTTCAGTCAGTTTGGATTGCATTCGGGTGAGTACGTGTGGCAAAAAAAGTGTCACTGGAAGGTCAAATGTGACAGGGAGGGGGAGTCAGTTGAGCAGCAGTCTTCCAGGCACCAGGGGTGGAGAAGCTTGGAGTAGCAGCCAGCCTGCCCAATCACCATCCTTTTTCACCTCAGACCACTGGTTTCGCAGTCTGCAATTGGCCACGGGCTAGGCTGCACGGAGGCACTGGGGCTTGCGGTGAGGCGGTCGCTGCAAGAAACAAAACTGATTGCCTCCCCCCTTACCAACACCTTCTGAGCTAGTCACTGTTCCTGAACAGCAGGCAAGGTGTTATTTTTTGTTTTTACCCCTCCCTGTGTTCCCTGTATTCAATCTTCATTCCTCCCTCCCCCCTCCATTGAATCCTTTTTCCTCTCCCTCTTATTCAATCCCTGATTCTCTTCCCCTGTTTTAAGTTTTGGATTTATTTAGAGTAGGATTATTATTAGATTGATTTATATTTCAGTTTTGTACCCCTCCCTGTGTTCTTTGTATTTTCCCCATGTGTAATATTGTATAGATAGATAGATAGTTATTAGATAGACAGTTACTACATAGATATACATAGTAGTTAGCTTAGTTATAGAGATAGATAGAGATACAGTGTGTTTAAAGGAAAAGGCCTTTGTAGTTAATTATTAGGATATTCCATTTAGTTCAATACATTTTAGAATAGTTAATAGCAGTTAGATTTAGTATAGAGATAGATAGATATAAAAAAAGAAACAGCCACTCCAGCCCCAGGAACCACCATCAGGGTTCTGGGGCCTACGTAATTGGCAGGGAGGGCTGTGGCCAATATGTATCTAGAAGCTGCCACTCTAGCCCCAGAACCCACCATCATGGGTCTGGGGCCATCATTCCTTGCACCGAGAAAAAGGCAGGAAGGACTGTGGCCAATACCCATAAGCTGCCACTCTAGCCCCAGGACCCACCGTCATGGGTCTGGGGCCATCATTCCTCACACGGAAGCAATGTCATTCCACCGCTTCAAGAAACAGCCACTCCAGCCCTAGGACCCACTCTCAGGGTTCTGGGGCCAAGTTACAGGCAGGGAGGGCTGTGGCCAATATGTATCTAGAAGGTTCCACTCTAGCCCCAAGGGGGGCATCATTCCTCACATAGAGGTGTGTCATTCCAGTACACCAAGAAACAGCCACTCCAGCCCCAGGACCCGCCATCAGGGTTCTGGGGCCAAGTTACAGGCAGGGAGGGTGGTGGCCAATATCCAGAATCTGCCACTCTAGCCCCAAGACCCAGCATCATGGGTCCGGGGCCATCATTCCTTGCACAGAGAGCAAATTTTCCAAAGCATCAAGAAACAGCCACTCCAGCCCCGAGACCTGCCGCCAGGGTTCTGAGGCAAAGTTACAGGCAGGGAGGGCTGTGGCCAATATCTTTAAGCTGCCACTCTAGCCCCAGGACCCATCATCATGGGTCATCATTTCTTGCACAGAGAGCCTTTTTCTGAATGCCCGAGTCGAACACGACTGAACTGAATGGTCGAACCCAAATGCGGCGAATGGACCAAATGGCCGAACAAACGGGTGAACCGAACCAGATCGAACAGAACAGAATGGCTGAACCTGAACCATGATCTGTTCTCCCATCCCTCTTCACCTGCACTGCATTGCCGACCTTCTCCTGATGACATATCTGGTAGCAGCTGCCTGCCCACCCTGTGGCGGGAGTGGGAAAACATCTGATGGCCACCAAACTGACAAGCAGGTGTCTTGTGGGCTACTGTAGGCTATTGTGGACTACTGTCTCATTTGTTTTCACCCTATGGTGAAACTAGCATTACTGATCATAGAAGTAGTGAGGAACTGTGGGGGAATTGGTGCATTAAAAGGCAAACAAGATGCATGATCTCAATGCCGAAGTCCTTACTCAAAGTTAATAGAATGTTTGCTTGAGAAAGGGCATTTGAACTTTGAATAAGGACATGAGTATTAGTTCCCATGTGATTTGTGTGAGATGGAGTGTTCATTTTTTCTCATAGACAAAACAAAAAGTAGCAAATGATATCACACTTGGAATGATCTGAGGGTTCCATTTTAATGAGCACAAGTACAGAAGTTGCAGTAATGCATTTGTGCTTTGAAATTCTGCAGTGAAGGATAGGCAAATTATATTATTTTTTCCTCGGAGGCACTGTAATCTGCCTCGGAGTGTCTCAAGTACAAGATCTAAAAGGGAAGAGCACCAACTACAATTCAATATAAAAGCATCCATAGCAAAAATAAATTTAAAGTCTTTCATAGTGTTTGGGAGAAAACTAACAGCGAATACTGACATCTGTTAAAATCATGCTCAGGCTGATATCTCCTTACTAGAGCTGAAACAAGTATCCGTAAAACAGGTATACTCAATTAATTCCACCCAACAACATGGGGTACTGATCGCTACCCGAATGCAAACTAGGGATGTGCTAATGCAATTCGGATGTTTGGGCTCATCCCTAAGTAAGCCAGTTCGGAAGCTCAAACAGAACGTCCGAACCAAACACCAAACCCCCCGAACAGTTCGGCCGCACTCAGTTGAGTTCGGCCGAACCTAGCTGCCAGGTCCGGGGGGAAGGAGGTGTCAGCTGAGGAGGGGTGGAGAGGCTTGGACTAGCAGCCAGCCTGCCCAATCACCATCCCTCTTTTCCTCAGACCACTGCCTTGGCAGTCTGCGATTGGCCACGCGCTAGGCTGCACAGAGCCAATTGGGCTTGTGGTAAGGCGGGCGCAGCAAGTAACAAAAGCCATTGCCCTCCCCCCCTTCCATATTGTTCTGAGCTAGCCACTGATCCTGTCAGCAGGCGTTTTCAGAACTCTCCCTCTCCCAGCAGTTTGTGTTCCTCCCAATCCATTGCCATCGTCCTCCTATTTCACCCATTTCTGCACATTTACCTCCATAGTTTCATTTAGCCCATTTTTACACAGACACTCTAACACCGATAAAATGCATGTTACATTTTATTATACATGGTACAGGGCAACACTGCAGCCCTGCAACATGGGCCCTTTTCACACGAGATGCCTCAACCCAGTTTCATTAAGTGGAAATGGGTGGAGGCGTCTGTGTAAACACCACTTGCGGTGGGTGTAGGTGCATGCGTGCTCCTGCGCAACACTCATCTCCACCACCCACCCACTCACGGAGCAACGGACTCCACTGCCGATTGCTCAGTGGGTGGGTGGTGGGTGGAGATGGGTGTTGCACAAGAGCATGCACGCACCTACACCCACCACCTGTGGTGTTTTAACAGACACCTCCACCCATCTCCACACAGCAAAATGCACCCCACCCACCGCAAGTGATGTTTACACAGACGCCTCCACCCATATCCACCCAGAAAAATGGGTGGAGGCATCTCGCGTGAAAAGGGCCCATGTTGCAGGGCTGCAGTGTTGCCCTGTACCATGCACAATAAAATGTAACACCCATTTTATCAGTGTTAGAGTGTCTGTGTCAAAAGGGTCTTATTTATATTTGGTTAGATAGATTTAGGTGTTATATCTGGCATCAAGAAGCAGTCACTCCAGCCCCAGGTCCCACGATCAGGGTTCTTGGGCCTACGTTACACGGAGGGAGACCTGTCTATCCATGTCATCTAGAAGCTGCCACTCCAGCCCCAGGACCCACCATCAGGGTTCTGGGGCCATCATTCCACTCATAGGGAGCTGTCATTCCATGGCACCAAGAAACAGCCAGCCACTCAAGCTCCAGGTCCCACCATCAGGGTTCTGGGGCTAAAATTACAGGCAGGGAGGGCTGTCCATCCACGTCATCCAGAAGCTGTCACTCCAGTCCCAGGACCCACCATAAGAGTTCTGGGGCCATCATCCCGCTCATGGGGAGCTGTCATTCCACCACATCAAGAAACAGCCAGCCACTCCAGCCCCAGGACCCACCATCAGGGTTCTGGGGTCTATGTTACAGTCAGGGAGGGCTGTTGTTCCACTTCATCCAGAAGCTGCCACTCTAGTCCCAGAACCCATGATGAGGGTTCTTGGGTCAACATTTCACTCACGGGGAGTCATCATTTTATGGCATCAAGAAACAGCCAGACACTCCAGCCCCAGGACCCACCATAAGAGTTCTGGGGCCGTCATTCCACTCACAGGGAGCTGTCATTCCACTGCATCAAGAAGCAGTCAGCCACTCCATCCCCAGGACCCATCATCAGCGTTCTGGGGCCTACATTACAGTCAAGGGGAGCCATCATTCCACAGCATCAAGAAACAGCCACTCTAGTCCCAGGACCTACCATCAGGGTTCTGGGGCCTACATTAAAAGCAGGGAGGACTGTCCATCCACGTCATCCAGAAGCTGCCACTCCTGTCCCAGGACCCATCGTCAGGGTCCTGGGGCCGTCATTCCACCGCATCAAGAAACAGCCAGCCACTCCAGGTACAGGACCTATCATCAGGGTTCTGGGACCTACGTTCGAGGCAGGGAGGGCTGTCGTTCCACTTAACTGTCTGCCAATGCTCCACCAATGCCAGCCAGCCTGCAATGCCCAGCCAAGTAGGGGTGCCAGCCTCCAAGTCCTGGCCAGGCCTCTGCTGCTACTCCAACGATGCCTGGCAGCCTGCAACGCCTGGCCTCTGCTGATGGTGCTTCTGGGTCTCAGATGACCAGCCATGCCCCCATGGACACCCCCAGGGACCAAGTGCCAAGCTTGCCTGCCCAGGCAAGCCGGGGTGCCAGTCTCCAAGCCTTCCCGGTCTCCGCTGCTGCTGCTTCTGTGTCTCAGATGGCCAGCCATGCTCCCACAGGCCCACCTGGAGCACCCCAAGTCTCTGCCATGGCCGAACTTTCCAAATGTTCGGGGGGGGGTCAGAACTCTGTGGGACCGAACCCAAACTAAGTTTTTAGTCTGAACGTCTGAACATCTGAACTCTGGTCTGTTCACACATCCCTAATGTAACTGAATTCGGGAAGCTGATGTACTGGAATGTAAAACTATGGTCCCGACTTCTGGTACTGATTTTTCAACTTCTGACACCTATTTATTGATTTTTCCATTCCAGAAAGTCAACTTCCAGTCCCAGAAATTGACTTCCGGTCCCAATTGTTTTGATTTATTTTTATTTTTATTTTGCAGGATTTTCTCACCCAGTATACTGATTAGTAGGGGTGGGAAACCGGTAGAATCCGGTATCCGATAATGCCGGTATCGGGCGTACCGGCATTATCGGATTCGGCCCGGTAATCCGGCCCCCAGTACCGGATTTCAGTGTACCGGTTTTTTGACATTGCAGCCATTTTTAAATGGCTGCAATGTCAAAAAATTTAAAGCCCCAGGAAAACTGTTTAAAAAAAAAAAACCCTCCCCGAGTCCAGGCTGCGCGGGTGGAAGGGGGGACACCCCCCACCCACCCTGCCCAGCCTGGCTTTTTGTTGTAAAA
>QEPC01011011.1:366688-396242 GCA_003113815.1 Sphenodon punctatus | reverse complement strand
GGGAGGGGGAGGAATTTATTCCATTGCTTTCAATGGGGACACAGCGCCCCATTGAAAGCAATGGATTAAATCCGGTACCGGTATACCGGATTTAATCCGGGAATCCGGTTTTCGTGAAACCGGTAACCGGTAAATCCGGTAACCGGTAATGGGCCCGGGGTCCCACCCCTACTGATTAGTAACTGGAAAATTGAAAAATAGTTACTGGAAATTACTGACTTTCCGGGAACCCAATAGGTACCCAGCTAAGCCATTGGGTACCCAATGTGGTACCTGAAAATGCAGGTATTACCCACAAATGCTAAGATTAGTACCTGTTTCATCTCTACTCCATACCCAACTTTCACATTGCTTTCACATATTGGTCAGTGTTTGTATACAAGAAAGAAATCTCAGAAAACTAAGAATGACAAAGTTAGTTTAGTACATTATAAGAAATACTATAGACTTTTTTTTTTTTTTTTCATTTCTTCTCAGTATTTTTATCCATCAAAGAAAAAAGTAAGAAATATATTCTACTATGGAAGTCTGGTTCCAGTGGTATTCTCCTTTCCTATATTTATATAAGAAGGGACGTAGGGTTTGAAAAACACACTTGATTCTTAATTGCCCAGCTAATAAAGACAAGGATCACCATGTAAAAAGAGCCTACCCTGCATTTACAGCGTTCACACAATAGCTCCATGTAGTTATTGAAGCATGAAGAAGAACTGCATTTGTCCTCAAAGGAGAGAAGAGGTTACAGGACAGAGAGAAAAAGTGTAGCTCAGATGGTATCCTTTACTGGACAAACATCTGTTGGTGAGAGAATGCTTGCATATGCTCAGCAGCAGATATTGGGTCCATTAACAGAAATCATCTAAAACTACTTCCCTTTCTGACAAATGCAACCAAAACAGCAACTACATTCTTTCTCCACACATAGATGTAGTAATACTATGACTCTAAATCAAACAATTCGGTTCAAGAGATGTTAATGTATGTTTGTGAATTCTTTTAACTCTTCCAATAATGGGTAATTTGAGACATAACGATACAACGGTCAACCACAGTGAACCACGGACAATCCCGCAGCACAGCCAATGAGTCTAGTAAGTCTGATCAGCGGCATCCAGATGTTCACCACGGTCATTCACCCATAGGGGTCAAAGCCAACCACGGTTCTGGAGGTCAGGATGGGACCATCCTCAGAATCGTGGTGAAAGCAATTCCCACCGGTAAACTGACAAACTTTATGACTGAATGCCAACCACCAGGCGGAATCACAACAAACGATCCCCAGCCATGATGAGAGCACGCAATGTTGCTGCCAGGCAATGAGCAACACACAGATAGGGGAAGGGGATTTAAAGGCCACACAGCAGCAGGGGAACATGGCAGGACGGAGCAAGATGGAAGGGAGAGGAGAGTGGAGGGTGAGTGAGGCAGGGGGAAGGAGTAGGAGGGGGAGGAGGTGGCATGGGGAGGAGGTGGTGGTGGGGCTGTGGAGCAGCAGCAGCAGCAGCAGCCGGAACAGGCCTCCCCGGAGGGGACAATCGGCATGGGGACGGAGAAACCCCAGAAATGGGTAAGGGGAGTGAGGGGGGCCCCACACAGTGACAGAGGGGCACACATGGGGGGTACCCAGAAGAAGGGGGGAAGGGAGACAGGCCAAGAGTCAGAAGGACCGAGGACACTAACCCCCCCTCTACGACTCAGACCTGGAAACAGGACCAGGAGCCGGAGCCCTCGGAGGAGACCAGTGGAGGGGAACCGGAGGAGGAGGAACCACAGGAGGAGGCCACAAGTGGGAGATGTCAGTACCAGCAAGGGTGGCAATGGGGGCACAAGAAGACCCAGGACTTCATCTGGATCTGGGGGTCCCTGGAGAACCAGGTGGAGCTCACCGTGAACAAGAGGAATGAGCACGTGTTCATGGAGATCATGCAGGACATGGAGGTGGTGGGGCACCACAGGTCCTTGGCCCAATTCTGCTCCAAGGCTAAGGAGCTCAATGGGGGGAACAAGGACAACAACCAGAGGTCCAGCCAAGGAGAAAGGATGGGCCCCTACTATGAGGTCCTGGACTGAGTACTCCATATGAAGGGCTCCATAGTCACCCCACGGCTCATGGGAAGTGCAGTGGTCCAGGGAAGGGAACGGGTCAATGTACCCCCATCCCTGGAAGCCCCACACACAGGCACCAACCCCGGGGAACAAGTCCCACCCGAGGAATGACCCAGAACCTTGGGGAGCAGCAGAAGCAGGAGCCCATGGCTGCAGTCTGGCTCGGGCAGATCCTAGACTGGCACTCTGGTGACTCTGAGCCAGTGGACCCAGGGGGAACACAGCCCCATGGAGGAGCTGGCTTTGGAGGACTCCAAGATGGATGTAGAGAATAGGCAAATGGCTGGGGAGGCATACGGTCCATGGGGGCATGCCCAGTGTGTGGGGGCCCCCACAGGATGTGGACCAGTCCCCACAGCCCCCAGGAACTGGGGAACACAGGAAGGTGGTCAGGGCGCATGGGGGACTGCCTGGTCACACAACAGGGGGGACAGGCACAGCTAACCAGGGGGCACCAGCCCCGGGTGCCAGAGAGTGGGGGACAGGGTGGGATGGGGACCTGGACTGTGAAAGGGTAACGCACCCCCCTCCATTCCCCAACAGGTGCACACCCATCCTGGCACATAGGTCAGTCAGGCGAGGGGGAACATGCGGAACAGCCGCAGCAGCAGCAGGTGGAGCAAGATAGGCAACCAGGGCAGGGGGGGGTTGCCAAAGGGGGGTTCACTGAGGCCAGGGACAGATGGGTGAAGGACCCCCCTGCCCTGGAACAGCATGCCCTGTGTCTCAGGGCAGGATGGGCAGGGCACAAGGGGCCCCCAGGGGGAGTACCGAGCCCGGCCACATGCTGGGGGGGCACAATGTCTGCCCCCAGCACAGCTCCGGAACCGGTGCTACATGCCCTAGCCTGAGTAACCATCACCAATATGTTCCTCAATGGGCCAACAGACAGGTCCGCCACCAGCCAAGCCTGTGCCACTGGCACAGTGGCTCCAGGCACACAGGGCACGGTTATGGCACCAGAGGGAGGAACTGGCAGAGGAGATTGTCCGGATGCGCACAGAGCAGGGGGAGCAGATGATTGCCACCATCGATCTCATGGAGGTGGCCACAGACAGGGCCCTGGAGCACACGGAGGCCAAGGACCAACAGCTGGAAATGCACCAGGAATGGAGGAGGGAGCAAAGGAAGCACATGAGGCAGATGGAGGCATTGGAGTGCTGAACCAGACAATCGAGCGGCTGGGCAAGGAGCACACACAGATGGATGATGGACAAGTCCCTGGACATTGGCACCTCACTGCTGCTGCATGCAGCTACCATGAGCGCATACAGCATGGCAGCTGCTCCGTCCAGCCCCATACCGGCTCCAGCACCTCAGCATCCAGCTGCGGCGCTGCCACCACCACCGCCCCAGCCACCGGCATGGCCTCTGTGCCTGTGCATCCACCTCCCGATCCCACTGGGCCTCCGGACACAGCAGTCACCCAGGGAGGTTTCTCCGGTACTGCTCCCACCCCCCATCCCCACCAGGACACAGTCAGGGAAATGAACAGCATGGGTGAGGAGAGCTCTCACAGTTCAAAGGAGTCTGCTCGGCGGCCTTGGGGTGGCCCAGGAAGCAGCAGGGCCAGGGGGCAGGGGATGGGGAGGGGAGGAAGGGTGAGCCAGGGTGCAGGAAGGTGGAGGGGGGAGGGCACAGGGGGCACTGTATGTACATTAAACACATGGGTGAGCAAAAAACCCCTCTTTATTTTCCACTGCATGGTACCAGGATGGGGGAAGGAGACTGACTTGACTGGGGCTTGAGGATAGGTGGGACCTGATGTGGGAAGGCCCCACACAGCTGCAGGTGGGCCCAGATGCTGTGACGACTGGTGCTGAGACCCATCAGTGCAGACAGGGTGGGGACCCGGGGACCGGGGATTTTCCGGGGCAGGCCACAGGTTTACTGGCTATACGCCTTGCCAGGGCAGTGCGGAACTGCTTGGCATAGCAGTATTCTCGTGGGTTCTCAGCATTCACATGGAACAGCACTGGTCCTGGTGGCCGCTGGGGCATGGGGAATGCCAAGGCGGCCCCATCGGTCTTGCATATGTTCTTCAGGACACAGCAGACACTGATCATGAGGGCCGAGATCTCCACAGCGAAGTCCAGGCAACCGGCAAAGCACCTCTAGCGCTGTTTGAGGATACCGAAGGCCCTCTCGACCACAGGCCTTGAGGCATATAGCCGGGAGTTGAACATCACCTCTACAGGGGTCCTGGGGACCGGATATGCCTTCATGAGCCAGCGGAGGAGCTGGTAGGCCAGGTCCCAGAGAATGCAGGGAGGCATCAACATCCCCTCGCTCCTGGACATCTCCATATCAGTAAAGTCCCCCCAGTACATCCAGACATAGAGGGGAGAGATGGCGAGGATCCGGGCATCATAGCTGCAGATGTAGTGGCCGGTGAAGATGTCGGTGAACCACCCCTGGTGGTCCACAACCGCCTGGAGCTGCAAGGAATGGTACCCATGCCTGTTGATGTACTTGGCAGCTTCCCTGTTGGGGGGGCAGAGGATCTCAATGTGGGTACCATCCACAGTGCCCAGACATTTGGGGAACCTGCCAGCCCAGAAACCAGCCACCACAGCCTCCTGGTCCACCAGCTGGATCACCCGGTCCAGTAGCAAACCCTCCACGGCCTTGCAGAAGTCCTGGAGGATGCCCACGGCAGTTCTGAGTCCCACACCAAAGTGCTGTGCCATGGACCGACAGGAATCTCGTGTTGCCAGTGCCAATACCGCTATAGCCACATGCAGGACCACGGGTATGGGGGAGCACATTGAGGTGCGCAGCTGCTCCAGCCAGGGTGCCAACAGCTCCGTGAACTGCAGGAGGGACCGCCTGTCCATGTGGAAGTGTGCCCTCCATGCTTCATCATCCCATGATGCCAGGGCCCGAACCACCATTCCTGTGCCTGGTCTGAGACTCCAAGCCACCTTTTTATGGGCATGGTAGGCATTACCGTGCTCCCCATGGCTGTCCTGCACCAATTGTGTTGGCTGCCTGCCTCTCAGAGGAGAGCAGGGTGCCCCCAGGAGAGGTTCAGGACCCGTTGGTACACTCCAGATGCCCGCAGGGGTCTGAGGCTAGCCTGGGAGGGCCTACGCCTGTGATGGGTGTGCGGGGTGGCCACAGCGGTCTTTGCAAGACACCCCCTGATGCGGGTGCACAGGTGGAGCAGCTCCATGGTGAGCCACAGGAAGTTGGTGTGCTGCCGGTGCCACTCCACTGTTAGGTCCATGAACAGGCGGCATGCAATCCTCTGGGCTGCATCTATGGTGGAGGGTGTCCATAGTGTGGTCCAGCACATGGCTCTCCTGCCCATTTCCCGGGCCAATTCCAGTTCTGTGCCCCACCCCTGCACCTGTGAGGCTGGCCCCGGTGCACCCTTATCAGTCACACCCACCCACCCGCCCGCCCTGCCTCCTGCTGGCCGGGGGCTGCTCATCTGTGCTGGTGGGGCCTTCCCTGGGCTCCTCAAGCCAGCTGCCCTCGGCAGCCAGCCGGTGTGTAACTGCAGACAGCAACCTCCCCTGGGTGTACCTGCACTCCCGATCTGGGTACTCGTGCCCCTGGCCGTCACTGTGGTCCGCAGCTGGTTGCCTGTTCTCATCACCTCCCTGCTATCACTGCTTTCTGGGCATTCTGTGCACTTGATTCCTGCAACTGTGCAGGATGCGCTCCCCACGCATTGCACACTAGCCGTGCCTTGTTGCGGTCTGCGGGCTTATTGTGTGTCCTTGGAGCTCCCCTGCTTCCCTCCCAAGCCCCCATGGGATCTTGGGGCCCCTCTTTCCTTGCTGATCAGACCCTCTGGCCGCTGGACCATGGTCGGCAGTGCTGCCCCAGGGCTCCCGTGTCCCGGCTCACCTGGCGCCCCCCATAGATGGACCTTCTGGGAGACCATGGCCCTATGTGACCTGTGGCATTCCCCGGCCATGCAACTGCTCCTGTGATGCCCAGATACCCTCTCTGGTGCCTATGCAAGTCTGAGCTTGGGCCTTCACTACTTCGACTATGAGGCGAGTGGTAGTGTGTGCCGGCTCCTTGCGCAGGCGCTTGGCCTCCATCCATTTCCTGATGGGTGCATTCTGGTGATGAGGTGCTCGCATGTGGTGTGGTCCATGGTGCAGACTGTGCCTGCCCTCTAGGTCTGTGGCCTGGCTGGGTTCACTACCTGTCTGGAGGAGGGGGGTCCTGCCCTGGCTGTTTCCTTCTTTTTCTGCATCCACAGGGCCTGTGGCTACCAGCGGTCATGCTGGGCAGCATATTACTGCCTGTTGGAACTCAGGCACCTGCCATGGCCCCCTGCTGCTGACTACTCCTTGTAGGAGCCCACCGGACCGAAGCTGGTGGCGCTGGCAACTGTATGGACCTGTGCTAATGTCCAAGTGGGGTTGAATGGCCCAGATCCATTTGAGGCCTACTATCTTGTTGCCCACCACTGCCTCGTTGCCCACAGGATCCAGCTGCCATCTGTCTCCACCCATGCTTCTGCATCAGTGAGGGGGATCCTTGACATATGGACTTGCCTGGGACTGCTCTGGTGCCTTCCTCGCTTTGCTTGCCCTCCCCCTGTGACCCTGCTCTGTCTCTGTGGGGACCCCCGTGACTTGGGATGCCTTTTTTGCTGTTGGGTGGCCCATGCCATTTGTGCTTTCTGTGGGGTTCTGGGTGCCTTTCCCTGTGTCCCGGCCTGTTCCCGGTCCAGTCCCCTCCCCTCCAGTGGTCCGTAGATCCTGCTCCCCCCTGTCCATGGGGTTTTGTCTGTTGACCTTCCCAGGGTGTTGTCCCCCTTCCCCCCTCCATGCCACAGCTCCTGGCTGGGCATGGTGGCCGGTGTGCATTTCCCTTCCTGGCTGTCTTTTCATTCCCTGTCCCATGTTGTTGTTTCCCTGTGTGCCCTGGTGGTCTTCCCCCTTCCTTCTCTTCCCGTTTGGGTGTGTTTGCGCCCGGGCGTATGTGTGTGCTTTGTGTCCTGCTGTGCCCTTGGCTTCCCTGTCCCTGTTGCATGTGGCGCCTGAGCCGATATTCTCCCTCCTCCCCCTCCCTTCCTGTTTCCCTGTTGTGGGCGTTGCCTGTGGGCATTTTTGGCTTCATTTGCCCTCCGTTGGCCATAGCTGCCTCCTGTTCCACCCCGGTGACTTCTGGGTGTTTTGACCACAGTCTGGAATCAGTGGTACATCTGTTGTACTGCCCTAGGTCATGGTCCAGCCGCCTATTTCATTGACGTAATCCAGCTCCCGGCGCATCTGTTCGGGGATGTCCTGGACCATGTGAGTGGGTCCTCTGGCTCGCCCCTGGTAGGAATCCATTATGGTGACCCGGGAGTGCCTGACGTCTGAAATCACCCAATATTACTAATAGTGGGAAATATGTACACCAGTACAAGAGAAGTGTTTCAATTCTGCCTTACATCTACCTTGTATAGGGATCACATTATGGCCCACTCTCACATATTTGTGCTAAGCCTTACTGTACCCATCGTCATGGCTTACATATGTATGTTACTATGCATAGATGCATTGCTGAGGAACAAAAGGGTATGAGCATCTAGGTCTTTCTCATCAGAACAGATGGAGCAGGATGGGCAAGGAATGGTTGGGCCCAACGTTCTGCTTCTCCCAAATCCAGTGCATCAGCTGCTGAATGTCTGTGCTCATTTTCAGATGTTGCACAGAGCTTGCAGATTTAAATAATCTGCTGCTAGAAAAATTGCATGAGCAGCGTTTAGTCACGCCATGGCCATTGAAAACCACGACTCACGCATTTCTTTGAATATTAATTGGTAAAACCCTGATATCCAGGGTTTTATGAACGTGGATTAAAAGGAATTAACATTCCATGGTTTTCCATGGCAATGGCATATCTAAACACCGATTTTTCTAATGGCAGATTATTCAAATCCGCGAGCCTGGTGTAACATCCGAAAGTGCCCACAGTATGTTTTCACTGAAGACGAGATTTGAACCATTATGCTGTGGTATGTAGGATAAAAAGCAATTGTATTAGCTGCCACTTAGCAGACTTCTAACATTAATCTCAAAGTTGTTAATCTGAAGCTCCATTATCAGGAAATTGGAGTTGGGAAAATCCAGTTGTTTTATGCAAAAATCTAAATCTAGCCAATTCAACTGTTTCACAGTGTGGGATTTGGGGGATGTGGATGGAGGCACAGTTAAGTCTAATGGGAACTTCCACTAAAATGAGTTTGACATATGAATTATGTAGTAGTTTCAGAGAAAACAGATTTATTGAGCCAAGTGCAGTTTGGATAGCCAAATGGAATTACAATTTACACAATCCCAGTGCTCATCTAAAAGTGGACTTAGGCTGCTTTTACACATGACAAAAAGCCAGGTTCTTATAGTGCTCAAGATAATACTGGGTGTTATAAATGCTGGAGTTTTGTCATGTTCAAATGCACTGTTCCCTTTTATGCAGTGAGATTTCGCAGCCTTGTAAGAGTCACATATGGTGGGTTTGACAAGGCTGCAAGATCTCACTGCATAAAAGGGAACAGTGCATTTGAACATGACAAAACGCCAGCATTTAATAACACCCAGTATTATCTTGAGCACTATAAGAACCTTTTTTCATGTGTAAAAGCAGTCTAAGTCCACTTTTACACAAGCACTGGGATGCAGCACATCAGGGCTAGCTTGAGGCATGTGCCACTGGCACCCAGGAACATGGCCCCACGGCGGCCTCCGAGGGAGGGGCCCCACGCCACTGCTGTGGATTGGAGATGGAGTCGGGATGCTGCTTTTTAAATTTTAGTTGGTTTTTTATTGTCGGAAGGAAGAGGGCTTGCACAACGGGATGCTCTCAGGAGTTTTTGGGAGCTGGGACAGGAGTCCCATTTCAGTTCCCTCCCCCACTCTCTTCCCTGGATGTCATGCCCACCTCTGCCCACCTCCTCGCCCACTTCCCTCCCCCCCCGGTCTGGCACCTTTTCATGGGGGAAGGGCGGGTTGCGCTGCACCTACCAGGGGAGCACTGCCACTTCCCAGAGGGTTCCCCCAAGGGCCTGGGGGTAACGCGGGGCAGGTGGAGTTTCCCAGCACGCGATTGGGTGCCCCAGAGAGGAGCCGCCTTGGACTCAAGCACATGGGCTTGGCACGCATGGGCTCAAGCAGAGCCAAGTGGAGGCTGACCTGTGCAGGTCTGTCTGGGGCTACCAGTGGCGGGGGGTTCGGGACTTGGGGTGGAACATTTTGCTAGTCCTGTGTTCCCTCCCTATGTGGGTTTCTCACCGGTGCTTTTGCAGCAGAGCCTGGAGGGGGTGTGTGTGTTTTGCCATTACCATGCTCCTTCCCTACATGGGTTTCTCCCCGGTGCTTTCGTGGCGAAGCCCGGGGACATTTTGCCAGTCCCATTCCCCCCACCTCCGGGCTGCCGAGGCGTGCCCCGCTCCTTCATGGGGCTGTTTCTCCCTCTCCCCTATGTCTCCCTTGGCAGGGCTTTGTGGGGAGTTTACCCAGACACGGTTTGCACCCCCCCATGGTTTAATGGGGGGGCATGGCCCCTCTTCAAAAATCCCTTGCCCCCCCTCACAGGCAACTAGCTGTTTTACTCCTGCCCCTACAGGATGGAGCAGCATAGCGAGACAATGATCCGATCGGAAAAGGAGATAACGCTGTTTGTTTACAAATGCCTCCTCCCCATATGCTGATCAGAAGGTTGTAGCTTTGTAAAGAAGGTTCTTCAAGATGTATCCTAACATTCTCAGAACTACGTTGTGCATGGCATGCTCCCCCTATTTAAATAACAGACCACTTGATGGTCTCAAGCTCCTCAAGTATAAAAAGCATTCTCCCCCTCAGAATGACAGTTCCTTCCCAACCCTTTCTAGGAACATAAGAAAAAAAATCATGGTTGGCTGGAAGGTGGATGTTGTGAGAATGTTGAGAACCATCTCGAAGATCCTTCTTTACAAAGCAGCAACCTGCTATAGTACATAGTTGAAGCAAGCCTGCACACTAGAGTTTAGTTGAGGTTGTAAATCCCTCCAGGGAGGAGGCTGTGAGGGAGTGTTCGTTGGAGGTGTGCTGCTTGTGGCAGGACTGGGAGTTGAAGAGGCATGTCTGGTCCACATGGCTTTCAGCCGTGAGAGTGCAGTGGGGTGAAGAGAGCTTGGGTGACTTGGTTGGGTGTCTGTCCCCTCTTCCCACTCTTCCCGTGTCCCCACCTCTCCCCATGAGGCTGCCCTGTTGGCTCCCTTCAGCTGATTATAGGGGCACAAATGAATTGGTTATGGGTGGGGGGCAGTGTGAATTGATTTTAGGGGCACAAATGAACTGATTATATATCTAAAAGACTGTCTCTTTGCATGACATAATATACTTAATAGGCTGCCTTTTGGGGTGTCTTGTGTGTTTGATTGTGGTTTGGCCATTTGGAATTTAGTGCTCTGCATGTATGCTTTATTACTTGCCTTCTGCTTATGGAATGCCTGTAGTTGGAATTGTGGGAAATACCCAGTTGTAAACCATCATTGAGGGTGCAGTGAGCACAGACAAGCCAGGAGTGGCTCGTTGGTCTTGCATGCCTTTCTATGGAGCTCAGTCCCTGGACTTCAGTGATCTTATAGATGAGTTTGCTGCAATGAAAGCTAGAAAGGTTCTAATGTAAGCAAATTCTCTGTTGTTGTTTTAATTCTCTGCTAAAACATTATTTGTATGTTTTAAATCTGTGAAGAGGATTTTTTTATCCTGCTGTGGCACTACCACTGATGGAGAGAGAGAGAGTTGTTCTACTGGAGTCCCATCCACTTACTGGATGAGATGCTAGTAGGAGGGTTCTCTCAGTCTCCAAGTGGCAGGGTTTTACTCAGCAGCAAGGAGTTCCCAGTGTAAACTAATGTTCTGTCTATCACATCTTAATGCTGAAAACTTTTTGTTGCAGGATTTTTGGAGGCTTCGCCTACAATGGACAAGCTCCTCCCTAGAGCTCTGCCAGCCATAAGGTACTGCCAGCCAGCCTTTGGTGCCCTGCAGCAAGGCTTGGCACATGGCCCCTCAAACCCTTGGGCCTATCCTGCAGCACATTGAAGAATGTGCTTCCTGAAAAGCCCTGCGGGATGCGTTCACTTCACTGCACAGGAAGTAGCTGGCTGCCATAAGAACGGCTTGCGTGGTCTTTTTGAAGCCACATTTGGGAAACCCCAATATCAAAGCTTCGCAAATGCAGCTTCAAAAAGACAACACAAGCTGTGATTCCTACGGTGGCTGGATACTTTCGGTGCATCTAAACGCACCCAGTGGGGCTTTTCAGGAAGTGCGTTCTTCAACATGCTGCATCCCACCACTCGTGTAAAAGTGGCCTCAGACTAGCAGGCCCTGGCTTGTGAAAATAATCCAGTGAACATAGCTCCACCTTCCTGCTCCCATCCTGCAGCATTCATCTATCTCCTCAGCTGAGATAGAAGCTTTGATTTATAGGCCCCTTTCACACAGACACTCTAACACTGATAAAATGGGTGTTACATTTTATTATACATGTTGCAGGGCACCCAAATAGCACACATGCAGCCCTACAACATGTATAATAAAATGTAATGCCCATTTTATCTGTGTTAGAGTGTCTGTGTGAAAAGGGCCATGGAGACAGCAGCTCTACCCTGCTCAATTGGTGGCAATTAGCCTCTGGGATAGCTATGGCTAGGATATTATTCCCTTTTAAGACCCCGCTCCTATGGAGACTGATCTTAGTACCCTGTCCCACACAGACATGAAACCATACTAAAATGAGCATATTGTCTGTGTTAACTAGATTTTATTTCTCTGCAATACATAAAGACTGATGGTAGCTATTGTACAATATTGGTTATCCCATCATGTTTTTAATTTCATTTTGATCATTTTTATATTTTTTGACTGGGCATTAATGCTATATTTTGCTAGTTTCATTGAAAATAAGAATGTGTCAATTTCATAGTTTAAATTAAGAGAATGTATTCGTTAACTTGGCCCTTAAGGAATGATGGCACCACTTTTAAAAAACACCCAGGACATTGCAATTTGGGAGAATGGTCTTTTAAATTCTATTTTTAGATAATTAGGCAAGTACATAATAGCTGTTTCTTAAACATCTATCAGATTTAATGTTTTCAGTTGGAAGTAAGGAATTAGTGACTCATGAGCTGAAATGCTGACATCTCTAAAATGTTTGATAGTAGCCACTTTAGCTAGGACACTTGAATTCAGTGTTTTGCTTTTAGAAATTCAAAAGTTTTAGAGGGCAAACTTTCCCTTGATAAGATGAATATACAGTGGGAGATGGATCTATGGTCTGATTCTGGACCTTCTCTTACTTCCCCTATCCTGGTCCACACCCTTTAAACACCTTGACCCCTCCTATCCACGCTGCAGTGTGAAAGAAGGAGACAGACAACATGTTTGGGTTAAAATGGCAACAACTCCTTATTAACTAACTTCAGTCTGGAAAAGGTGGGGAGGAACAGCAATCAACAACGAGCCCCCTTGAACTTACCATGTCAAGCAATAGCACCAATTCTGAGGCAGACATCACTCCCCAACATCTTAAATTGACCAAGACCGCTTTCTAGCAGGATTCCCAAGGTGGCCAGTGCTCCAAACTAGGAATCAATGCTGTCCTGCTTAACTGGTGCAGTTGTCCATACCCCCACCTCCAGAGTTAAAGGTGAAGCTTTGGGTCACTTATCCCCTGATCAGTCACCCTCTGACCTCAACCTACTGAGGAGGTGCCTCAATTTAATTCTGTTTTCTGTTTCCAACCACTTACCAAGGATATGCCAACTTTGAACCTCCACTAATAACTTTAAACTATGAGTTGCAACAGGTGTTTACATTTTATACCTCTCATGAATGCACCTGACTATTACCAATTATGCAAAATAGCATTACAGGAAAGGCAGAAACCAAAAATAAAATAAAAAATACCTCTCACTCATGGACCTGGCTAATCAGCCCAACAATGAAAAATTCCTTCTCAGCCCCAAAATTGGTGACCAGCTCAGCCCATAGTGCTAGGTCCAAAAGTGTGGGTGGTCATCCAGGCTCCTCGACTGCTCACAACTGCCTGACCTTCCTTCTGAAGCCTTGTATAGAGGGCAGGAAAAGAGTGAAAACTCTGCACTCCCTCTCTCTCCCAGAATAGCCACGGATCAAGCATCCAGCGCTTTCCAGCTGGTGCATATGTGCCAGACCCAGTTCTCACCATGCAAGCCTCAGTGACCCCATGCCTCCCTCTATCTTAAAGGAGCAAGGGAACAAGGGCCCTCCCTGAACAGATACATGGGGGGAAGGGACATTTTTTATAAATGTTGGCTTCAACAAAACTTTATTTTTGTATGATTTTTTTTACCAGTTATTGAACAGTATCTTACAGTAATTGGGATGGATTTGACTTAAGGAATAAATGTGTGTAAAGATATTGTAGTCTGGACACATGTCCCTGATGCACACCAAGACATTTTCTACTGCAGTGTTTGAGAATCCAAACATTTTTTTTCCACATCTAAGTGCTTTATCCTAGACAGAATAATTTCTTCCACTACAGGAGTTAGAGGGTGAGAAAATCTACACCAGGAATGAGGGATCTTTTCCCTATCAGGGGCCATGATGAACATTAGTACAAGTTTTGAAGGCTGCATAGAACTTGGGGTAGGAGTGCTTAAAGAATGCACTCAGGATAAGGAGGTCGGTCCAGATGATATATATGTGCCATGGATCTGTTGCCTATCCTTGTGAGCATGCCCTCATTTTTGATCCCTTACCTTTACTTAATTATTTCAGTGCTCAGGGTAGGAACTGGATCCATGGGCCAAATCCAGGAACTGGAAAGAGGTCGAACAAAAACTTGCCATGGGTCACATTTTGTCCCTGGACTTTAGGTTCACTACCAATGGGACTGCATGGTGTGCCATGTAAGAAGTCAGACTAGATAGTATCAGTGGTCCACTGCAGTGGCGGCTGGTGGATTTCAAGGTGTGGGGTGCAGGGCAGGGCCAGAAGTGGGAGGGACCAGGAAAACTATAGGCAGAGCCAATGGTAGGTGGAGCCAAAGGTAGGTGGAGTCTAGCCAACAGTAGGCATATTATTTGAATATGGTGAGCATTAGATGCACAACCCAGTTGTGAGAATGTTTAGACCCATCTCGAAGAACCCTTTTTAAAAAGCAACAATCTCTGATCACTCACATTATATAGGGAGAATAGCTTTATCTTCCAGTCCCATTGGATCCTACTGCAGGCAGAGGGAGAGGACAGGGAACCCCACCAGTGCACATGCAGATGCAGAGCAAGCAAAGCAAACCATCTCAAGTCAACAATATTATATTAAGTCTTCACCAGAAAAACAGCAGCATGAAATTCCACTTGTCCCCCAGAACATGCTACATAGTTCTGTTGCAAACTAAATTTGCAATGTAAAAGGCAGCTGCTTTAAGGGCCAAGAAAATAGTTTAAAGCATAGGAGGAGAGGCAGCACACCCCTTCTGCACATGCAAACACAGAGCAAGAAAAGCAAACCATCTCAAGCCCAAAAATATGTTAAGTCTTTAGCACACCACAAAAGCAGCAGCATGAAGTTCCACTTGTCCCCCAGAACATGCTACACAGTTTTGTTGCAAACTAAACTTATCAGACAGGGAACAAACATTCATGCAAAGACTAGTCATTAGTGAACCAACATGTGGCATGGTGGCCTTCTTGCAGCAGAAAAGCCTTGAAAATTGTACTAAAAAGGGGGTCATTTTAAATGCAGTGACCATTCCAGCAAATATTAGAAACCCTTCCATTCATCCCCCCCCAAACAAACAAACAGAAAACAGACAATTAGGGTGACAGGGGGTGATTTCAGATGTGACGGGTGCCTATTGGCCCCATCATGGAATCACCTTTCTGATTTCTGGGCGGAATCAGAACGGCCCATCAACAGACGAGCTGGCTGATTCCGGCGGGGAATCTGGGGAGGGGGCATCACTGTGCAGCACGATGTACGGCCGCACAGCCCCCCCCATGCTCCCCCAGCAGCCCGCCCTCCTGAAGATGGGCGGGCACAGCAGCCAATTTGGTTGCTGCATACAATTCTGTCCTGGGATCTGGGCCACGGCCTGGAATTGGTGGCAGTAACAGACGTTACCATCCACCGATTCCCGCCCGTGGTTCAATTAACCACGCTTTCTGAGATAGTGCCTGCTATAACCATAAAGTGTGGTTATTTTGCTCACTGTCGGTGGTTCACCATGGTGAACATCTGGTGGCAAGCAACCAGACGTTCCGGGACCATCCGCCACCACGGGGGGTTGTCCGTGGTTGACCGTGATCTCGTAACATCTGAAAATACCCAGGGTCTCACACAGGGTAAAAAACAACAAGGGTCAAGAAAATATTTTAAAGAATAGGAGTGGAGGAGAGGCAACACAGTCCTTGTCGACGCACCCCTCCCAAGGAAGACGCGGACACTTGTATGGGTTTGAACGGCCGCACTCTTTATTGTTAGTCGATAAAAAGGGGGAAGAGGTAACCCTCCCACTTCCCCCTTTAAACTGGGGTCCATTAATCTCTTCCTAACTGTTAACCATCGCCGCAGGAGGTTCCCTTACTGTAACAGGCGCTGTCCTTGTGCCCTGTTGCCCATTTGCCATCTTCGGGTTAAGCCCGAGGGGAATCCTCCTGTGCCCTACCTTAACAAACTTCTTCAACTTACACCCTGCCCCCATCCCGGTTTCACCGGGCCAGAGCGGGTTGTTCGTTCCTATCCCCTCTCGCCTACCAAGGCGGGGGTTTAAACAACAAGGATGAGGACACCGTAACCTCCTGTTTGGTACATGGTCCGCCCAGCAGGCTCGGCCGCTCGTCTCTCACCCTTGGGCTGACCATCCAGTGGGCCGCACTGAGCGGCTATGGATGGCCTATACCCATCTCTTAAGGAGATGTTGCTACCCTATGCTATGTCAACCTTTTAAACTTTTAACCCTTGGCCTGAAATCAGGCTACCGCCAAGAGTGCGACATTTCGGCCTACCACCAGCAAATTTGCAGCCTTACCCTCTTTCTTGATTTGGCATTTCACTCCGGGAAAGGCAAAAAACCCCTCGCCGTTGTGCCAATTTTAGCTCAGGGAAAATTCCTTTCCGGTCCTAAGTTGCGGCCAGTCAGACTCGGAGTGGTGCCTTATAGAGGGATGGGTGGGTGGGTGCGTGGTCCACTCCCCGCTCGTCGCCCGGCCGAATGAAGCGGCTGAGCGGGGAGTCTAAGATGGCGCCCGGGAAATCCCGCTCTCGCGAGAGTCCCGGGCGCATTTCAATTCGGTTGCTTAGCAACCAGGCCGCTCCCTCGTCCAGGCAGGCGGCCGCTCCTTTCCCCGTCCTCCTTCCCTGGGAAGGTAAGCGGGCGCCGCCAAACCCCCGCCGCAGCTATCGCGGAGGGGACTTGTAACTGGGATCACAAAATTAGTAATTACCCCTGCCTGTAATGTATGGGGGGTGGGGAGGTAGAGAAGAGGAGAAAAGAAAGCACAAGCAAACAAACAATGTACAGGAGATCAGGGCAGGGGATTTGTTTTTTCAAAACTTAATAGGTTTCTGAAAGGATGAGACCTCCTGATTGCTCTAGTCTGACTCTGAGCATGTCCTTCTGTTATTTTTCCCTCCAAACAAGGAGGCCAGGAACTCCAAACAAGTCCCTGGCATCTCCCCTCTTGTAAAAAAAGAGAAGGGGGTCTCTCTCTCTCTCTCTCTCTCTCTCTCTCTCTCTCTCTCTCTCCCTCCTCCTCCCCTCCCCTCCCCTCTTCTCTCCTCCAATGAACCTAGGGAGGAAGGAGCAAGGAAGAGTGAGCTCTTTCCCTCCCTCCTCCCACTCTAGTAGAGGAGGGGCCAGGGGGAGAAAGAGGAGCTATGGGGTGGTCAGAGTGTTTAGAAAAGGTGCCATGTCATGCCCCCTAGGCCTGGCTGTGTTTCTCCATAGGAACCCAGCCAAAGAGCACATGGCACCTCCCTCCCCAGTCTCCCAGAAAGCAGCGCTTTTCTGGGCCAATGGCCAGCGCATGTTTCCTGAGGGCTTGGGGGGATCCTCTAACTCTCCGCCTCCCTTTAGCTCTCTATCCAGTGTGTGGAAAGCTAAACCTTGCAGAGTTCTTTCCCTGCAGGCTTTATTTACATATGACTCATCAGCTCTTCAGGCAGAGAGTTAAAATGCAAACAAAGCCTTCAGAAAAGCAGGGAAACTGCCAGCACTGCCAGTGGATCCACTGAGGATCAGCTTCTGGCTCCCCAGCAAGCATGGGGGAACCCTGAGAGGCTTGGAGGGGTTTGGGGGGGCATCAAATTGCAAATGTGAATCTTCAAAGTTCCTCTCAATCCCTGTTAATTTTAATTTATTTTTATTTATTATTTATTTATTTTATTTATTTAAAAAAATTATACCCCACCCCTCCTTCCACAGGCAGCCTGGGACGGCTAACAGCAATAATCAATAAAATACAATAAAACATATAAAATATATGAAAGCATCATATAATAAAAATGAGGAGAAAGAAACTCCCCACACACACACCTCCTCCCCATTCCCCACCCACCCCTACCCTTCTTCCTTGCCAAATGCCTGACAGAACGGCCAGGTCTTACAATTCATACAGAAAACCGGGAGGTCTGGGGCAGACAGGTCCCCACTGGGAGGGAATTCCAAAGGTATGGCACCACCACCGAGAATGCCCTATCCTGCATGGCCCCCCGGGAAACCCGAGGGACCTCCAACATGACGCCCCCAGATGACTGCAGGGGTCAGTCTAGAACCCGGGAAGTGAGGCAGTCTCACAAATAGGCAGGGCCCAGACTGTGTACGGCTTTATTGGTCAAAACTAACACTTTGAATTGGGCTCAGAAGACTATTGGCAGCCAGTCCAGAGATCGGAGTACAGGTGTAATGTGCTTCCGGTGGTCCAGCCCCACCAGTAGCTGGGCCGCCACATTCTGCACCAGCTGCAGTGTCTGAACCATCACGAAAGCTAGCCCCATGTAGAGACCGTTACAGTAGTCTAACCAAGAAGTGATAAAAGCATGGATGGTCATGGCCAGATTTGGAACCAAAATCAGCGGCCGAAGCCGCCGCACCAGATGTAACTGGCGGAAGGCACTCCTCGCTAGACCCTCCACCTAGAGATCCAGGCAGAGCTGCGCATCGAGTAGCACCCCCAGATTCTGCACCTGGGAAGCTAGAGGTGAACAAACCCCCTCGATTGAGGGGGACATCACGTCCACCGACTTACCCACTAATATCACCTCCGTCTTGATTATCCCTCATCCAGTCCCCTACAGCTGCCAAACACCAGGTAAGCACCAAGACAGCTGGGCCTGGGTCAGTTGAAAATGAGAGGTAGAGTTGGGTGTCATCCGCATACAGATGACACCTCACCCTGTACCCCCTGATCACCTCGCCGAGCAGCTCCATGTACACGTTGAACAGGAGAGGGGACAAGACAGAACCGTAAGGGACCCCACACAAGCACCACCTTCTGATTTCTCCTGGTCAGGAATGAACTATTCAAGAATGATCCCACCCACCCCTGCACTGTCCCATAGGCGCTTCACCAACATCTCATGGTCAACAGTGTCAAATGCATCCGGCAGATCTAATAGGACCAAAAGGGTTAATTGACCCTTATCCTTTTCACGGCGCAGATCATCCACCAAAGCCACCAATGCTGTCCCAGTGCCATGTCCCGGACAAAAGCCAGACTTCAAAGGATCCAGATAACTGATACTGTTGAGATACCCCTGGAGCTGCTGAGCCACTACCCATTCAATAACCTTCCCTAAAAAGGAAAGGTTAGAGACAGGCCAATAGCTGGCAGGGGAATCAACGTCAAACAATGGTTTCTTGAGCAGAGACCGTACCACCGCCTCCTTGAGGCAGCCCAGAACTCTGCCCTCCCGTAGGGAGGCATTGACCACCCCAGCCAGGAATGGCCCCATTGTCTCCTGACAGCTCTTAATCAGCCAGGACAGGCAAGGATCTAATTCACAAGAGGTGGCACGAACAGCCCCCAGCACACCCCCTACATCAGAGGGTGTCACCGACTGAAATTGATCCCAAAAAATCAGACAAGTCGGGGTTTCTACCACCTCTACCTCCTCCACTGTATTCATTGAGGCACTGAGGTCTTGGTGAATATGAGCGATTTTCTCTGCAAAGTAATCCTCAAAAAGGTCACAGTGGGCAGATGAACTGCAGGGTTGAGAGAGGCCGGACTGACCAGCCCCCGTACAACCCAGAAAGAGCTCTGCCAGATGGGATTTTGCAGATGCTATGAGGGCTGCAAAGAATTCCTTCTTTGCAGCCCACATAGCCACAGCATAGGCTTGTAAACTATCTCTATGCCACAATCTGTCATCTTCAGCCCGAGAATGACACCACCATCACTCCAACCATTGCCCCCCTTGCTTCAGCATCCACAGTTCCTTGGAGAACCAAGGAGGACTGCAGAGCCTCCACCTCGACAACGGACGTCTGGGATAGGTTTGATTAATAACCTCCATCAGCAATGTGTTCCACAGCTTGACAAGGTCATTGATGTGACGGTCATCAAGTTCAGAGGTTAACGCCCCCAGAGCACCTAGAAACCACACTGGGTCCAACTGCCTCTGGAGGAGGAACATCCTAATTGGTTCCCCACCCTTCTGGGGGCAGACATGTGCTAGAAGGGAGGTCTGCAGGAGTTAATGTTCCATCCATGACAAGGGCACAGTTGATATCTCCCCCATTAACGGACCACCCGCCTCAAGGCCAGTGGAAGACATGAGGTCTAAAGTATGTCCTCCAAGATGTGTCAGACTGTTGACCCTCTGGGACAGGTCCATGGTTGCCATGGTGGCCATGAACTCAAGCTCAGGCCCCCTAAGAACTGCATCAATGTGAATGTTGGGGTCCCCAACAACTATCATCCTTGGGGACTGCAACACCACCTCCGACACAGCCTCTGCCAGAGCCTGCAGGGAGGCCACTGTACTGGTAGGTGCACGGTATACCAGTAGCACTCCAAAACTGTCCCCTGCCAAATTAATCACAAGAGGTCTTCAGTATCTCCCATGGGTCACACTGGATTCCTCCTCACAGACCGTCCCTCTTTAAAAATCATAGCTACACCACCACCCCCGTCCCTTCGGCTGTGGCTGGTGCTTCACCGAGTACCCAACTGGAACAAGATCAGTCAGAATTGGCTCTGATTCATTGTCCAGCAAGGTCTCTGTGATACATGTGAGATCGGTGGCATGATCTAGAATTACCTCCTGGACCGTTGTCGCCTTATTCACCACCGATCTCACATTCAACAGCACCAAAACCGAACCGAGGCCCCCTGACCAAGTTCCACCCACTCATCTGGTAGGGGAGGAGTGAGCAAGATGTGCACTAAGCACCTATTCCACCTCACTGCTCTCACTCCCCTCCCCCTGAGACCATACGTTCCCTGTCCTGTCACAACCCCAATAGCTGTGCCTATCCCCCAGCCCTCCCTCCCCAGCTGTCCCACCCAGGGTGCGTGGGAGAGCCCTCCCCCACTCTCTTCCTTCCCAACATATCCCTCCCTACTATCCCCCCCACTCCCTGGGACTCCCTCTCTCACAGGGAGTTCCCCCTCCCTACCATTTGGGCTATGCATCCCCATCTCATGGGGAGGCATAGCCAACCCCCTACCCCCACCTCCCTATCCCCATACCCTCCTCTGCCACCAGAGGGTCAGTTACCACCCCCATCTGCCTCTCTCCCCCTCTCTCACTGAGGGAGAAGGTCCTACCCCACCTACTCCCTTTCCCCCTCCACCAACTCCCCCCTACCCCCAAAACCCTGCCCCCCTCTGCCACCGTGGGGTCTCCCAAAAACCAAACCCCCTCTCCTCAATTCAATTTTACCCCTCCCTCCTCCATCCATATCTCCCCACCTTTAATAAAAATGCTTTTCCCTATACCCCCTCAATCACAGTTACTTGCCCCCCACCCCTGACCCTGCCAAGGACCATGCCTAAGGACCCTTAGGTGAAGCCCTAAGGTGCAATGCCTGCGACACGCGCCTGGGGCACAGTCAGGCCACCATCCACCTTTAGCACCGCTGGGGCGGAAGTCATGCTCTGCATCTTATCACCGGTCCTTCCCCCTCCTCAAACCGGGGGAGGGGGAGATGACATCATGGCCAGATACTCACAGTACCTCCACTCCACTCGGGGGCTCAGCCCCACTGCTCTCACCACCACCACCACCTCACCATCATCTCCAGGAGGTGGGGGGGGCACAAGATGGAAAGCGCCCCTGCAGCAGCGCAATTTGCCTACCAGCTGTCTTTGGCCCCGCCGGGCTAGAAGTCGCACTCTGCGTCTGAGCGCTGGTCCTGCCCCCTTCTCCAACCAGGAGAGATGACACCAAGGCTGGCTACTCACAATCCCTCTGCTCTGCTGCGGAGGTTTGGCCCCACTACTCTTACCACCACCACCACCTCGCCATCAGCTCCAGGGGGTGGGGGTGGGGAACAAGATGAAAAGCTCCCCTGCAGCGGCGCAGGTGGGCCACCAGCTGCCTTTGGCCCCTCTGGACCGGAAGTCATGCTCTGCATCTGAGCGCTGCCCCCGCCCCCTCCTCCAACTGGGGAAGGGGGAGATGACACCAGAGATGGCTACTCACGGTCCCTCCACTCTGCTGGCGGGCTTGGCCCCACTGCTCTCACCACCACTGAAGCCTTGCCGTCAATTCCAGGGGGTGGGGCACAAGATGGAAAGTACTGCTGCAGCAGCACAGCCGGGCTGCCAGACGCCTTTGGTCCCACTGGGCCACAAGTCGTGCTCTGCCTCTGAACAACGGCTCCGCCCCCTCCTCCAACCAGGGAAGGGGGAGATGACACTGGGGATGGATACTCACGGTCCCTCAGCTCAGCTGGGGGGCTTAGCCCCGCTGCTCTCACCACCACCGTTGCCTCGCTGTCAGCTCCAGGGGGTGGGTGGGCACAAGATGGAAAGTGCCCCTGCAGCAGTGCAGCCAGGCTGCCAGCCAGCTTTGGCCCCACCCGACCAGAAGTTGACCATTGGATCTGATAGTCATCCCCACGCTCTCCTCCAACTGGGGAAGGGGGAGATGACACCAGGGCTGGCTACTCACGGTCCCTCCGCTCCGCTGGAGGGCTCAGCCCCACTGCTCTCACCGCCACCAGAATTTTCCCTTCCAGAAATGAATCATGGGTGAATTCTGGTCCCGACTGAACTCAGTAGGAGTTTTACCACTGGTTTTAGTGAATTCAAGATTTTACCCCTCTCCATATAACTATTCTAAAGCACTTGTTTGTCTGAAGCCTCTTGCAGTTTTCCAAACAATAGACTCCAAGCAAGCAAATAAGCTTAGAGAGGCAAGAAGGCTGATTGATTTAGCTGCTGCTAATGTCTCAATCGTCATAGTTCACAGTGACCTGACATAAGGGTATGCGGCCAGGGTGCAGAGGGATCAAACTGGCAGGGTTGGAGTGTCTAGGTCAGTGCAGAGGGTTCTAATAGTGACTTGATGGAGAATATCTGCAGCCAGTTGGGGCAGAGAGAACAACATTTGCCTAACAGATGCCTGGGGCCAACATAGATTGAAGGGTAATACCTCAAACCTTTCTCAGCATCTTTCTCCCTATGAAGTTCCATAGACATCTTGCTTTAATTAGTCCTTATAATTAAAGTTGCTCAAGTGCAAATTGCCCTATTGTTCATGGGAAAATTGGCAAATAATTGTGCCTTTGAACAACTTCCAGACAACTGTCAATGTGAATACAGCTGCTTGGAAAAGTACTATTTGCTTCCATTAACTGATGGCATTTGTTCTGGTTAGTAGTGTATTTCACATTGCAATTTGCTTTCCTTGGAGGCCAAATAACTTGAAATGAAAGTCCTCTATAAAGACAACACTCCAGATCAACACTCCTGGAGAACTAGAGTACCAGAAAAATTCCCATGGCAGGCATGATGTCTTTTTGGTCCCATCAAACATTTGCATCACTTCCTGCTCAGAACTGAACTGTGTGTGTTAAGGCTTAGCTTGATAAACTGAAATGGTTTGAATGGTTTAAAAGAAAGCAATAGGAAACTGTAATTCAAAATACTCTTCTAGACAAAGGAAACTAAAATAAACAGATTGCTTTGGCTATCCAAAATCTCTCTTAGCTGAAAAATAAATAGCAAAGGGAAATGATAAGCAATAATAAGTACTCACTTGATGTAAATACATGCTGTCAAGCAAACAGATTAAACAAAATAATTATTTTATGTGAGAGAAGCTTTTTAGTTTTTATCAAGCAAACATTTCCAAAATAGAAATAACCAGAGAATAAGCCATAATCACAAAAATCCATGAAAGTATATGTATTCAGTTTCAAAGATATTTGACTGGGGGAAACGAGTTTCCTACAATATGAAAGGGGATAACAGGTTGAAGATTATAATCAAGGAGAAATGAAAAATATTCAACGGAGATTTGTAGCTCCGCTATTTACAGGTAAATTTAATCAAGTTTTGAAATGTACAGAGGTATATAAAGTCTTGAGTCTTTTTATTCATTGGTATCAACTTGATCTTCAAAAAAGGTATTAGTTAAGGCCTTTTTTCATAGTAAGTTGCAATGAAAGCCTTGGAGTTAAGTAATGACAATTTTAAATATTCTGATGATTTTCAAGCAATCTTGTTTTGAAAATAAAGGAAAACAGATATCTTTTTCATAGGTTAGAAGTGGAATATATTATAAAATATATATTAAGTAGAGGTATGCACCAGGGGCCCATGTCATTTTCATTTTCATTATTTGCTTTTGTTATTTAAATTTGTCATTTTCATTTTCATAAATATCAAGTTTTCGTTTTTGTTTTTGCTTTTGTTTTAGTTTTCCATTGGTTTCAATGGAAAACACATTTTTGGATGTACCTTTTTTGTTCTTCATTATATTTAGCTGATACTTTGAGGTATTGTACGACCAATGGAAGACATTAAGTGCACCAAAACCCCAAAAGACTGGATAAAGAAATCCAATTTTATAAGCAGTTGAATTATATTATTTTGCAAAAAGCTTCATATACAATCCTAGCTGTAACTTCTTTGCCTCACATTTAATGTAGATTAAACTTGGCAGCTGTACACCCCTTTCTATATTTACTATCTCTGCCAACTTTCAGAAGGATTGGATAAATGGTTCTGGTGGTATAAGCAATTAAATTATAAATGTATGTCTGACTGTAACATCTTTGTAGTCCAACCAGTGCACATGAAATTTAGCTGGGCTATATATTACACTTTCACGATCATCTCTGCCAAATGTTAAAAAGATTTGATGAAGGGTTTCAATTTTATATGCCTGCATAGCATATGCAGACAAGGAGCCTATGCCAGGGATTCTCTTACGTGTGACTGTGGTATAAGATCGGTTTCTGATGCCAATTTGTCAGAAAAAATGTCAACCAAATATCCTCATTCTGTGCTGTGACCATCCCAGCTTCTCTCGCCCACTTGTTACTGGGAAGTTAGAAGCATTTGTTTACGAAAGAGCCAATATTGATGCCTTTATGTCCTCTGTCACAGTGCTGCAGGATGTGATTGTGATCATAATTGGCCAGCTTGGATGTGTAAACTATGTTTCCTGATTGCTGGGATGCTATCTCCAAAGTCCCAGTTATGTTCCTTCTATGCCTGCCTGAGGGCCACCCCCTATGCCCGCCTCGAAGCCACTTTCGATTGGTCCTGTAAAGCTGGAAGTATGCAGTAATTGGCCAGTGTATGTGTCTGTCAGTCTTTTGGGTTGATCCACATCCTCCCTCCTACAGCCTCCCTCCCCCTGCCATGCCTCTGACTGGCACTGTATGTTCTGCTATTTATCTGAATAATGGTCTTCAAGGGGGCAACTTCAATTGCTTATAAAATTGGGTATCTTTATCAGATTGTTCTGTATTTTGGCAGGGATGACAGGGATGATATGTGATACATTTCTGTCAAATGTCTTGTAAATAAGATAGTATATACAAATGTTACAGCTGGAAATGTATTTTCAAGTTAATGTCTTATACCATCAGGATTCTTTATTCAATCTTTCTGCAAATTGGCAGGAGTGTTAAGCTTGTGGAGCAACATAATAGTAACAGGTATTGTGAAAACTGAATGGAAGATAAAGATGTTGTAGCCATGAATGTGTATGGAGCTTTTCCTAAAATCACAACATTAAATTGCTACTAAAATTGGTTTCCTTTATCTAATTTTTTTGAAAAGTAGCACTCTTAGTGCCCTCCATTGGGAATACAACCTCCCCAGGTTTCATCATTATTGAAACAAAAAAGTTATTCTGAAAATACGTTCTTCAGTTTTTTCCCTTTATTTCAAAAACAAAATGTCATTTTTGTTTCTATTTTCATTATTATTATTTGTAATTTTTGTTATTGCAATAACAATAATGAAAACAACAATCTTCATTATCATTAACGTAATAATGAAAACAACATGCACACCCCTAATATTAAGTATAAAATGGTGATTTTATGGAAGTGTGAATTGCTTAGTGAAAAGTTCAGTACAGTATACAGGTTGCAGTATTGTTTCAGGTTCTACAAGTATTTTCTATTAACAAGAAGCCACTAACTCTGTGTTCTCATAATCTTCTTCATTTAGTGTTACTTATTACTGACACCTTATAACTAACATGCTTGAACCATTCTTCTGGTAAGAGGTACAAACACCATTTAATCATACCTTATCCCCCCTCATCATGTGAACTATGGGCAATCCCAACATTTTAAGGGTTTTTCTAGAGTTTTTGATCTAAAAGAATTTATATCAATTTTTATTTTTTATTTTTTTTAAAAAAATTTCTAACCCAATATACCAATTGATATACTGATATATACCAATTGGGAATTGGTAAATTGAAAAATTAGTAATGGAAGTTACCCATCTTTCAGGTGTCCAGGTACCTAACCCATCGGAAAATGCTGCATTACCTGCGGTTACTAAACTAAGGACCCATTTCTGCTCTGTATGAGGCTGAACAGCATGTGAAAAGTGATTTAAAATGAGGAGTGGAATGTACTATTGAATTATATTTTTAAAAGCAAATGAGATTAAAAAAATGAATATGGAAATTAGTAACCTTGGTTTTGCTCTCTAAAAGTGCTCATTGTTGCTCTAAAAGTGAAATCTAGTGTAAAACCACAACTTCAAGTAGATTACAGGGTTTGTTATCCTGGCTCAAACCGATGGTACATCTATTCTAGTAATTTCAAAGGGTGAAAACTAGGGATTACTTGGGTGCAAACTAGGGATTACTTGTACTTGGGATTACTTGGTTTTGACAAATATCCCAGCATTTGACTTGGTTTTTCTGGGTAATGAGCAACCGATAAATTGGCCCAGTGCTCTGTAACTCGGCAACTCTTTTATGGAGAAATGTAGGCCACAGGAAGGGGGTAGTAGAGGGCGCAAACTCAACAGAAAATGCAGAGAGTCGTCAGTGACATGGAGTGGAACTGCTGTTCTAATGCAGGTCTCTGGGAGCATGCTCTATGCTCTCAGGGAGCATGCTGGGAAATGTAGTCCAGCATGCTCCCAGAGAGTCAGCCATGGCCGCTGTTCTAATGATCTCAGGGAGCATGCTGGACTACATTTCCCTATGGGACAGAAAGTAACTTGCTTCAGCTCCTGGGAAGGGACAGGGAAAGAGGGGTGGGGGGCATCAAAGTCACCAGAAAGTGGAAGGAGCCTGCACACCACTGCTGAGTCAACAGAGCCACTGTTCTATGCCCCAAGAGCACCCCACAGTGGTGCTACAGGCTCCCACCATTTAGCAGTGAGTTTTCTGACCCCTGACTCCTTCCCCTGTTGTCCTCTGCCCCATTCTCACTGCACCCAAGTGCTGAGTATTCAGCCAAGTTATCGAGGAATCGACGACAAAAGGAGTGCTCTGCCACCATGTGCTTTATGGCCTGTTCCAGCTGCCCGGACACCTCGACCTGCCTGCTGTGCTCCCAGCGCTCCCGCCTCCGTTTGAGGTGCACTTCCACCTGCAGCCTCCAGTCCCTGGCCTCCGCCTGTTGCAGGGCCCTGTCCGTGGCCACCTCCTAATGGGCGATGGCTGCAATCATCCGCTCCCACTGCTCGGTGGGAGCTCGCATGCCTACCCTCAATGTCGGTCTCGGAGTCCTCTGAGACCAGCCCCTCAGTGTTACTGTGGTCCCCCTGAGTCCACTGGCTGAGGGTTCCCAGTGTGCCGGCCTTGAATCCTCCAGGTTCAGACACAGAGTGTGGGCTCCCAGGGCTGGTGCATGAGGTGGGCCTTCTGCTCCCCAAGGTCCTGGGGCGTTCCTCTTGGGGGGCTGGGCCCCCCGAGCTGGTGCCTTCTAGTGGATCAGCAAGGGGAGGGGGTACATTGGCCCGATCCCTGCCTTGGACCATGGTACTCCACACAAGCCATGGGGAAACTATGGATTCCTTCAAGTGGAAGATGTGGTCCAGGGCGTCATAGTAGGGGCCGGTCCGGGCTCCATGATTGGAATGCTGGTTGTTCTCCTTTATCACCTTTTACCCCCTCTTGAGCTCCTTGACCTTGGAGTCATTGGGCCACTGTCCTGTGGTGCCACGCTGCCTTCATGTCCTGCACGATCTCATTGTAGACGTGTTCGTTCCTTTGGTTTACCGCGAGTTCCAGCTGGTGCTCCAGGGACCACCAGATCCTAATGAAGTCCTGGGATTCCTTGTGCCCCAATTTCCCCCCTCTGTGGTATGGCCGTCTCCTGCATGGACCCTCCTGCTCCTCCTGCTCCTGTTCCTCCTCCTCTGCTTGCCCTCCGCCCATCTCGTCTGAGGGGTCCGGCTCCCAGGCCCGTTTCCAGGTGTGTGGGTCATAACAGGGGGGGTTGGTTGCCTGGGTGCCTCGGCCCCATGGCCGTCTTCCCTTCCCCCCTCCTGCTGCCCCCCCTTGGTGCCCCTGTACCTCTGGATGACCCCCCTGTTCTCCTTACCCATTTCTGGGGTGCCTCCTCCCCCTGGCCGGGTGTCCCCTCTGGGGCGGCCTGCCCCAGATGCTACCGCTCCTCCTCCACCACCTCCATCTGCAGCATCACCTCCTCCTCCTCCTGGAAGCTGAGAAGAGCAGTAACTGGTTTAGCCTGAATTTTAACCAGTATTCATTAAGATAATTAGCTTATAGAACTGTTATTCTTTAGAGCAATGCCAGTATTGGAATTGCTATATATTTTCACACTTCAGTTTTCCACTTGCAGTACCCTGATTACTGAAGATTTATTTCTCATTTTCACTGGCAAATTTATTTCTCATTTTCTTGCTATGGAAATGCTATGGATGGGTGAACAGGTCGTGGTTCAAATTCGGCTGTTCGATTCAGTCCAGTTCATTTCGCCTGTTTGGTTCGCCTGTTCAGTCCGTTTTCCGGGTTTGGGTTCAGCCGTTTGGTTCGGTCGTGTTCGGTTCGCTTCGGGCATTTGGAAAAAGACTCTCTGTGCAAGAAATGATGGCCCCAGACCCATGACAGTGGGTCCTGGGGCTAGAGTGGCATGTAAAAGATATTGACCACAGCCCTCCCTGCCTGCAACTTAGCCCCCAAACCCTGGCGGCAGGTCCTGGGGCTGGAATGGCTGTTTCTTGATGCTTTGGAAAATTGGCTCTCTGTACAAGGAATGATGGCCATGATTCTGGGTCCTGTGGCTAGAGTGGCAGCTTCTGGATATTGGCCACAGCTCTCCCTGCTGTAACTTAGCCTCAGAACCCTGGAGGTGGGTCCTGGGGCTGGAGTGGCTGTTTCTTGATGGCGCTGAAAGTCATCGCCTCTGCGTGAGGAATGATGGCCCCAGACCCATGATGGTGGGTCCTGGGGCTAGAAGAGTGGCAGATTGTAGATATTCACCACAGCCCTCCCTGCCTGTAACATGGCCCCAGAACCCTGACAGCAGGTCCTGGGACTGGAGTGACTGCTTCTTAATGCAGTTGAAAGACATCACTTCTGTGCAAGGAATGATGGCCCCAGACCCATGACAGTGGGTCCTGGGGCTAGAAGAGTGGAAGCTTGTAGATATTGGCCACAGCCCTCCCTGCCTGTAACTTGGGGTGATTTCAGACGTTAAGGGCGGGCAGTTCACCGCAGTGAACCCCCAGGGGCGGTGAACAGCGCAACTACGCGCTGGGGTTGTAAAACGGCCCAAACAGACGTGCCGGGGAAGGGACCATGGGCCGGAACCGGGCCGAACCATCGCCGGCCGCAGCAGCACAACAGACGTGCAGCCGAACCCCCGCTGGGCTCAAAACTCCCACAAGGCACCAGGCAGGGGCGGGACACAGACATGGCCAACAGAGGGCAAAAGAAGCAAAAAGGCACACAAGGGAATGCCCACACAAGGGAAACGGGAAGGGAGGGGGGAAGAGGGAGAACAGCCTGACAGCCGGCACACACAGCGGACCCACAGCGGGACACAC
>QEPC01011011.1:337398-362208 GCA_003113815.1 Sphenodon punctatus | reverse complement strand
AACAACACACACCAACCCACCCAAACACACAGCACAGCCAAAACAATCACCAAAACACACTACACAAGCAGCCACCGAAACAAACACACACCCTCTCGCCTCACTCATGCACACGCACACGAATTTCCGGCGCGACGCCGATTTTACGGCTTCCCGCGATATTTCCGGCCGAACGGCTGAACGCGAACGCGCAAACCACCCGAACACCGAACGACCGAACATGAACGCACAACCCGATGGCGAACGAACCGAACGGCCGAACACGAACGTATGACCTGCCCGAACAACCGAACACGAACTGCCGAACACGAACGGCTGAACCGAATGGGCGAACACGAACGCGAGGTACGACCGAATGACCGAACATGAACACACGGACCGAACGCAGCCGAACCGAACGGCCAAACACGAACACACGAACCGATCGCGGCCGAACCGAATGGCCGAACATGAACCGCGATCTGTTTGCCCATGCCTATTACTTATTTATTTTATACCCTCTCTTTCTATACTTCATAACACTCAGGCTAATTTTACAACACTGTTACTAGTCCCATACGGCTTATAAATAGCAGCTAGAAGCAGAACAGATTGTGTCTGTCAGAGAGCAGTACATGACTGGTGTCTGTGGTTCTTTCACTGAATAGCAGCAGAGAGACTGGAGGGAAGACTGATGGAGTGGGAGAAATTCAAAAGATTTGGGATGGCGACATACAAGAGTATTTGGCACACAGATGCATACTTTGCTTGGTTTGCGTAGTTCTGCAAAGCAGAGCTTTCTCAGAAGTGCCATGGGCAGAGGTACATCATTCCCAAAGAAAAAAATTACAAAGGGAGAAGTCCTGACTTCACTGAAATCAATGACAAAACTCGTGCTGACTTTAATGGAATCCGGATTTCACCCATAGTGTCAATTATTTATTACAGGAATTACTAGCAAGGAGATATTGCCCAAATATTTCCTGTTATCTTTGTTAATTCCTGCAGACGTTCTTTCCAGAGTCATTGCTTCTTGTTACCTCCAGCAGTTATTCCATAGAAAATGGGAGGTGAGCAGGACAATTTCATGGATGACGGGAAGGCTGGATTGGGTCTACATTCAACCTTGTTCTTCTTAGGAAGCATTTTTTTTTACAATGGGTCAAAAATCAAATTTCTACAATGATCCCAAAGAGCAGCTTTTGTAGCCTCAAATAGACTAAGCACAACCAACTTGTGTTCTAACTGTTTTGAGATGGCAAGTCTAAGGCAAAACAATAGAGTCATGAGAGTTTATTTTGAAGTAATGTTCATTCAAAATATATAAGGAGAAAATCACAACGTATGGAATAACCCAGGGATGTGCAAACTGTGACTTGGGAGCCACATGCGGCTATTGCGCAATTCAAGTATGGCTCTTGGCCAGGACCAGCCCTAGGCTCTGTGCTGCTTTAATAGCCCCGTGCCTTACTTTATAGAACATGAGTCTCAGCAGCTGAATGACAGACACTCCTAAGAATCTCAGCAAACAGGACAAGGTTCCTTCAACCAATTATAAAGAAGGAGAGGTTTCTGTGTGAGCGCACATACATGTGTATCTTTTTTTTCTTTACTTTTGGCACTTTGCCATATGAAGATTTTGTTAAGCAGCTCTTGGGGTTGGGAACTTTGTTCACCCCTGAAATAGCCCTTGCATTCTATGTGTGTAACATCTGAGCAGAGAAGAACAAAAGCAGTAATAATGTTGCTTTTGAAAAGGAGGAAACTACCAATACTCTTCCTTACTTCATTATTATTATTAGCAAACATTTATATAGTGCCAGAAATGTACCAGGTACTTTACAAAGTACAGTAATTGAATAGACACAGTCCCTGCCCTAGGGTTTACAATCTGAGAGACGGAGGGGGAGAGGACGAAGGAAGCGGAACAGAGGGAGAGACCAGGAGTGAAATATTTACGAAGATACGAGGTCCCAGATGCACGCGCTTGGCTTGGTTACATTGAGAAAGATGGCTGGTTGGTCCATGTGGTGAGGATATGAGTACATAGACCTTAGGTAACAGATTGTACTGGATGGAGAGTATCAGCAGGAGTTAGGTGAGGGGAGCGAGGAGTTGGGGAGGGCAGAGAAGAAGAGGTGGGTCTTGAGGAGGGATTTGAAGGTACGAAGGGAGGGGGAGAGGCAGATGTGGGCAGGGAGGGAGTTCCAGGCATGGTGGGCAGCTAGGGAGAAGGGACAAAGGTGATTAGGGGAGCAGGGGAGGCATGGGAGGGCGAGAGATGGGACAGAGAAGGAGCGGAGTTCACGAACTGGAGTACGAATTGGCGTACTTATGACAATTTTCAGTCTGTAGTGCTTCTGCTCTCAGGCAGTACTCTGAACCTGTAAGTCAAGCAGTGTTCCAGGAGAGTTATATGATGTATAACTGGGAAGAGATGCGAGATAGATTTTGTGTCACTTTGGGGGCAAATCATTACCAACGCCACAGATGCAGTGGGATTTTTATTTATTTATTTTTTAAATCCTGTTGGTGGTAGATCCTCTAAAACCCACATAACAAAAGATACAATTTAATTTTTAAATACTATAAAGACTATAAGTATCTTTAAAATTCCCCCTGGTCTCTAACTACTCTAAACTGGCAAATAAAAAATGTCTCTATCTTTCTAAAGAAGCACTTTTATAATTCACCTGCACATCATCTATAACAAGGCAAAACAGGACCTGGCAATATTAATCTGGTTCATGCCAAATGCCAAATTACTCTGATTTATATTACTGCCAAGGATGGTTTGGAAGGACTTGTAACGATTAGAAATTGCTGAACATCTGACAACTCAGGGCAAGGACATTAGTAGCATATAAAACTTATTCTTTGCTATCTCATCGCCAAGAATCATTGGGAGATTGAAATCAGTTCTGTGAACTGTAAGTGCTACCTGAATAATTTCCCCATGATATTCCAGTTTCCATAAGTATTACTGACTAGCTCTCATCCAAATGAGCATGGGTCATTTTGCTCTACTTCAGTTCTCTAATTCATTCTTCCCCAAATAGTTCACTCTCTGTTTCTTTTTTCCTTTATCTCTAGTATTTAGGTGTTGTGATTCTTTGGGCAAATCTAATATTTCTTCTAGTGGAGCTTGTACTTTCTAATTAGCACTGGAAGGATTTCTTCATTACTAAATAAACAATTTTAATGGCAGTTCTGACTTTTTACATGCATAAGGAAGGGCCCTTTATGGACCAAAATCTTGCATACTTCGGGGAACAACATGACAACCACACTGGCTCTTTTTACAGACACTAACCTGTATTTAAAATCTCAGATTCTTAATCCTGGGTTCCTGCTTACATGGACATTTACAATTCAGAATAATCATTAATCCAGGATCACAGTGTTCATGGTTAATATGACTTTAGACTAATGTGGGTGACTGAAAATCCTATGGTAATTTGCTGCTAAGCAGCTGAATTCCATCACCTTCTTCTGCTATGATTTTTGTTCCCCTTTAGAGATATATTTGAACAATCCCACAGTTAATCTATACACCAGATTTGGGGGAAGAGAAATAAAAATGCTGATTTCCTGGCCAGAGTTCCAGAAAGCACTGACAACCATAGAGATGTTCCTGAGTAGAGAGAATGTTTGTTCTATCTACTGCTCTCTATGCTCAATTCAATTTACAGTTTATATGGATGTCAGCCCAGGCTTATTTGATCCATGTTAAATAAATCTGTAAGAACTGTCCAATCGGGACATCTTTTTTCAACAGATCAGTGGGACAGCAATGGGCTACCATTTTGCTCTGGATTTGGCCAATTTGTTTATGGCTCATTTTGAGGATATGGTAATTCAGACTCCAGCTAGAAATCCCCATTTTCATCACATTAAGTTTTTCAGGAGGTATCTAGATGATTTATTTTTTATGTGGGAAGGGGATGAAAATAGTTTAGTCCAGTTTCATGGATATCTCAATGAATAACATCCATCTATCAAACTTACTTTGGAATATAGTAAACCCTCAATTTCTTTTTTGGATGTTGAAGTTATGTTGTTTGGCCAGTCCCCGAAGACTACTCTCTTTAAAAAGAAAACAGATGTGAATTCTACTCTCAGATTTGATAGTTATCATCCATTACATATCCAGAAAAATGTCTTGATTGGACAGTTCTTACAATTAAGAAGAAATAATTCTTGTGTTAGGAATTTTAAGCATCAAGCTTGGGCCCTAACCAGAGATCTACTTAAATGTGGTTATCCAGGAGATGTGGTACGGAATGCATTTTTTAAGGTACTATATGTGGAGAGAGAGTCACTTCTTACACCCAAAATGAGGAGAAAAAACAAGGATAGGATGGTTATTACTATGGAGTACAACCCAGCCACAAATCTGATCAGACATAATATATTAAATAATTAGCATTTGCTCAGGGAGATATCGGGTTGTGAGGAAATCCACTTTTTGCCTATCGGAGGACAAAGAAGTTGGGTGACACTCTGGTACATAGCGATGCATGTAGAACGTTGCAGGGAGTGAAAACCATGGGATCCATGGGCAATTTTAAATGTTGGAAATGTAGTGTCTGCCACTTAAACATGTGTAATCATAATTTCAGTGTACCACACCTTAATATAAATTTTGAGATTAGACATAGATTCACATGTAAGAGTATCATAGTGATTTACATTATCCAGTGTAGGTGTGGTCTTATTTAACTATATAGGAAAAATTAAAAAGTAGATTAAAACTAGAATAGTGGAACATAGATCTAATATAAATTGTAAAAAAATTACAGAACCTTTGGTTCAGCATTTCTTGGAGGTCAATCACACTATTGATGATTTTGCTTTTTGTTGTATAGATACCCACAGTTCGGCAAAATAATTATTCAAGTTAGAGGCTAGATGGATACTGAGGCTTCACTCCCTTGCTCCTGGTGGTCTCAATGATAGTATCGATGGGGTCGGATCATTACTCTTTGAACAAGTGTTTCTTAATGATGTTTATTATGTAGTTTGTTCATTATGTGATTGGGAGTGTACATTGGTATTAATACTGTGTTTTGCTTTAGTAATCATTGTGTATGTAGATTATGGACTAGCTTTTTTGAGCCATCCAGGGCTCCATTGGATGTAAATTTCAGTATATGTGAGATGCCAGATCCAGTGCATGACTTTTGAATGTGTACAACTCCTCAACAACCATCAGAAAGTATAATTCAGACTTTTGGATACATCCTTTTAAGACTTGGACTTTTCTTCAGGAATACAGGTGAAGAGAGATCAATACTTCGACTTGGACTTTCCTTCAGCAATATAGGTGAAGAATATTCTTACCAATTATAGGAAACCTGGACTGGATTGGTGAATGCATTTTGCAGGACCTGAAATTCTTCAGAAGGGACCACTTGGCTTATAGTATAAAGGCCCAAGGGCTCAGGTGTTATTACTTATACAGCCTATTAGGGATGGGCTAACAGACTGCGATTTGGATGTTTGTATGTTCGGTCATTCAGTTTGAAACCCGAGTTTGGGTTCAATGGTTCGGTTCAGCCAAGTTCAGGTTGGTTGAACAGTCAAAAATAGCACTATCGAAATCGAAACCGAAACAAAACTGAAACCTAATTTTTGGCCCTGAAAAGATGTTTTTACTGACCCCAAACTCATCCGAACTCATCCGAACACGACTGAACTGTTTGGTCAATCGAGAGTTCAGTTTGGACATCCGAACAGACCGAGTTCGGTCCGAACTCCGAACATTCGAACTGCATTCGCCCATCCCTACAGCCTATGGGGTGACTAAGGTACTGATGTCCAAGAGCTTCTTGAGTTATTACTTATACAGCCCATGGGGTGGTTGTTTGCAAGTGTCCTTTTAGGACTCAAATATGGATGGAAGGATGGATGGATGGATCCATTGTATTGTCAGATTTATGTAAGTATTGTCAGATTTATGGTTTGTATTTTGGGAATATACCTGAGGAATTATTTTACTGAGTATGTGTAGTCAAAAGTGGATCTGTGTATACATTATATAAGGATTTGGGTCCTTGCAGCAAGGCACTATTTAAAGTATAGGTAAATAAGCTGGGACTTTGCATGTTATGATATGATATTGTTGCATTGCTGTGAGGAGTGTATTGGTTGTTAATTGCTAACCCACAGAAATCTATGAATTGTATTAGCACTTGTATTTAGTACTAACACATGTGCTCATCCCAGGTGTGTCTGATTGAGTCTGATAACAGTATTTAACTGAGGGAATTTGCAGCAGTTTCAGCTTTGCTGCTAGGATTACTTTAGATTGAGCATACCCATGGACACATTCAGACAGCAGGTAAGTCTGTTGGTTTTCTTTTTAAGTGGGAATTTTGCTAAAGCTTTGCTTGTTCCCTCCCCCCTTTTTCTTCTCAAAAAAAGAAGAATTTCTCTGTGGATGTGAATTACTGTTTTATTGTTTTTTTCACATAAGCTTTTTGAAGCACTATGAATGCTCTTATCGAGGGTTGGATGGGGAAGATTTGGTAACTCACCAGCTGTCTGAAGCCACAGTAATTACAAAGTATTAGGGATGGGTGAACAGAACAGAGTTCAGAAATTTGGTTCGGTTTGAAATTCAAATTCGGAAATTCGGTTTGGTTCGGTTTGAAATTCAAGTTCATTTCGGAAGTTCGATTCAGTTTGGTCCGAACTCTGAACTTCTGAACCGCGTTCGCCCATTCCTACAAAATATTGGTGCTGCTAAAAAAGATCATAGAAGTTGGTCTAAAACACGTGTCCAGCAAAATATGTTGGTTTCGTCTTGGTGTATGGTGCATTTTTTAGGGATGTGCGAACATGGTTCGGAAGTTTAGGCTGAACTCGACTAGTTCGGTCGACCGAAACAAACGTCCGAACCAAACTCAAATTCAACCGAACTGTTTGGTCAAATCCAAACCAGTTCGGAAGGCCAAAAACAGCTTAAAACACCGGTTTGAATGTACAAACTCAGTTCGGAAGTTTGGAATTTGACGGAACTCGACTAGTTCGGTCGACTGAACCGAACTTCCGAACCAAACTCAATTTTTTAACCGAACCAAACCGATTTTCAGAACTCGGTTCTGTTTGCACATCCCTAGTATTTTTCAATACTGTGATGCACATAACAAGTACATGGGGGTTTGGGTGGATCGTTGGATCTTTACCCATTATCTCAAATATTTCTTGTGGCAACCAATTTTATTTGGAGTGATTGTTTGTACATTGTTATGCTTATTAGTGTTTATGGTAACAAACCCAAATTGCATCTGGGTTGACTAAATCCATATAGTCATGTTGTGATAAAGACTTGATGAGTTTTTACAAAGTGCTATAATTATTTTGAGAGAGTGCCACCTTTTTTGTTGTGTTCTTGATAGACGTGGGTGTGTCAGCTATTCACATTTTGGGATATTGCCCCCTTCTGTCTTTTATTTATTTATTTATTTATTTATTTATTATATTCCATTTGTTAGCCACCCCCTCATGCCCACGGCATCTCAAGGCAGCGTACAGTATTATAAAACCCAATATAACAATAAAAAACAACAATAAATCAACCCCCAGCAATGTAAAAACATCACTAAAAACCAACCCCCTCCCCCCTACCCCACCCTCCCCTCCGAAGGCCTGGGCAAACATCCAAGTCTTACAGACACGTCGAAAGGCCAACAGGCCCGGGGCTAGGCAAGCCTCCTCTGGGAGGGAATTCCATAACCATGGCCCAGCCACAAAGAACGCCTTCTCCATTGTGGCCCCCTGTCTTACACGGGGGACCTCCAGAAAGGCACCCCTGGAGGACCGAAGGGATCACTCTGAGGTGCGGAGGGTGAGGTGGTTCCCGAGATATGAGGGGCCCAGACCGTTCAGGGCTTTGTAAATCAATACTAACACCTTGAATTTGGCTCAGTATGCTATAGGCAGCCAGTGCAGAGCGCAGAGCACCGGTGCTATGTGCTCACGCCACCCTGTCCCCATCAGGAGAAGGGCTGCCGCATTCTGCACTAACTGCAGCCTCCGAACCAGAAACAAGGGAAGCCCCACCGTAGAGCACGTTGCAGTAGTCTAGCCTCGAGGTGATGAAGGCATGGATGAGGCTAAAGAAACCCCAAGTGGTCCCAGAGGGGCCCAATTAGAAGTTCCAGAGGACCCCAATGGGGTTCCAACACAGTAACCTCAATAGTGGGCAGCGTAAGCCCCCCCCCCACTAAAAGAGCTCCCAAAAAGACCTTAAAATCCTTACCCTTCCTGGGGGAAGGTGGTGAATGAGGTGGGTACCCTCCAAAGGAGTTAATCCTTTCCCCGGCACCAAACTGGAGGCTGATATTCCAGAAACCGCAGCGCGCACACAGAAAAGAAAACCATCTAGGTGGGGTTGTTGGTGACGGGTCACCCGACCCCATGAACAGGACAATGGTGTATGTATTCTCAGGGTGTGGAGGAGGATAGTTTAAAAAGTTATGGGGGAAATTTTATAGGGGAAGAAGTAGTACTATCATGTATTACTTTTTCCTGGTGGAGTGGTTCGACTGGGAAAAACATTGCCAGCTGCTGTTGTAGTGCAAACCAAGGGCTGGTGCTGCTGCCCCATTACCCACCACCACTGACAGAGTTGCATGGCTAGCTCCAAGCTAGCATAGCTAGCAGATGCAATTGCCTGCATGACGTCAGAATGGACAGACATGCAGGGGACCAGAGAAGCTATTCAGGGGTGTGTTTTCATTGTCAGTCTCCCCCCACATCATTGGTCTCATCCTCCATGAACCCCAGGAGTGGCAAGTTGTTCTTCAAGAAGACCAACTGCTCAACTGTCTGCCGGTCTATGCACGAGCGATGGGGGTTGACAATGTCACCAGCCACACTGAATATATGCTCTGATGGTAAGCTAGTGGGAGGGCAGGAGATGTATCACATGGCCAACTTTGCAAGTGGAGGCCACGCCTGCATGTTCTGGGCCCAGTAGGCCAAGGGGTCAGAGTCAGCAGGGTAGGGAGGCTCTGCTAGATAGTGCAACATGTAAGTATTGGCCATATCATAGTGATCTGAAACCTGGGACCTACCCACTGCTGACTCGTCCACCAAGTCAACTAGCTTGGGAGAAGACTAAAGGCTACAGGAGGGCTCCCTTGCATCCTCTGTAGAAACAGAAGTTGCCACTGGCAGTGTGGGCAGCTGCTCTGGACACTTCTGTCGCACCTCTTCAACGAGGTGGGCCCTGAAGCCATCAAAGGATACACCATCTAGAGGGATGGTGCTCTTGAAGCGTGGGTCTAGCAGTGTGGCAAGAATAAAATGGTGACTCTCATCAAGGCAGTCAAACCGCTGTTGAAGATTGTCCTCCAAAGTCCTCACCACCTCCTGCATACTCACCACTAGGTCAGAGCAGCACATCCTTCACAGACATCGCAGCAGGATCTTGTACAGCAGAATCACCTGGCTCAGAGTGGAACGCTCTCCACTCAGATCGACGGTGGCCATGTGAAAAGGCTGCGAGACCTGCGTGAGCTGCTCCACAACTGTCCAGTCCTCTGCAGACAGTGGTGTTGCTCCAATGCCAACCAACAGGCAAAGAGCATGCAGCACCTCCTTCTGCTCCAGGAGCCGTTGCACCATCAGAAAGGTGGAGTTCCACCTTGTAGGCACATCCTGTACCAACCAGTGAACTAGTGAGCCAAACTCCTCCTGCTTCTCTATCTGAGCCTGGCTGACTGTCACGGACCGATGGAAGTATCCAGCGATCTTCCTGGCTGCTTCAAGGAGGTCCACAAAGCCCTTGGCTCTATCCAAGACACCCTTAACGACAAGGTTCAGGGTGTGCACACTGCAGTGAACGTTGACATAGCCACTGCGATTGATGGCTCCCATCACGTTCAGGCAGTTATCAGCTACAAAGTAACTGATCTCCATGGTTGACCCTGGCTGCTGGACCCACCCATCCAGCATTCCATTGATTGTGTGGAGGATATTTACAGATGTCTGTCTGTCATCAAGCACCAGGGCATGCAACAATGCCCATCGATGCTCACCAGGAAACTGCACCCTAGTGCTGCTGCTGCTTCCTGCCACTGTGCAGGTTACTAGGACTTGCGGCAAGTGCCTAGTAACCAGGTGCCACCAGTGCCACCAGTGTGCAGGGGGTATTGTATCTCGGTTCTAGCAAACAAATCAGCCATTTGAACCTGACATCCTCAACAATGCTGAATCGTCCAGGAAATCAGCTCCCCAATTGCCCGAGTGATGGCCACAGATCAAAATGTGATCACACCCAGGATGTGATCTTCTTTGTACTTGTTCCAGGGATGGCAAAACAAGCATGATAACTGGAAGGCAACATCACAATGGCAGTAGTTGTGACACTGGTGGTGGGGTGTGTGGTAGCTGGCGCAGCAGGGTGCATGGGTGTGGAGGAAGAGAGAAGAGAGGGGAGGAGGAAGAGGGAAGAGAGGGGAGTAGGAAGAGTGGAAGAGAGGACAGTAGGCAAGAGAGGGGACAGGATGGGGTGCTTGAGGGTAGTAGAGTGGGGAATGGAGGACTGTGGGGTGGTGTTGCGGGACAGTGGTGGTACTTACCTGACGTTCGCCAAATGAACAACCAGTGACCACACACACAACGCAAAACCACACACTACTGTCAAGCAAATCACGCAAGAGTTAGCTGCAAAGAACAGACAGAGGAAATTTGAAATAATAGTGTGAGTCCCAGAGAAACAAAAGCCACAGAAAGGGGGGGTCCCCAGCCAGAACCCCAGTCTTTCAGTCACCTCACAACAAGATATCTGATGGCAGGGAACTCCCCCAAACATTGCAGCCCTCCCCAACCCCAACCCCGCCCCCAGACACACAATCCCATAAATGGGGGATGGCAGGGGAGAGGAGGGGGAGGGGAGTGGGGACTAAAAGGGTAGGGGTGATCTAGGGTAGGTGATTGGGGTGCGGTGCTGTATGTGGGGTGCTCTAGGGTAGGGGACTGGTGAGGAATGGGATGCTGTGTGTGGTTGGGGGATGGGTAGGGCAGTGAGGTTTAGATGAGGGATGGGAGAGGAGGGAAATGGGGTGTATAGGAGAAGGGGTGCTCTAGGGTATGCATGTTGTGGGGTGCTAGGGGGTGCTGGGGGTTGGGTAGAGGAGTGTGGTTGGGGAGTTGTGGAGTGGAAGGGAGGAGAGGGTACAGGAAGGGGTGCTCAAAGGTAGTAGAGTGGGGAGTGGAGAACTGCGGGGTGGTGTTGCGGGACAGGGGTGTTACTTACCCAACGTTCACCAAAAGATGAACAACCATTGAACAAACACACACGACGCAAAACCAAATGCTAGGTTGAAGAAAATCATGATGTGAGTTGGCTGCAAAGACCAGACAGAGAAAATTTAAAATAATTGTGAGACCCCCCAGAGAAACAAACACCACAGAAAGGGGGGTCCCCAGCCAGAATCCCAGTCTTTCAGTCACCCCGCAACAAGACATCTGATGGCAGGGAACACACACACACACACACACACACACACACACACACAGAAACATTGCAGCCCCCCACAAAAAAACCCACAAAAAATCCCATAAACCCACCTCACATTACAGCAAAAAAGATGACCTCCAGAAAAAAATCAGTGTGACCTCCAGAGAAATAAACCCCACACTGGGGCCCCAAAGCCACAGATCAATCACACCACAGTCAGCCAGAGAAACCCAAACTCTCACCACCAGAAAGAGAAAAAATAATTATTATTTCTACAGCGCCCCACTCCTGTCAGAGACTGCACCCTCCTTGCTTGTTTCTGAACCAGCTATAACTGCTACCAGATTTTTCCCTTAAAAAGGACCCAAAATTCTGACACACACACCCACAACCAAAAACTGGCTCTAAAACAAGAGTAGAGATCAGAAATTCAAAGGTTGTGCCCAAGCTTCATCACCTGTCCCTGTAATAGAATCATAGAGTTGGAAGTGACATCAGAGGTCATCTAGTTCAACCCCCTGCTCAATGGAGGAAATCCGCAGCTACAGCATCCCTGACAGATGACTGTCCAGACTCTGTTTGAAAACGTCCAGCGAAAGGAGAACCCACCACCTCACTAGGTAAATTGTTCCACTGTCTACTAGCACTTACTGTAAGAAAGTTCTTCCTAATGTTTAATCAAAATCTGCTTTCTTGTAATTTATTCATTTATTTATTTTTATTTAATCAAATTTATATCCCGCCCCTCCTGAAAACAGCTCGGGGCGGCTAACAATCTCAAAAAAAATATATAAAAATACAATTATAAAACATTTTAAAAATACTGATATAATTACAACAATTAAAACCAGGGTAACACTAAAATTATCAATACAATAAATAAGGGTGGAGGGAGATAAAAACCCCTCCCCTCCCCCCCTCCCCAAAGGCCTGGGCGAACAGCCAGGTTTTGCAAATTCACCAGAATGTTAAAAGGCTTGGGGCCAGGCGAGCTTCCTCCGGGAGGAAATTCCAAAGGCACAGCATGGCACGGCCACTGAGAATGCCCTCTCCATTGTGGCCCCCCCACTTAACACGGGGGACCTCCAAGAAGGCACTCCTGGAAGACCGAAGGAGCCGCTCTGGACCGCGGAGGATGAGGTGGTCCCTGAGGTATGAGGGGCCCAGACCATGAAGGGCCTTAAAGATCAATACCAAAACCTTGAACCTGGCTCGGCACGCTATTGGCAGCCAGTACAGGGTCCGGAGCACAGGTGTTATGTGTTCCCGATGACCCATCCCCGACAGGAGCCAGGCCGCCGCATTATGCACTAGCTACAGCCTCCGAACCAGGAACAAGGGCAGCCCAACGTAGAGCATATTGCAGTAGTCCAGCCTTCAGGTAATGAAGGCATGGATGAGGGAGGCCAGGTCCGGGACGGAGACGTATGGACGCAGCCTCCGCACCAGATATAACTGACTGGTGTAAAACGGCCTTCACCACTGCCTCCACCTGTCGCTCCAGGCAGAGATCTGAGTCCAATATCACCCCCAGACTCCAAACCATTTTATTTATTTTAACCATTTTTAACCTGCTCCCATCCTGCCTCAGGTAGCTTAGGGAGGCTAACATAGAAGATAAAACAACAATATAAAACATATAAAAACAGCTAAAATCAACACAGATAAATAAAATAAATAATGGGGGACTTAAAAGAAAAGAAAAAACAACCCCCCCCCACACTCTAACACCACACCCCACCCTTTACCCATCTCCCTCACCAAAGCCTGGCATAACAGCCAGGTCTTACACATTGTCAAATGCCCTATCCAAGTTTCCCCCCAAGCAACTCGGCAGACTTTGAGAAGGGCATTTTCAGCTGACCGCAGGGGCTGATTCAGCATACAGGGAGTGAGGCGATCCCATAGGCAGGTAGGGCCGAAACTGTGTAGGGCTTCATAGGTAAGCACCAACACCTTGAAGTGAGCCTGGAAGACTACAGGCAGCTAGTGCAGAGAACGGAGCATTGGTGTAATGTGCTCTCAGTGACATGTCCCCATAAGGAGACAGGCCGCCGCATTCTGCACCAGGTGCAGCTTCTGAACCTTTATCATGGGTAGCCCCATGTAGAGCACATTACAATAGTCCAGTCTTGAGGTGATGAAAGCATTTGGCCTCCGCGGTACCTTCTCCAAGGTTGAATGAACAATGTTTCTCTGGATGGCCACTGACATCACCAAATTCCTGCAACGAGACTCCTCTATTTGAAAAAGCAGTTTCAGTCATTTTTGTCTCTCCTCAAACAGAAGTATTTTCAAGCTTCTAGAAATTTTGTTGCCCATTGCAGGGGCTGGAGGGGACCCATTGAACTGGGACTGTTTTCCATCGTTCCCCCTTCCCCTGCCCGCAGCCGGAAGTAGCCCAGGGGACATAAATGAGAGACACCTGGGAGGAGTGCCTGCTGGTGCCACTCACCATCTGCTGCTGCTCTTCCTGCCGGGCTGAGCCCTGCTGCCGCTGCTGCTCTTCCAGGTTCTCTGCTGACCATCTGCGGAGAAGGAAAGGCTGGAGGGACAGTAAGTGCAGGGGCTGGGGGGGACCCATTGAACTGGGACTGTTTTCCATCATCCCCCTTCCCCTGCCCGCAGCCAGAAGTAGCCCAGGAGGCATAAATGAGAGACACCTGCAAGGAGTCCTGGCTGGTGCCACTCACCATCTGCCACTGCTCTTCCTTCCGGGCTGAGCCCTGCCGCTGCTGCTGCTCTTACGGGTTCTCTGCTGACCATCTGCGGAGAAGGAAAGGCTGGAGGGACAGTGAGTGCAGGGGCTGGGGGGAACCCATTTAACTGGGACTGTTTTCCATCGTCCCCCTTTCCCTGCCTGCAGCCGGAAGTAGTCCAGGGGGGCATAAATGAGAGACACCGGCGTCTCCGCCACAGGCCACGAACCGGCGTCCGTGAGCCGGCGGGCCACAGCCAAAGGGTGTGACCCTTTGGGGCCCTTCAGGGATTGTAGGGGATGTAGGGGCTGGGGTGTTGTAAGTTATTTTTGTGTTGGGGATGGGCTAAGGGGGGGATGGTGCCAGTCCCTGGTGGCAGCAGGGGATGGTGCGGGGGGAGTGGGGTGTGTGAAGTTGTTTAATAATTTTGACATGGCTCTATTATAATTGTCATTTTTGTGATATTCTGTATTATGATTACATTATTGTTTTGGGTTGTGGATGACGGCTCCTCCCCTCCTGGTGAGAGCCGGAGGATAGGGGGGGGCGAGTTGATGGGCTCCTTCCCTGGTGGCAGCAGGGAGGGTGCATTTGGTTGGGATATCGTGGGAATGGATAGGGTAGTTTTTGGTTATTGTTGTATTGGGTTATGTGGGGGGGAGGGAGGTTTTGGGTAAAGGGGGAGACTATGTTATATGTTCTGCTATGTTAGGTTTTGTGTTAAGAAATGCTATTCTATTTGAATATTTTGTAACTGATATTTTTGGCCAGTGTGTCTGGTATTGAATTTGCAATTGTTGCCTTGTATGTTCTTCCTTTTCAGTAAGCCGCCTCGAGTTGCCGTGGGCGAGAGAGTGCGGGGTACAAATTAAAGCTTGATTGATTGATTGATTGATTGATTGATTGATGATAGTGGCCAGGTCGGAGTCTGAGACGTATGGCGAAAGCCATCACACAAGAGGTAACTGGCAGAACGTGCTCCTCGCCACAGTCCCAACTTGGACATCCAGGCGGAGCTGGGAATTGAGGAGCACTTCCAGACCACAATCCTGGGGAACAAGAGGGGGAAAAACCCAAACAATGACACCCATGACCTTACCCACCAACATCACCTCTGTCTTGTTGGGATTCAGTTTGTTGGCTCACCCTCATCCAGTCCCCCACAGCCTCCAGACACTGAGTAAGCACGGACACTGCTGAGTCTGGGTCAAATGAAAAAGAGAGGTAGAGTTGGGTTTTGTCAGCATATTGATGACACCGCACACCATACCATCTCATAACCTCTCCCAGAGGCTGCATATACACGTCAAACAGGAGAGGGGACAGAATGGAACCCTGTGGATTCCACACAAGAAGTCCCAGGGAGAGGAGAAACAATTCCCTAGCACCACCCACTGTGTTCTTCCGGCCAAGAATGAATGAAACCATTCAAGAACAATTCTATTAAGTCCATTTTTTCTATTCCTGCCCTCAGGGACAACAGAGAACAAGTATTTGGCATCTTCTGTGCGACAGCCCTACAGGTAGTGGAAGAGCACTATCATGTCTCCTCTTAGCATAATAGCTATGTCCTTAGCAGGATGTTGGGCTACATGAACCTTGAGGTCTCTTACAGTCCGATGATTCTAGTGCACTGCACAGTCAGTTCAAGTCCATGATTTTTAAAGACAAAAGGAGGTAAATAGAATGTGCACTTTATTTACCAAATGTATTACTGTATATACTTTTTTTAAAAAGTATATGACCGCTAAAGAACATACAGGTATTCAAGCGCACTTAAACTTTGTTGGTTCTGCAGTGCAGATTTCAGAAGTCAGCTACTATCTGTACAGGTACTGTGGCCACTTGCCCATGTTACCACGCCGCCGAATCACCTGGTGGGGGATCTTATGGCGCGCTGTGCATGTTGGTGTTTGTAATCAGCCGCATCCTATGGGTTTTTTTTCTTTTGATTGTAGGACTTAAAATCCAGCCCTGACAATTGAAATTTAAAAAGCCTCAGGATGTGGCAGGTTATAAGCACCCATGTGCACAGCATGCCATAAGATCCCCCTTTGGAAGATTTCTGTATCGGGAGATTCGGCAACGTGGTAACATGGTCAGGTGGCCTTATGTCTCATTAACACAATTCCAGGATTAGCAAGTTGCTATTCAGTGGTTACCTTGATGTGGCATTGCTAGGTGACAAAAATGCAGAAGCACGTTGCCATTTAAAAGAAAGAAAACTATTGTGCAATAAATAATACGTTATACAGATACAGACAGTTAAAAGCAATTTATGCACATAGTCTAAGTGCACAGGTAAACATCTTTATGATGAATAGTCGAGAGTCTATGGGATGGTGCAACAGCTGTGAAAGATAACAGGTATGAATTTTGATGTGATGTTATCAGGATTTAGCTGAAGGATTTAGATATACAGTGTGGAGACTTGAATGAAAATCCAGGCAGGAAGTTTATCCCCTGGCTAAAAATTGCAAGCAGATTAATGGGCCTATGGTAGCTTCTAAGATGTGCCCTGTATATACATCATGCACGAAATGTGATGGCTTTGCAAGATTACTCAAGTAATCTCAAGAATTAACACAAATACAGTAGTTTAGAGTCCAATCCATGCCCACTTGGGGCCATCTGAAAGGTTGGGCAGGCTGGCAGTGTGCAGAGAAAAGGCCTGCCTACAGCAAAATACAAATCTTCCCTCAGCAACAAAGAAAAAAAAATATGTAGGAAAAGATTGATGCAGATGAATGGAGGGAAGAATGAGTTGTGCAAATTGCTAAAAAATATTCTGAAACCCTTAATCTGCTACTGTTCTGATACCTAGGATGCACATCTTTCCATTCAGGATTCAGCAGTTTATGAGAGTTACAACAAAGGTTAAACAAGGTGTAAGGGAATAAAATACTGTTCTGCTGCTTTAAGTTATAGCAACATTTACATCCCCCGTGTATATGCTGAGAAGGCCAGCTGGGGTGGTGCAGCTGTGCACTGGGCGGGAACTGAGTGTAGCTGAGCCCTGCCAGATTCCCTACTGCACCAAGCCAGGGAAGTCTCACTAGATGTGAGATGGCACTGGGTTTAAATAGCCCACCCACTGTGCAGGAAGTATGGGCTCTGAGGCAGGCATATTGGGTGGAAGCCTACCCATCCACACATGGGGACTGACACTGTAGATCTGACTAGATGCTGCTGCTATAGGGATGGGAAGGAATATTTACCATTAGCCATGATTGGCCTTAAGTGGCCATGGGTTCTGCCTACCCCATAGTGCCTTCAGGGTGTACGTCTGCTGGTTGAGACTCATCAGGTCTAGTTGTGTTTGGGTGGTGTGCCGGAAGTTAGTTGTAGCAGTCCTTTAAGCAGTGGGTCCGGTACCTGAAACAGCTAATAGAGTCCACAGCAGATAGAACTTGTTCCATTGTGACTTGAGAGAGAGGGGGTGTGTGTGGTAGGGTCTAGTGGGCTTATTGGCTATCCCTGTAGGGGACAGAGGGGTTGCTGGGTGGCCTAGGTAAGGTGCTGAAACCTCTTTCTGCCTCCCCCCATGCCTGGCAGTGGCAAGGGGTGGTTCAGTGGGTGGATGGAATACTGGACGGGGTCATGCCTGATCTCTGTGATGCGCTGAAAAGGGGAGGGATCCCCAGGTGAGCCTAGTAGAGGACTGCACTAGACATTATTAGCCTTAAATACCTGTTGTAATAAAAAAGGGTTTAATAAAAGAAGAGTTGCTGCCCATTATACCCAGCTTACTGTGTTTGCCTCTTTGTCTCACCAGTGGTGGGAGGGGGCAATAAGAACTAACCCAAACATTCAAAAATTCACACTAAATCTGAATGATATATCATTATTAGGGATGTGCGAACGCGGTTCGGAAGTTCGGAGTTCGGACCGAACTCGAATAGTTCGGTCGACCAAACTGAACATACGAACCGAACTTGAATTCGACCAAACTGTTCGGTCGAATCCGAACCAATTCGGAAGGCCAAAAAAAACGGGTTTGAATGTACGAACTCGGTTCAGAAGTTCGGAATTCAACCGAACTAGAATAGTTTGGTCAACCGAACTCAATTTTTGAACCGAACTCAATTTTCGAACTGAACCGAACTTCCGAACTCGGTTCTGTTCGCACATCCCTATCATTATAGAGCCACAGGAGCTCTATAGTTAAGGCATCTTGCACTCTGTGTTAAAATCACAAAAACTCTACTCTTTATAAAATCAAGATGATTAATCCTAACAGTTTAAAATTTCATATGGAGGATTGCTGTGGTGAGGGGTAGAAACATTTCAAATTTCATTTAAATTGGATGGGGGGAAAAGTTACAGACATTTGAAAATTGAAGGTAGATGTGTTTTTTCTGCGTTTTGTGATGGTTTCTCTTGATGGGGAAGTGTATTCCAACTTTTGGGACTGGTGAACTGAATTAATGCTCCCAGCTAGTGAATAAAAACACAAACCTCCATTTTATTTGTTCATATACTGCCCCCTCCTTCCCAATGGCAGCTCGGATCAGTCCACAACATATAAAATACAAAATGTAAAAAATACAAAATATAAAGAACAATATAATAGGATCTGTAATTGGATACTAAGATTTGTAACTGGAAGGGCCTAGATTACGGGTGGTTTCAGATTAACCCATAATGGCCAAAATAAAATTTCCATCCCTAATAAACAGAGCTCAGTCCCCTCGATAGGTTTCCGTGCCTGCACTCCCAATCTCAGCTAGCAGGGAGTTCTCAAATCCAGTCCTGCACCATCCTCGGTTCTGCTGATCCCATAGACCTCAAAGTGAGCTGGAGAGGGCGATGAGTAGCTGAGCTTGTGAATCTAGCCCCCTCTGCATCCTCAGTCACCCACAGGGATCACTTCCCTCAAGAGGAGGGACTGCAGAGAAACTGTTTTCAAAAAATAGCAGCATGCAAGGATGGATTGCATCTAATTGCTATAGCTCTCCAAAACCTGTACTGCGGGCTCTGAGGGGAACTGGAGGTATTTTAATAGGGAGGGAGGGAAGAATTAGAGTCTAGGGGAGATACAAGTTGCAAAAGGTGTGTGTGGTGTGTGTGTCTTTTTTTCTTCTGTTTGTGGGGTAAGGGTTTTGATCTTTTTCTTGGTCCTCTTTTGTTTTTATGGTTTTAAGTATAACTCTATATTGTATTGTTTTTTATATTTTGTATATTTTATATTTTGTATTTTATATGTTGTGCACTGCCCCGAACTGCCATTGGGCAGGAGGGGGCGGTATATAAACAAATAAAATGGAGGTTTGTGTTTTCATTCAGTAGCTGGGAGCATTAATTCAGTTCACCAGTCCCAAAAGTTGGTATGGTAGTAACTTTAGCTGAGAGCACAAATAAATCAATGCAACCCAGCAGCAGAGTCAAATCCCACCTTCTGATGCATCAGGTCCTTAATACTGGGGAAGGTAGGAGTGTGCTGTCCCCTCCTTCAATGTTGCCCCAATCTGCAAAGGAAGAGGATTAGGGCTGAAAGACCAAGGTAAAGTGTGGGTGCATGGAGCCTAAGTTGTAAGTGAGCACAATGAGAAACTGTCCAAAATCTTTACTGTTTATATGGCATGTGTCAGGGGTCTCAGGTGTGCAATGGAACAGGAAGTAGGAGGATGTAGAGGGTCAGGATATAGGGCTGGACCAGCTGGGAGAAATCAGGGCTAGACATAGGGACTAAGGGTATTTTCAGATGTGACAAGATCACAGTGAACCACGGTCAATATCCACATGGGGGCCAAAGCACCCTGAACGTCTGTTAGGCGGCCACCAGATGTTCAGCATGGTCGATTCCCATATGGGGTCAATTTCAACCATGCTTCTGGAGCTCCCCGCCGGACAATCGCCGCAAGTGTGGTCAAAGAGATCCCGGGCATGATCCTGGGCCGTTGTCAAATCGGGCGGGTGCTGCGGCTGCATTGGCCGCGGCGCCCGCCCATCTCCCCAGAGGCGGGCAGTGGGGGAGCATGGGGGGCAGGGACGTGCGGCCACACATTGCTCCGCGCGGCCCTGCCCTCTCCCCGTTTCCCTGCCAGGATCAGCTGGCACATCTGTTGGACGTGCCAGAGTGATCCCGGCGGGGAATCATTTGGGTGATTCCGGGACGGGTCGAATTCCACCCTGTTTCATCTGAAATCACCCTAAGAATAATGAAAGGGGGAGAACCTCTCAACCATTCTCCTAGGTCACAGGGAACAACTCCCCTGATAGAGCTACGATCTCAGGAAGAATAAAACTAATAATCAGGGTTCTTTGGGAAAACACCCAAAGAGTACAGGGAACCAGGAGCCACGGAACCAGGAACTGGAGCCAGGGAGCCAGAAGCCAGGGAACAAGGAAGCCAGGGGGCATGGAATCGTGGAACAGAGGGGACGAACCATAAGAAAAAGGACAAGAACAAGAGGCAAGGCGCAGGCGGCTATGGGCTAGAGCAAAGGGGTTAGGAAACAAGGAGAGCAAGGAGTGGAGTGGAAAGGAACAAGCTGCATGGAGAGAATTGGAGGAGAAGTGAAAGGGATCAGGGAGGAAACAGGAGGTGGAGTGAGAAGTAGGAGTTGCTCTTCCCAACTTCCTGTTTGTACCAGCATGCCTTTTATGTTAGTTGATACCCAATCTGGACATTGGGAGGTGTGGCTGGAATAAAGGGGAAACACCTGGGAAGTGCATGGTTCAGGAAAGGGCTGGGAAAACACTGGAAGAACCACAGGGAAGACAAATAGGCCTAGGGAGTGATGCCAGAGACCAAGGCACTTTCTAGGCCTTGAGAGATCCATGGGACCTTACAGCATGCAACTTAAGCAAGAGCCTTAAATTACAATATCAATGCCTTTTGGACCATGGTGGAATGTGGACCATGGTTGAACCTTAACCCTTCTCTCAAACTGTAGATTTTTTTCTACTATAATTATTATTAATAGGGCTGTGTATTCTGGTTTTGATAAAAGACAAATATCTGCGCTGCTCTCTGAGACCTGAGCAGCTGGACTTACTGGCTTGAAGAACGCGCTTCCTGAAATGACGAGCAGGGTGCATTTAGATGCACCGGAATTACCCAGCCGCCATAGGAATTGCAGCTCACGTGTGCTCTTTGAAACCATATTTGGAAAGCCTTGAGACCCTGCTCACCTAGAAGCAGTCTCAGAGAGCAGCCCAGTTCCAACCTGGATATGTGTTCCATTTGGGGGCGGGGGTCCAGTTCAAAACTTTGATATTATGTTTTTCAGGAAATGATGGGTTCATGTGAAACCCCTATGCATGACCTAGTATTCGTGTTCCAAATGGAGCCAAAAGAGGCTTTTTTATGGTTTATTTGTGTTTTATCAAGCCTTGAGGTTTTCCAACATGGCTTCAAAGAGAGTTTATCAGAACCTCAGTCGCCAGCACTGCAGCCAGGAAGAAACAGTGAGTCGTTGGTAGCCTCATTCCCTCCTCCCCAAGCCAGTGACACCTCCCACAAGCCAGTGACCACCCTGAGCCAGCCCCATGCCCCTTTCCCACCTAGGGATCTGACTTTTGACAACCTAGTGACACCCCTCTGACCCAGAAACCACTTTCCTCCCAAGCCGGAACCATGTCTTATTCCCTCTCCCCAAGACAGTAACCCTCTCTCTGAGCCAGTAGGGATGTGCTAACAGAACCGAGTTTGGAAATTCGGCTCGGTTAGAAAATCGAGTTCAGTTCGAAAGTACGGTTCGGTCGACCGAACAATTTGAGTTCGGTCAAATTCCAAACTTCCAAACCGAGTTCGTACATTCAAACCCGGTTTTTTGGCCTTCCTAACTGGTTCGAATTCGACTGAACATTTTGGTCGAATTCAAGTTCGGTTCAGTCGACCGAACTATTCGAGTTCGGTCTGAACTCCAAATTTCCGAACCACGTTTGCACATCCCTATGAGCCAGTCCCATTCCCCCTTTAAAGAAGAAACCTCCCAATAGCCTAATACCACCCTCCAAGCCAGTACTTAGTCCCCCAAGCCAGTAACATCCCCTAACCCAAACCCATGCCCCATTCCCCAAGCCAGAAACTCATCACATGAGCAAGCCCCATTTTCTATTATTCTCTCTCCCAGGTCAGCTTCACTCTCCCTCAAGTTAGTGATCCCCCTGAGCCAGAGCAGACCTTGTCCCACCCTCCCCAAGCTAACAATTGGTGTTTTCACATGTGACGGCAACTCTTTTATCCTACCCGGAGTGAGGGTCCTCACACTGGGTAGGATTCGGCCCGGCTGCCAAATAAACATGACAGTTGTGAGCTGGCCATCAAATGTGACAGCCTGCTTTACCCCCGTCCAGCATCTGTTGCACAGGCTGTGGTGACACTTAGCCCAGGCTGTTCCTCAAGCATAATCCTGAAGAACAGCCTGGGTTTAGTGCTACCACAGCCCGTGTTACAGCTTGGTCCAACATCTGGTAGCCCTTTTCAAACATGATGCAACATCACATCTGAAAACATCCAACCTCCCCACCAAGCTAACAGTATTGTCCCCCTTCCCCCAAACCAGTGTCCCTCTTTTTACATTGGAAGAAGACTTCGCAATAGTTTTCACTGAATTTTCTTTTCCTTATAGGCCTGTCAAATTAGCAAAGCCACACTGCACTTCTGTGCCAAAATAATCCATATTCAGTGCCCTGTGTTCACTGCATTTTCCACATTAGCAATGATGGGGGAAACGCAGTGAACCCATGAGAAGATACAGATACAGAGAAGTGCAAATACTAAAAGCACAAATACAAATACTTGACCTCATTCACAGCCCTAACTGTTATTAATAATAATTATTTCTATCGTATTTTCAGTGCTTGAAGTCCTTCACAATCCTTATCTAATTTACCCTCTCAAAAACTCTGTAAGTTAGGTCATTATTATTCAAATTATGCAGATGGGGAACTCAGGCTGAAAGGTACTTGCTCAAGGCCACCAAGTATGTTTATAGATAAGGCAGAATTTGAACCCTGAATTTTAACTCAGATTTTTTAAATGTTAGCTTTGTTTTAAAATAATATCTTATTCCCTCCTGTTTCTACATTCTTATTTCACAATCAACACTGTGACATATGAGTGCCTACAGACATAATACATTTGGGTGAATATTCAAAATGGTGGTGTTTTCAGGTGTGCAAGTTTGATTCACATTGTGGTTTCCCCAGATGTGATCAAAGATCATGTCTTGTGACATTTCCAGAGTTAGGTTTCTTTTATGTAACACTATATTTTTTTATATATTTGAAACATTAAGTTTGAGAACTTCTTGCATCTTTGCCTTGGTCTTTCAGCCCCAATCCTCTGAAGTTGAATTTTAAAATTGTAGGTGTTTTAAAATGTTGTTAGCCTCCTTGAGATGCTTGTGCAGGAGGGGGCGGCATATAAATGTAAAAATAATTTTTTTTAAAAAATTGAAACATTATTGTTCCATTTTCATTATCCTTAACTAGAAGCATTGCTTTTTTTTTCTTTTGCTTTTTTTAGCTAAGATAGTGTGTGTTTAGTGCCAACACTAGCACAGTGTTGGCAGAAGTCCCAACACATACTTGGGTTGATGCACTGGCACTAAACAGCTAGAAGATCATGCTGAAAATGCAAGCTATTGATTCGAAACTTGAGGCATTTTGTGTTCTACTTGAAATTCCTCCCACAGCTGCTGTGTAACTTTTAGAAGTTCACTTAATTTCTCAGTTCTCCCTCTGTGATGGAAGCATCTTCGTCTGTCCGCAATCCCTTCTTTTGATTTCAAAGAAGTTAGCTACTATGCAGGAGCACTTTCAAATATCACAATTTCCGGAAGTAAAACCAGAAGGAAGCACTGCAGATAATTAACCATGTGGGAATTTAACACATTGTAGTTAGAAATGTCTGAACTTCGTCTTCTGTGTGATAATATTACAGGAACTCTTCCACAGGTCTGCAGGAATTAACCATGCAGTTGAAGTTTTTATGTTACAAATGATCACATAATGATCTTTATAGGCTGTATTACTTGAAGCGTGACATCTGAAAATACACCAAAAGTAATGGATTGTAAAGACTTCATAAGAAAAACTTTCTCACCGTGTTGTCCTCAAAACATGTTATAAGGTACAAGGTCCATTTATTTCCATAGGACTTATGCTGATACAGCACTTTGAAGATTGGCTGTCCATGTATTTACAGCTCCTAGTACTAGAGAATTTTTTTTCTGGGGCACAATTTACCGTAGCACATATAATAAGGGTGATTTCAGACATTACGAGATCACGCTCAACCACAGTGACTCACAGTCAATTCCGCGGCGGGGCCAAAGCACCCTGCATGTATGGGTACTTTCAGACGTTATGAGATCACAGTGAACCACGGTGAATACCCACCTGTGGTCACTGTGGCTCGAACGTCTGTTTGGCGGCCGCCAGATGTTCGCTACGGTCAATACCCGCATGGGGTGAATTTGAACCACGCTTCCCGGGCTAGCTGGGGGAATGTCCCGGGAAGCGTGGTCAAAAAGATCCCCAGTGGGGACAAAAAAAAAGTAACGTCTGGCCGGTTGTCACGGCCCGGGATCCCCGGCGGGATCCCGGGCCACGGCACATCCGGCCCAACACGGCGGCCGCAGTGGCCCCGCCGCCCGCCCGTCTCCCTGGAGGGCGGGCGGCGGGGTGCATGGAGGGGGCGGGGCC